>OY998157.1:10259634-10637497 GCA_963921925.1 Sphagnum tenellum
GGCGCTCTTGACAAGCTTGCACCACTCATATAATCTGAATGAAGTTTTGACACAAGATACAATACTTCCCTGTCATTAAAGATTCTCATTCTCCCATGTCAGAGTCGTCCTTCTTCCCTTCCAGCCATGAGGCGAACACCCATGTTCTGTTCCCTTATGACATTGTGGCCAACACCCATGTCCTGTTCCCTTATGGCCATGAGGTCAAGAGCCATGTTCATCGATATGGTTGACCCATCATGAACAAAAACAGGTTTTAAGGACCTGAGTTCAATGCCAAGGTTGAAGTTTTGCTCACAATTTCATGTTTGCTTTGCTGCTCCTGATTCAGTCCATATGAGGAGCAGGTGGTCCTGCAAGCTCATCTTGAAGCTTGCTTTCTAGTTTCTTGACCGCCTTTCTCCACACAAGGGTAGCAGCTTTGATTGATGCCCTTAGCCCAGACTTTGACAAATCCTTCTCTTCCAGCATTTGAAAGTCTGGATTGTTGCTGCTAAGGCTTTCGGTTTCAGTTACTTCATCGACATTGGAGAGTGACCGTGGCAAAGATCCAATGTAGATATGGTTGTCCAGCATGTAAGCTGCAATTTCCTTTTCTTCCTTGGATAGCTGAACTGTAGTAGTGTCATAGAAATTCTTGGCCAGCTTCAACCTACTCTTGTTGTCACAGTAATCTGCAGCTCCTTGTTTGTCCAACCTGCTGCCATCAGGCCAATTTTCCACTGATTCTGGGATGCTTGTTGTACTTCCCGGTAACCAAAGTCTGCCATTTGCTTTGCTGCTAGTTCTAAGTTCGTCCAAGTAGAAGCCATCAGAGGTGACTTTTGCCAAGGAGTTGATAGCTGTGTGAGGATCTTCTTCTGGGTGTCTTTGGACTGGTGGCAATGGAAACATATTGTCAGATTCTCCCTCAAGTTGGTTTGGCAGGCTTTGCTCAGATGGGTGTTTCACACTTTTTTTCCTCAGCAATCCTCCCCAAAAGCCTTTCCGCATTTCCAAACTATCATCTCCCACCCTCTTTAGTAGATCCTGAAAAGATTCCAGTTTTTGCAGAGCAAAGAGGCTCACTTGGTCAGTGATACAACACAAACAATACATGGATTGTCTTCTCAAACACAAGATTTTTCAGGATTATGCCAGCAAAAAAGAATTGTAAACTTGAAATGTCATAAAACTCCATACTTTGAGCAAATGGGTCTTCTTATTTATGAATGGGTTCATTAGATTTCCTATTGTGATACAGAATGCAGAGGAGGCAGAAGTAACGGTGGGTACCTGATCACACTTGGATTCAAGTTCTGTGCTCATGTGCATAGCAGCCATGCTATGAGGTGATTGGGCTGGTGAAGAAAGAGCAATATGCAAGGGACTCCCATGTGTAGGGGATGAACCTGCCGACTCTGCCTCATGAAGCAATGCCTGGAGCCACTTATCAAGGTTGGATTTCCCAAGCTCACAAATCTTCTCATCATCAATATTTGGAGAAGAATAGTGAGCAGATGCTTCATTCCTCCGAATCCTCTCCACATGAGTTGTTAACACCTGGACCACATTCTTTCTTAGTGAGAGTAGTAGGAGTAGTACTCTTCAAATCGTACCACTCTTTCATGGAGATTTAGGGTTTAGGATCTTCGGGGAAAAATCTCAGGGTGGCTTATGAATACAAAGTTTTGCAATCTGCAAGCTTTTGGGCATTGAAGTACAGCATAAGGATGTTTGAAGCCTACATATACCTCATGCAGTAGTTCATCAAGTTGTTCTTCTTGCTTGTAGTGAGGGTCTGTGTTGTCATCATCATCCCTCTCATCTTCTGCCACCCCTGTCTCCAGAACCTCATACCTGATCTCCCGGGGCAATTCATCCACATGCTTTAGATCACAGTGAGGACTACAGGTAGTCGCTGTTTCTTGTGATCCCACCTCTCTTGCAACATGAGTTGGAACAAGGTTTGTTAGATGCTCTTCCAGACAGTGGAACACAGGTCCTCCTGAGGTGGCAGCAGCAGCAGCTCCATTATCATGACCACCAGTAACAAGGTTTTCATCAAGATCAATTTCCTTGTCATTATTTCCTTGAGGAGATACTTCCTGTTTTGCAGCCATCTGTTGTATCATCTCAGTTTCGACCTCCACTATCTCTGCATCTGTATAGGTGCAGGTCTCATGATTCTCACAAAGTTCGCAGCTCATCTCATCATCGGCAAAATCACTCTCCCCTTCTTCTTCAGAAGTATCTGGACACAATCCTGACTTTCCATATTAGATACTTGTAATGCAGAAAAAATCCAAGAGAGATTAGAGCAGAGTTCTTGAGGCTAGAATTCTATTCTGCAATTGAACATCAACTTCTATTCTTACTTATCCTTTCCTCATCATCGTCACCTGTAAGTTGGTTGTCATCATTGGATTCCTTCTCAAGTTCTTCTGCACAAGAATCACTCAAAGTATCCTTCTGTGGTAGTGGTGGTGCATCTGGTGACTCTGTCTTTTCCTTTACCAAAGGTCTGATATCCTGTCGAACTGCTGCTAACTGTGACGTTGCTACCACTTCTTTCACCCCACACTCTGGTAGCAGTAGTTCTTCTGAAAGACAAAGAGCTTTCACATCACTATCAGATACATGTTATGTCCCCTCTTGCGAGTATTCCATATAGTGTTTCTTCTGTAACAAACATGAAAGATGCAGTTCAGCAAGAAGAGATGATAAAACACTCCCTGGGAAGGAAGACATCAACAAACAAGCTCACCTGTATTTGGATGTACAACAGGACATTTGTGCAATAATCTCTGCTTGTTTTGCTGTGAAAAACCTGCACTTGGATGATTCACCTCCAACTGCAGACAGTAAACCTGATCATGATCAGCTTTCTTGTCCTCACTATCAGTCTCACTAACTCCATCTGTTGGAACAATTGCCTCAACCACATTGTTCTCTTCATCAGTGGCTAGAGGTGATACACAGCTGCTCAGATCCACAATATCCCGTCCCCGCATCACAGGATGATGATTCTTCACCATCTGAGCAACATCAGGATTCAATTTAGCTCCTAGTTGCTCTCTCTCAGTATATCTCTGAAGCAGGTCTCTCTCGGCAGTTTCACATGCTGACTTTTGGCATTCAAGTTGTGCCATCAGTGCATTGCAGGCTGCTTGATTAAGCCGAGCTTGCTCCTTGTATGAAATACTTCTGCACAATCAGAGAAAGGATTTAAGAGTATCTTACACTTGGCTACCTCATATAGTTGGCCCCTATCATTCTTGCTTGAAACTTACTGCTTAGTGTGAGAGATATGAAGAGAGAAAAACAGAGGAAAATAGAGAGAGAGGATTTAGCCTTTACTGGTGCATTGTGTCCCGAATCATGCGCTCCAAGCAAATGCGATATGAGAATTGGGTCTCTGCTAATTTCCTTTGCTTCTCAACATGCCGTCGATGTTGCGATACCACATTCTCCAGTTTGGATAAAGTTCTCTTGGCTTTCTCATTCTGTTGCTTCAAAGTCAAAACTGTTTCTTCCAGCTCTACAAGTTCTTCCTCCTTCTCCCGCTTCTCTTCCTCTCTCATAATCTTCACTCGAAGCTCCTGATGATGACACCCATGCACCAGAGTGTGTCATATGCCCAAATCTGGAGTCATAGGAGAATTTTTGAACAAAATATTGCAAACTAGATATCTTCTTCTCTTTTGAAGTAGAAGATCATATATTTATTTATTACCTTGTTGGTGCTGACAATTTCATTTCTCTAGTGACAGTGTCCACAGAAGTACATAGATGGAGAAAACGGAAAATTGAAAAAGGTTTAGGGTTGAGGTTGAGAGAAAAAAATAAAATTAGGTATGCTTTGGTTATTGTACAGAGCTTACTCTTGGAAAAGAAAATACAAGCTTTTTTATACCTTTTGCAAGGCAGTAGTGATAACAGACTGTCTATCCAGGTGGTCCATTCTTCTGTTGGCTTCCAGCTGAGGATTCACAAGGTTCTCTTTGCCGGGTTGCCGCTCCCCTTTCATTGAGTGTAACTGCATCATAAGGGTGGGCACACTACCAAGTTCATTGAGAGATTGATCAAGCCTAATGTGAGTAGAGAAATTTGTCAGCAAAGGAAGGAAGGAGGGAATGAATTTTGCTCATCAGAAAAAAAAAATCCAAAAAAATTTAGAGCGGAATCCAATCTCTTGAACACAATCTGATTGGGGACATAATGAATCTTGCAGCCCAAAGGTGGCAATCCCACTTCAAAAGATGACCCAAAAGTCAGAAACCCATGTTTATGATGATCCCAAGTCAGAAGAAACCCAAGTTCTGGGATAACTAAGAATCTGAAAAGATGCAGGTGGTGGTGGGGTTTACCTTGTCCTTGATCTGCACAGTAGATCGGTGGGTGACAGCAGCAAGTTCTTGTTCCTTAATCTCCTTGCAGCTGCCAGAATCGAATCTATTTGCTACTTGCTTCTTTAAAGCCTCTTCTCCTTCACCACTCTGTGAAGAGTTGGGTTGCTGTGTTGTTCTCTCATCAGCTTGCTGAGCCAAAAAAGAATCAATAGCAGCTGCTGCAAGGCCACACTGTACTTTCCTCTCACGAAAATGTGGGGGCCATGATGGTCTGCCAAAATCCCCCTGCAAGTGCTCTCTTACTACATTCTCATCCTCTCCTCCTGCAAAGAACAATGCAAAAGACCGCCGCCTGCACAAAAAAGCACAGTATCCTAGTCAACCCTTGGTTGGTTTCCAGTAGTCATTGCTAGCAATCACTAATTAAAGTGTGTGACAACAAAAAGAATTCAGACAATGTCTATGGACAAACCCTAAACCTCTCTCAAGAGCAATAATTGTCTTCTTCATGCACTTCCTAGCCTTCTGAAAGCACATCTCCCCGGACATAAAACAAAAGAGCCGCCTTACCAAAAGTGTAGGTACAGAGAGAGTGGTTGAGCTAGCCAAGCTAACCTGAACTCTGCATTTTTGGACACAAAGGCAGACAGGAACTGATTGATGGATACACCATGCTGCAGGTCCCACCAGGGTACCAGAAACTCAAGCCGGTGTTTTTTCTTCTGATATGCCTGCCATTGCATGATCCGTAAATTGCCTACCACTGTCCTCCCTCCCCCTGCATGGTTTCCATAGTAGCAGCAATTGGTACATGTTTTGCACACAAGATTTGTTCAGATTACAAACATCAAATTCTTCTTCTACTTGGTCTCTGAACTGAACCAAAGCCATCAATCCTTGGGGTTTGATCATTTGGCAAAGTTCTGTTCCTTGCTGTTAGGCATAGCAAGATTTGCCGAGTTGGTCCACTTGTAAGTGGATACATGTATACACACCAGAACATGAAAGGTTTCTTTCCGGGTTCTGTTTACTATGTGGGTTTTGTTGTGACATACGTGCATGAGGGAACCAGTGATCAACTTCCCATGCAAGTGGAGAGGAAGGATCCGCATTCCAATACAGTACATTCCCATAAAAATCCACTCTGAACTTGTCAGGATCAAACCCTGCATTGCTGCACAGCCATCCCTCCAGAATTATCAAACAACTGTATCTCCACATGTCTCTGCATGTTTGTGTGTGTCCCCAGCCAGTCACAAGAAGAATCTTCTTTCTATACTTGTTGGTTGTGGATGTCTTTGGTATAAGAAACAGTAGCATGAAAGAAGGGAGAATGTGCTGGTTTTTAGAAGCATCTACCCAAGATGGTCCAGTTGCTGCCAAAGCTCATGCACATACTCCCGGGTGTTGGTGGTGGTGGTCTTGGGAGGAGCATGATGCCTGCTGTCAGCTTCAGAAACTACAGGAAACAAGTTGTCCCAGTCCTTCAACGACACAGAGGACTGGTACAACAACAAACATCAACACCCACCCACCTATTAGAAGAACATTGTACTCAGAAGAGTCTGCAACAGCTGCTTCAGGTCTCATGGGTCCAAAATCAAGAGAAAGGAGAGAGAGAGAGAGAGAGAGAGAATGGCAGCAGCAAGAACAACAACTCACATTCTGGGTGACTGGAGAATAAGGGAGGAAACGCTGGGGTGGTCCTCGAGAATATGGTGTTTTGAAGACGGTCACAACACTATCACCACCCTCTTCCTGCTGCTGCTGTCCATGTCCATGAGCAGCAGCAGCAGCAGCCTGCTGACTACAGAGCTTGGCGTAGCCCAGAGGATACCCGAGCTGCGGGTCCACCACTCTCTCCTCCTCACTCAACACCAGAAGAGGAGTCGCCAACATTTTCCAGCCCCTCTTGAGTCTTCTCTCTCTACAGCTTCTCTTCTCTCAACAGCTGCTTACCCAAGAAGCCTTCCAGCTCCTGCACAAGAAACGAAGCATGAGCTGAGCAGAGCTGCTGCTGCCGCCACCCAACAAAAATCACACCTTCAAAGTCACAGCAACAACAACCACAACAATCAGCATTGTGGAAATCTTCACTTCCCAAAAACCAAAAGTTTCTTGTTTTGAACATCTTGTTTTGAACAACAGAAAAGGAGGGAATGGGAATCCACAGACAGACCAGAAGAGACTAGTGGTAGTAATAGTAGAAGAAGGAGGAGAAGCACCTACCTCACACAAATTTTGTCAAGGAGATTTTTGTCAAGAGGAGGAAGGGGGTCATGTTCCAGCAGCTATTCATTCATTTGTGGAGAACAAAGAGAACCTGGAAAACAAAAAACCCACAAAAAAAAAAAAAACCACTGGAATCATCATCATCATCATCTTCTTCTTCTTCTTCTTCAGGCTCAAGAAATCAAATACAACCACCATCTTCTTCTCTCTTCTTCTTCTTCTTCAAGCTCCAGAAATCAAATACAAACACCATCTTCTTCTATCTTCTTCTATCTTCTCCTTCTTCTTCTTCTTCTTCTTGCTCTTTTCTTTCTTGCTCCTTTAGAAAAACTCAAAATCCCACAAACACACTACGACCCATCATCATCCACCACCTTTCTCTTCAAGCTCACCTCATCTTTGTTTTTGGCAACTCAAAAGTTTGTTTGCAGTTTTTTCTGTTTTTTTTCAAAAAAATCTCATTAACCAACAAAAACAAAACCCATCAAACAAAAATTTCAACTTTCAAATAAACAAACAAGTAAATAAATAAATAAATAAATAGATAATAATTGGGATTTTAAAATTTAAAAAAAAACCCAGACATTTTCATTCCTTCTTTTTCTTGTACTGGAAACTTTATTCACTTCACCAGAAATTGAGAGAGAAGAAGAAGAAGAAGAAGAAGAAGAGAGAGAGTTTGAATTTTTGGATCCTCCAAGATGCTGTTGCTAACTGATGATGGCAATGACAAAGAGTGGGAAGAAGATCATCATCATCATCATCATCTTCTTCTTTCTTCTTCTTTTTTCTTTCTTCTTCTAGAGCCAAATGGGAAAATAAATAACTAAATAAAAGGGAAAATGATTATTTACAGAAGCTGCAGCAGGAAGAAGAACAAGAAACCCAATAAATAAATATAAATATAAATTAAATTAAATAAATTTTTTGTAAAAAAAAAAGGAAAAATGTAGATGGCAGTAACCTGCAACTTTCTAAGTACCAGAAAATCAAATCCATCAAACCACAGAAAAGTAATGAGAAATGAATCCCACTCCAAATCATAAACAGTGGCCTACAATAATACTAATAATAATAATAATAATACCATAATAATAATACCATAATAGTAATAAATTTTCAGATTTTATTGATAATTTGAATTTTTTTGGAAATGTTGAATTTTTAAGAAGATTTTTGTTTTTTTTTTTTTTTGAAAATTTTGAGTTTTAAGGAAAGTTTTTACAAGGGAGGGAAAATTAGCCCCCAAAAAACATTTTGGTGGAAAACCGATGAAAAGGAACTTCTTGCTTGCTTTCTTTTTCTTTTTTTTTTACAAAAAGAAAATAATTATTTGGAACCACCCATCCCACACTATATTTATTTATTTTTGAGAATGTTGGAAAATTAGCCTCAAAATTTTTATTTAAAAACCAATTGAAATTGCAGAAGAAATTGTGATGGAAAAAATATTGAATTTTCAAGAATATTGAATTTTGCTTAAATCAGAATTTCAAAAATTATTTAATTATTCAACACTCATGTGTTGGTACTATAGTTTATATTATTGTAAATATGGGTACTTACCTTCTTACTTTGCCCTGTTTCACAATCATGAAGCAAAATTAATTATTAATAAATTGGCCAAGTGCTACATTTCATCAAACCCCCTTTTCATTTGTGCCCAAAAAAATTAAATTAAATTAAATTAAATTAATAAAAACCCCCTTTTTTCTTTGTGGCTTTTTGAACTCCACCTAAAAACCAGGTTCAATTTTTGCATCATAAATGTCACAGCATTCTTTTATTTATTTATAGATAAAACTTCAAATTTGCAATATTTTAAAAATCCATGAATTTTTTCCCAAAAAAAATAGTGAAATAAGTTAAATTTGCAATAGAAAAAAGAAACAATTCCAATTATTTTGTAAAAAAAAAAGCAAACATTTATTTATTTATTTATTTACATATAAGGTGATGATTGATGCTCTCATGTATTGCAAAAGGCATGCTCCCAAGGGGGTCCCTAATTAGTGGGTTTTAGCTTCATGGGCCTATGCCCCAAAATAATTAGGAGACCCCCATAGACGGGAGGGTCTTCCCAAGTGTAAACCCTAAACCCTAAACCCTAATAACTCAGCAGCTTCAACTTTGACACTAATTATATTATTTTTGGAAGTGTGAAAAGTTTCCTATATATATATATATTATTTATTTATTTATTTCCAAAGAAAAAAGTGTGAAGGAAAATTTAGAAGGTTTTGGAATATTTATATTTCTCATCATGGTATCTTCAAAAATATTAATTTAATCTTCATTAGAGATGTGCAAAAGGTGCCCCTATACTATAGTATACTATGGTCTATTGTTAACCACACCTAGTATCATAAGTATGTAGCAAGTTTGGCAAATCTTTGTTGAATAATTGTTTTATTTTGAAAATTAATGTTGGATAAATAAAATAATTATTTTATTATATTTTTGGGAAAAAAATAATTTGAAAAATTCATAGATTTTTTTTTTAAAAAAAATTTAATCTACGTGCATTATTGGCCTCTATATTATGTTCCCTCTATTTGCAATGGCTTGAACTTCTTAAACCTAATTACTTGTACACTAATCTTACAAAGAAAAGATGGAAATTACCATAGGACCTAGAATGGCAACAAGGTGCCTAATAATTATTCTATTTTATTTTTTTAATTCATATTTGGCAATAAGAAAATAGATGTTTTTTTTTTAATTTTACAATTTGACATTAAACCTATTAAATAATGAAGCTACCTACTTGAACCATGTATAGAAATCTGGCAAAACTACTTAAAATGTTGTTCAAATTTTGGCTTTTGAAAATCCCGAAAAAGAAATAATCACTTTTATTTGGAATATAGCATTTTGGCTATATATATATAGCCAAAAACAAATTGCTGTGGTGAGTCCCTACAACCTAATCATGAAATTGGGGCAGCCTGCCAAAATAAATTAGCAACTAAAGCTTTACTGCAGTTTACACAGGGTTTCAGTTTTCTGTGCAAGTGTGTGGTTAGTTGACCAACTCCTTACTGACCTCTGCAGGTAAAAGAAGACTTTCCATACTGCCCGAACCCAACCCAAGTTTAACCATCCGGGCAGGTAAGCAGACGGGTATATCCCGCAAGTGAAGGGTTCAGGGTTTTAGCGTTTTTGCATGGATGCCTGGTTTTTTTCCATTAAAAAAAAAAGCCTGTGATGATACCTGATGGGTATCCACCCGATACCCTCAGGTATCATCCCCCACCCTCGGGCAGGTAAGGAGACGGGTATATTCCGCAAGTGAATGTTTAGGGTTTAGGGTTTTTACTTTTTTTTTAATAAAAAAAGCCTGTGGTGATACCTGATGGGTACCCACCTAATACTCTCGGGTATCAACACAAGCATAAAAATTATGGGGGAGTTTCTTATGTGTAATGAAGTGTGCAATTTTTGTGAGCTAAATGGATATTATTATTACATATTAAAATATATATATTATATTATTATTATTATTATGTATAATAATATATCTTAACTCAATTTATATGAATTAATTAGTTGTAGGTCACAAATTTTCACACACAAATCATTCTCTTTTTTTCTTTTTTTTTCTTTTTGGGGGCAAATTCTGAAAATTGCGTTATGTGGCCTTTTACATAGGATAGGTGCTACTACTTATTACTACATACTAAATTTCTTATGTAGCAATAAAGATCTCTAATATCAGGAGATTATTATTATTATTATTTTAAATGTGTTCTTAAATGTGCCATAAATAATAAGGTCAGCTATTCTTTAACTACCTTACATAATATAAAGCATGCTACCTTCATTGCTACTACCTCTTTTTGCATCATCATCATCATCATATGTTTGCATTAATATGTCCCTCTGTTGAAAACCTACAAAATCTAGTTGTAAAATAGTAGGAGGAAGTCTACCAAACCCTAATATTAAGAACCTAAGTGCAATCCATTTATTAATATTAAGAATCTAAGTGCAATCCATTTATCAACTAACTCTTTGGGTTAATATTAAGAACCTAAGTGCAATCCATTTATCAACTAACTCCTTGGGTTAATATTAAGCACCTAAGTGCAACCCATTTATCAACTAACTCCTTGGGTTAATATTAAGAACCTGAATGCGATCCATTTATCAACTAACTCCTTGGGTTTATATTAAGAACCCAAGTCCAATCCATTTATCAAGTAACTCCTTGGGTTAACATGAATACCCTAAGTGCAATCCATTTAAACTCCTTGGGTTAATATTAAGAACCTAAGTGCAATCCATTTATCAATGAACTCCTTGGGTTAATATTAGTAACCTAAGTGCAATCCATTTATCAATGAACTCCTTGGGTTAATATGAATACCCTAAGTGCAATCCATTTATCAACTATATCCTTGGGTTAACATTAATAACCTAAGTGCAATCCATTTATCAACAAACTCCTTTATACAATCAAGCCTTGAAGGTGAGGAGGAATGAGGATTGAAGACCTTCCAACAAAATAGAAGTAAAAGTTAATTTCTTAAGCTTAAGTTGTTAAATAACTCTTATAACCTCTATTTGTTGAAAGTGTGCTTTGACAACACACTTCTTTGTGAAAAAAATAATTGAGTGAGGAGGCACAAATATTGGAACTCTTTTTTTACACCTAGGGCAACTTAACATATTGGTAGGTAGCATAACAACTCCTCCCTACATATGAAGTATAAACCATCTACTTAGTACTTAATAAGTAATCACTTTTTTTTTAACCCTATCTTCCTAGATATAGGACTTGCTTCTTACAAATTGGGTTCCATGGTGAAATTGAAAATTCCCTAATAACTCCTTAATAATCATTCCAAAGATGGTTTTTGGGGATGGGATGGGTTAGGAATGTGTTTTTTTTTTCATTCCAAAAAGGTTTCTTGTGTGGGGATGGTGAGGGTTTGGCTATTTTGAAGGGGTGGGAAACCAAATTTGATAGTTTTTATATAAATTCAATATATTTAATAACAAACTTAGAGACAATAAATTTCATTTCAAATTATTTGTATGAGAACTAATATACCTAATAACAAACTTGAAGTTATTTTCATTTTAAAAAGATGGTATATTTAATAACAACTTATTCATTTTTAAAACTTACAAATGGGTTTGAAATAGTTAAAATTTCTGTGTTTCTTGCTCCACTTTCATCTTTCAATATCAATCAAAATTTCCAAATGATAAAAGTAAATCATTTCAAAATATTTAAAACATTTTTAATGATTGCATGCCTTTTCAAGAAATATCCCCTTCAAAAACCTTCAAAGAAGGGGGGAAAAAACTATATCTTTTCTTAGGCATCTCATGTTAACATATTATGTTTTAATTACAATATGCCTCCTCACAAAATATTCCTTCACAAACTCCATCTTTTCAAACAAACCCTCATCCCCTAAAAGAAATAACTCTTTTAATAAGGAGAAAAAATAAAATAATTTCAACACCCTATTTTTTCCCCTCTAGAAAAAGAAGTAAAACAAAAAAAAAAACATTCACTATTCTCCCTTAAACATCCACCTTTCAACTTTTTCAAGTTGTTCTCAAAAGCAACAATGTTTTTATCACATATCTAAAGTTGAATTTTCAGAAATTATAAACATTAAACATGTTCAAGTTTTGTCATAATTTTTTTCACAAATGTTTTTTTTTCCCCATCCATTTGTTGTTTCAAATAAACGTCATTTCATACTCTTTTTTTTCAATTCTAAAGTAGATTTGGTTGCTTTTTAGTATATTTTACACATGTTACATTGTTTTTTCATATTTTTTTCACATACTTTGATTCTTGTTAAGAGTGTTTATTAAAATTTTATTTGGGAAAATAACATTGAACAACTACTCAAATCTATTGAGAAGAAAACAAACATGTTTTTATTTCTCTTTTCATTTCATTTCTTTCTTTTTCTTTTTTGAGCATTGGCATTGTACAATACTGGGCAGCCACCCAATTGTCGTTTGCTTGGGAAAAGACAACTAAATAAACCACCTAATTTTAGGGGAAAAAATGAAGCATTTTTATTTTATTTTGTTGGCATTGCTAATAAAAAAAACCAAGTGACCACTTGATTTTCTTGACATTGAAAAAGGGAGAATTGGGCAACCATGCAATTCTATGAAAAAAAAAAAAAAAAACATTTTTCTTTGTTTATTGACCACATGATTCTCCCCTCCTTGAGAGTTGAAAATCAAGTAGCCACCTCATCATATGAAAACAAAATTAAACAAGTTTTTTTTTTTTTGGGCATTCATGGTAAATATAATCAAATGGCCATTTGATTTTTTCTCCTTGAAAGGAAAATTAGGTGTTTGCTTGATTCTATGAAAAGAAAATGAAACAATTTTTTTTCAAACATTAATAATAATGAGAATCAAGCAACCATCCAATTAACTTGTCCATGAGGAAAATAAAACTCAATGGCCACTCAATTTTGTGAGATTTTTTTTTTTAAAATTTGTTTATGAGCATTGGTAGTAAAGAGAGTCAAAAGAATCTAGCAAACATGCCATTTTCTTTTCCTTAAGAGGGGAGAACCGAGTGACTACCTAATTTTATGAAAAGAAATTAAAATTAATGTTTTCTCAACATTGGTAGTAAAAAGAAATCAAGTGACTATCTTATTATCATATCCTTGAGGAACAAATAATTGATCAAATGGGAAAAAACGGAAACATTTTTTCCCACACCAAAAAAAAAAAATCCTTGAGAGGAGAAAATTGGTAACCATTCATTTCAATATCATTTTCAACCTAACACATGAAACCAAAAGTAACCAAAATCTAATGAAATATGATGTTTTAAGTTGACCCAAAAAATTGTTCAATTAACAAAAAAGTTGGTGTATAATATATTTATGTGAAAAGAAAAATGGAATGAATGTTTTTAAAAATTAAAATTAGTAATAAAATGTTTAAGGTTTGGGTGTTTCATCCCAAACTTGAGATTGAAGCATTTTGGAACTACTTCTATTAGAGACTATATGGGTTTAAGGTTTGGGTGTGAAACAAGGTGAATCTCCAAAACATGGGACAACATGGATAATATTATTTTGATGAATCATTGTTAAATCATTATTCAGCCATTGGGTTAGGAATAAGGTTCTTTGCACTTTAGTTAAAGTCAGAAATAATCAAAGTTAGGCAAAAAAAATTAAAACAATGGTTAAGTGTTTATGGTTTACATGTTTTGTCCCAAACTTTGGTATATAACATTGAAAGTTTGTTGTTTTTCCTTTTTCAATATAATGCACACAATGGTTGCCTTTATAACTTATTTTGGATTTTGTTTTTGATTTTTTTTGCAAATGTGTGCCTTTGTAAATGTGCGTGTTTTCAAGTGCAATTGTTTTATTACATTGCACTTGTTTATTGCCAAATTCATTATAGTAAGTTTTTATTTATTTATTTTGGACAATGTCTACTATTATAATGAAAGAGAATAAAATACTTGTTTTTGTGAATGATTAGGATTTTGGAATTAAAGATGTTGCATTTGAAGTAAAAATGTTCAACAAGTATGGAACCTTTGATCAAAATTTTGAATAAGATGACCTAAGATTTAGGTTACACATAATTGTATTGTTATTTGTAAAATAAGGTACCTTTGATCATAATCCTTAAAGCTAAAATCATTTCACATAGAAATGCATGAGTAGTTTTTGCACAATGGTATGTACATGAAGGTGAAAAAAATTGGTATTAAATCAAAATCCAAGAGGGATTTTGAAATAAATGATAAGCATATTATCATCACAATTGAGTCAAGGATTGTTGTTTCACCGATTCCAAGCTCCTAACCTAAATGGGTTCCCATGTTTTCCACACAGATTTCATGAGGGAATTCATAAACTATCCCAAAGTTAGACCTCAACTAACATTGCGGTCATTATTATTGATGTGGGAGGAGAAGGGCATAACAAGGGTGAAAAAAAATTGTCGGTTGTAAATTGAAAAGGGGAATTTGACCAAAATATCCTTGCCATAAGAAACAATTTCAAAACATAATATCGTAGTACCCAAATGGATTCGGCAACAAATTGTCAAATAATTAATTAAATCTCAAAACCTAAATTCAGCAATTAATTTTTTAATTCTAACATTTTCAGCAAGTGATGTTTATAAAAAATAATAAACATGCCTTTGTGGGACATTCTAAGTCTATACAAATAGACACATTTTCAAATACAAGGATTGGCAAGCTTGAAAATTCAACCTGATAGTCAAATACATCAAAATTTAATTTTATAATACTTATTAAAATTTCAACACAAATAAAAAATATATTTTCCAAAATTTGGAAAAATAAAAAATAATTTAATTTATGCCAAAACCGTTCATGAACTATGGTATGAACAACTTTTGAAGCTTTACAATCGAAGCCAATGTTTAAAGGTTTTTAAATCAATAGTGTTATAGCAACCTCCAAAGGCAACTTTTTTTAGTAGCACAACACTACATAATTTTTAGCAAGTTTATGGACAAAAACATTTGAAGCCACCTTCTTCAATTACAAAACAATAATAGAATTGAATGGTTACTATTCTCTTTCTCCTTGCGGGAGGATGATTGGGTAGCCACCCAATACTATTATGTAACTTTGCAAAAAATAGAATTGAGCTACCTAATTCCCCTTTTGGGGGAGGGGAGAACTAATTGATCACCTAGTGGATAACTAAGTGACCACTTAGTGGAGAAACAATCATTTTGTGCATGTGTGAATGTGTGGGGGTGTATGTGTGTGTGTGGGGATAGGGGGGGAGGGTTGTGAAAAGATTTCACTATGAGTTTTGCATAGCATAATATTTACAAAGGTCGATTTGCATTTAGAATAAAATATCAAAACATGTAATGTTTCAATGCAAAATAGTTTTTGAATTTGTCCCTTTACATATAGGTTATAACTTTCAACATTTTAAATTGATTGAACATGTTAATAAACTTTATGGCTATGGACAATACAAAATGCGTGGTAATGTTTTTAATGTCCTTGCAAATGTGAATCAAACTCAATCAATATTATCACATTTATCTCGTGATGAAGCAACAATATGTGATCCACCCACTTCAATTTATTATTTTTTGAAAATTCTTGCAATTGGTCAAGATTGATTATGCTAAACAAGTTGAGGCAACTAGAATTGATCCAAACCATCCAATTCCAAGTGAATTTGATCACAACCATTCATTTTTAAAAGCAAGCAACTAGGATGGACAAATCAACTATAATTTTAAATGATATTTTTCATTCATTGAAGTGAAATCATTATTCTTATGATGGAACTTCCCAATATAGTTGAAATCCCAACTTAAACAACAACACGTAATCTTGGAATTGCACAAATGTTAATTGTAATGAAAGTACAGATTAATCGATGAAAAATATTTCGAATATTTCACTTGAACATGCGTTCAAAGTCAAGTTGATTGTGGCATAAATGTAATTGTAACTATCTTAGTTGGGCCTTATCTCTTGCATGGAGTTTCTAAAAAGATAAAATGGATTTCGTTGCAATTTAATGGCATCTAATAGCTAATTGTATATAGTGGCAAAAAAAGGCAAATTGTTATAGTGTTTATTGATGTTAAAATGTTTAATGTTATAAGCAATAGGCCAAGGTTCATAAAACATATTCAACAAATAAAAATTAGTGGTCTTGATATCATCATTACATGTGATTTTTATTGAGCACCCCTTGTGAAAGATAGTTTAATCTTTCAAAATATAAAAATATAATATTGATATACTAACACCAAATGCAACTTATAATATTAAGAAATATCCATTGTTGTTGAAGATTGTCACTAAAATTGGTTTTTGATCCTACTAATGTTAGGAAACATAATCTAACATATATAATTTTATCTTACATTCAAACAAAAGATTTTTAAAAAAAGATGTGCCCCTTTAGAACATCAAAACTTCTGTGTGGGTTCAAATGTACGTATAAAAATGAAAAGATTAAAATTAATAAGAATTTGAATATTATTCATTGCTCAATTAAAAACTTACATCATTTCCATGTAACGTTCATATGTTTCTTCTACCCATGATGGTCATGAGTTAATGATGATGTATTCATACACACGCATTTGGATTATTTCAACACAACAACTAGCTATGGTTCAAAATTCATATACAAACTTTATTTTTAGTATACAAAAATAAAAAAAATATTGTATGTGTTTATGGAACTCATATGTTCAATGTTTCCATTTTTTATCAATCTTCAAAACATAATTCAACATTTGCCAAAAAAATGTTCAATCATCATTTTGTGAGATCTAAGAGACCAAACTTCAATTTGATGTGAGGAACAAGCTCATAATTCAAAGTGCAAAGACTAAAGATGTATAAAAAATTTCGTAGTTTATTTGAGGGATACATTTTTAAATGCATTTTTGAGTTTTGCTTTGAGTTTGCAAGAGCTAGGGTTTCACTTTTCAAAATGCTCACCCTTTTTTTTTAATCATTTCCCGGCCTTGAATCCTGGTGTGTATCATAGGAAAAAAAATGGAAATTAAATAAAAAAATAAAAAATTGTACATTTTGATGTCGGGTAATGCCCTTGAAGACGGGCATCTCTAAAATATGCGCCCCGTTGGGTTTGCTTGGGGTGGGCACTTACACATTCGGAATGCCTTGCTCTTCAAGCCCCTCAAGAGCCCAAGCTAAAAGATTTGTGGTTTTTAACCATAACAAAAATTTCATAGGAAAAAGGCTTTCCGAGTCAGCAGGTGGTGGTGGTGGTGGTGTTGTGCACTCTTCGGTGAATCGGTGACCTACATTGATACCATGGTTTAAAACCCTAATTTTGGGGGTTCTTTCATAGTATTACAAATTGAATGTTTGCTCCAATGCACTTGTATTCTTTTAATTATTATTATTTGGATATATATATAAATATATATATATATTATGGCAATGTTTTATATAGTGTAAGGCAAGGCTGAAGGAGTGGGACTATATAGTGTAATGCCCTCTTATTAGGGTGCTTAATTTTAAAAAAAAGTCCCACTCCTTCAGCCTTGCCTTACACTAAATCAAAATGTACAAGCCCAATTTTATGATTTTCCCCAATTAAATATAACCAATAAAAGGCTTCACTCAAGAAGGTGAAAGTGTGCACGAAAGCACACCTTGGCACTAAGTCCCAAATGGATGTTTAAGCCATGCCATATCAAAATTTCATCCCTCTACTACATCCATACACCTATGGGGGGCAAAGAGGGGATTGTCTTCTTCGAAAATTTCACCTACATGAAGGCACCTAGCCTAGCCTAGCCTAGCCTAAAGGGAGCTACTATTGGCAACAATTAACTAGGGTTACCCTGATCCCAGTCCTGACAGAAGACATCATCCATTTCCATTGGTTCAATCTTCTTCATTTTTGGCATTTACTTGAAGCAATCATGTGTGGATGTAACTAGCCCCTCCCCCCCCCCCCCCCCCCCAACAAAAAAAAACATTCATTGCCAACAAGGGCTTCAACACACTAGGTGTGTATAGGCTAGTTATTGGCTTGATGGTCTTTGGATGGTGGTAGTTGTGGTGGTTTAGTGCTTCTCTAGATGATAGCCAAGTTTCTTCATAATGCTACACTAAAAATAACTTGGGTTTGGGTGTAGTTACTAAGTGGTGTTAGGTGAGTTAACTTGTGTTTTTAATCTTTTCTTTTGTCTTGGATTTCCTTTTGGTGCCTACTGCCAATTTGCCCTTTGTCCTCATTCTGGGTTTTGTCCAATAGGCCATAAAAGCCATAACTTGGCTTGTTTATTTAGAGGGCCCTAAACCCTAAACCCTAAACCCCTCCTTATCTTTGTTTGTCTACTACTTCTGGGCATATGTCATGTTATTTGCTATTTTCAACATGGAAACACCATTTGGGTCCTCTCTCTCTCTTTGTGCCTTCTTTTTTCTCCTCCCATGGTTGGGTGCTTTGTTTAATGGTGTTTGCTAAGGTTTCATCATGTATCTTTTGATGTTGTTCTTGATATGAGGGTTTGTTTATGTCACATTACTATGGGTGTAGCAAGGAAGCTTTGTTGTAGTTGGTGGGAGGTACAAAGGAAGGATAGATGTTGGTCGGCTTTCATCTTGAGCTTAAGAAGTCACATAAGTGTTTTTGGCAATTTGGGTTTGAAACTCCATAGGGATTTGAATCTTTGGTTGAGCATGGAACTCAAAAGTTCTAGTCTCAAGTTTTGGTTGAGCTTCAAGAAGCAAAACACATTTACTCACCATATTATTTACTCAAATATATGAGTTGCATGAAAGTGGCAACTTGGGGTTAGGAGTTTGAAACCTCTCCACATTCATTGCAAGGTCACAAAATGGAAGTCACCTCTAGGATTAACTTAGGAATGACAATTTACCATTTTGTTTATCAAAAAATTGTCATGTGAAGTCATTTGATCATCTCAATGTGGATGGATGGATGTGTGGTGAAATTGGCAAGGTGGCATGTAAACGAGGAGGACAGACACAAAGTTGTGCAAAATGCAATGGCAAGGCATAATAAGCATGTGTTTACACCTCCTTTTCCCCATTTTTATCACTTATTGGTAAAGACATGTTTTCAAACAAAATACTACTGTGTGGATTGTGGGTTGTCATTAAACAAAAGTGTTGAGCATTAGCAACTCCAAATCATGGAAATTTATCAAACGGTTTGGTCCATAACAAGGTTTTACAAAAGTTTGAACTTGTGGGTATCCAAGTTTGGATGTCTAGCCACTTGAAGCAACTGCTGGTCAAATCAAACAACTGAATGAATTAAGGGCACATTCTCTGTCATGGAAAGAATTGAACGTACATTGAGATGAACTCATCATAAATCATGTTGATGAATGTCCGAAAATGGAAGGACAAGGTGACAGCCACAGCCATCCATTGTACATAGAGATGTCACTCAAATCGCTTGCTCCCCACCAGAGAATGAAGGATTTTTTGATATTGCAATTGTCTGAAATATCTGCGCCATCAGAATGAGCTGGACATAGAAGCTTCCCTAAGACTCCTATACGCTTGGAGGGCATCTCGAGTTACCATATATGTTTTGGCTAGAAGAGGAACTACCAAATCTGCAACAAGGTACACACAGGTTTCAAGCAAAAAACTTGTTAAACAACATGACTGTGCTGCCCTGTGGATAACAATACAGGTTGAATGTACCAAACTTTGTTCAAAATCACTCATGAAATGAAGACCTGCAAAAAGGTGAGTCTTCAGGGTTCATAGTACTAACCGACACTGATGCCTCCTGAGTCAGGACAACTTTGAAATTTCTCCCAAAGATGTGCCACTGATTTTGCACGTTCAGCTAGAGCCTCAGCCTGCACAAATTCCCCAACAAGCTCCTCTGCATCCTTTCTATCTCCATCAACATCAGATTTCTGTTGATCGAATATGGATCTCAGATTCCTAAAGCTCCTGAGGTGCCACTGTAGAGCCTCCCTAACAATTGAGCCAAGGAGGAACGATGAAGCTCGGAAACGAATCACACACAAAGTTGATGAAGCATCACTATTTTCAGGTTTTGCTTCTAGTGAGATGGACACTGTGCTACCATCCTGGGATATTAATTTCAGTTGGTTTCCAGCCTGCAGCAAGTCAAGCATTGAGACATCATCATGATTCTTGCCTTTCTAGGTTGCCCCATGTGAAATTGTTCAAAATGATTCAATCAAGCATTGAGTCATCATCATCGTTCTTGCCTTTCTAGACTGCCCCATGTGGAATTGTTCAAAATAATTCTGGGTTTGGGGTTGCTACAGATGCCAGTTACCTGTGTAAAATATTACTAAAAAGAAAATTGTGCTGACTGGTAGCGTTACGAAGAAGACAGTAATCAAGTTGTAACCTGAAAATAAACATTTCTTTCATGGAGAGAAACAAGGAATTCATTTGCTGCAAAAAGGGTTTAGGGTTTATGGTGCCTTGGATTTCAGCCGCTGCTGCAATATTTGATTCAACAGACCTTCCTGCACCTCTGTCTTCCCTTTACATCTGAATGTAAAACTTCCCACAAAAGGACCCAGAATCTCTGTGTCACCCAAACTTGTCACAGAGCCTGCATTCGATGATCAGGGAGAGAAATAATAAATGTCAGAAGAATTCTCACATTAAGAAAAAAAGGGTTGTTCTGGAGGAACAACATCACACAAAAAACAGGAAACTGTTGGAACACAAAAATGGAGGGTTTCCAGTGAAAGAACAGATCACAGAAACTCATGTTCTATGAATAGGCTTTATGAAGGTCATTACTGTCAGTACCCATCATCATAGCCATCACTGTTCCATCACAAAATGATTGACTGAGAGGTCATGACGTCCTCTAAAAGACAGTTAGCCATATGACTATTGGCACAATCACATAAGCACTTGCTGACAGATGAATTTCAGCAAGCCAAAAATTGAAAAGAATTCCATCTTTTAGTTAGCAACCCTTTTAGGCAAGCCCTCACCAAAATCACGGAAAAATAGTTGATGATAAGTTGTTGGAAGGACTACAGATAGACAGATAAATTTGGCCACACTCACATGCCTCAGCAGAAGTCGGACTCTTGTGAGGCATCGTCTCTTTCTCAATTTTAGATGGTTTCCATGGAGTGTGCCCCAACTTGGGTGGCAACTCTCCAAGCAGCGAAAACACATCTATTCGCTGCTTTAACAATAGGATACAAGCCGCACCCACTGTACCCTTGCCCTGCTTTAGATGATCTGCAACATTTCCAGAAATATTAGTAACGAACAACATGTCTATAGACTAATCAATGAGCACCCAGTGATTAATTCACATTCTGCAGCCTTATCTGTACAATTGGATGCTTTCAGAGGTTAAACCATAAAATCACTGGGTTTAGAGTATAGGGTTTTACTCTAAAATTTGTTAGGGACCTAAACCCTAAACCCTAAAATTTTGTTAACATTATGAACAGGGTGGCAATGCACACATGTTCACTCATGGAATTTCAGATCCAAAAAACAACTAGTTTGCCTGATACAAACAGTGAAAGGTTTGAGCAGACTTCATCTCTAGCCCCCCAAAAAAAGGGCCATCAGCACCCAGTACCATGTTACTTCAGGACCAGCGGGAAGTTGAGAAATCAGTACCTTGTGAGTTAAGGAGAAGCTTATGGTAGTCATGAATGTGACAAAGGAAAACAGTGGCAACAACTGGCCCCAATGGTCCACCTGGAAGAGCCACATTGAAACTGTGATTCCACTGAGCTCCCACTGGCAAGCCCAGTCCATTATTAATTGCAAATGAGAACTGAGCAACTGGAACCTTACTGGAGAGACAGCTCTTGAGTGAGACAAGAAGAGACCAGTACTGAGACACAGGGCTCAAACTATTATTGACAATCATCACTTCAATACGTGTCAGGTAATCTTTGATCCGTTCCTTCTCTATAGGTTTCCCAACCTTTTTTGCTTGCAGCATAGTTGGGCCCCCAAATGAAAGCTGATCTGGAAAGATAGACATCATTGGAACTGGGCTTGTAGAAATGTTGCAAGACAGTCCTGTTTTTGACAATCCCGAGAGAGAATAATGCTCCACTGAGGGGTGGTTGTCACCATCAGACAAATGAAGGCCACGGGGAAATATTTTTTTCTGTTTTGAGTTAGTTGCAATATTGTAGGCCAATGGCAAGGCAACAGCCAATTCATTCATTGACAAATTGAGGGCTCTGTCATGGCTTTGCACAGCATCTGTACAAGCTTCCACATCTGCGACTGACTGGAGTAAAGCCTGCACACACCGAGGCATCAACAATAATCAGGACATACTGACCTGTGAGCAATGATGATACTGACTGGTCTGGGCATTCAAATCTTCAGGCATTTTGTGTCAACTGCACTGATCCAACACAGGTGAAATGGCCATTGAAGATAAGCAAACTAAAGTTCAAATTAAGAGAAAATCTTGCAGCAGCTGCCTAAAGGGTCTCTGTGGCCAGATCATGTGTTGGAGGGTCAAGGGTTTAGGGTTTAGGGTGAACCACAACCCTACCATCATGTCATCAGACTGAACTCCATCATGCAGTTTCAGGTATAAACACTAACAGCTTTTGATGATGCCTGTCACATTGCAGAACTGACACCTAACCCAGCCTCATATCCTGAAGTTGACATGGGAACCAACTGACCTTGATGGTTTCCTTGCTACTGGCATTTTGAGAGACCTGGCTTCTTGTTGACAGAAGTCCATCAGTATTTGTTGCAGGTATTGTAAACTGATCTGAGACTTTGGCTCCTTGAAGACACCCACCTGCCATCAAAACTACCAAAGGCCGACTGCCTGTGTATACCATGAACAACCCTGCTCCTGCTATTGCAACCACATTACTAACCAGAACCCTCCGTGAAACCAACTGCTCTCTTACTTGTTGATGAAGAAAATGAAGGGGCTTAAAGTGTTCAGAAACTGATATCTCAGGTCCCGAAGAATTAGAGTTACTCTTTGGTACTACAGCTGGAGTTGTGGGAAACAAGTCAGTCACAAATACTTCAGAGCTTACTAAGTGGCAAAGACGGTTTCTTCCAAGCATGCAAACTGAAGTAACCGGACCTTTGATTCTCCTCTCACTCAACACCAGACTGATCCTTTGACACATTTTCTCTGTTGAGGAAGAAGAGAACTTAAAATGAAGTGGAAGGAATGGACCATTGCCAACAGGTCCCTCAGATTCATTGCCAAGTTTTTGGGAAGAGATGATTATCACACGCCCTAATTGACCTATCACGAGAAGCCCAGTGGCCCCCATTGTTTCTGTCTCCTCAGATCTCAAAGATCCATTGGTTTGAGTAGGGACAGAATTAGAGAAAACGGGAAATATTGCCATGATCGGCTCCTCAAGGTCACAAAGCACTTGTGGAGAAGCAGTTTCCACCAAACACCCACTTTTCAGTTGATACAAATACAATCTTCCATCCCTGTCACCTGCATAATGAATTCAACAGGAGACCTCAAGATTAGAAAGCACACACAGCAGCCACATTGGAGGTGGAAGGAAAACCAAAAATGAACAGTGAAGGATTGGACTGATTTTCTGCCTCACCAACCATTGCACTAAAATAACAAATTCTTAAGCTGAAGAGAAAGAGAGTATGCTAATGTAAGCAGCTAACAGAGATGAATGAACTCAGGGAAAAAAAGGAAAGAAAAGAAAAGAGAATTGGATTGGAGCAGTATTGAAAGGTAAAAATAAACCTTGGAGTAACAAATTTGGCAAAGAAGCAGCTTCACAAAAAGCCCCGGGAACAAGAGCCTCAAACAAATCTAAAGAGAAGAGCATGTGGCCCCTCGTGAACTCACTCCCACTCTCATTGTTCAATGGTGAGGCGAAAAGTAAGCATGAAGGCTCCCTATGCAACAAGGGCGACACCATCCCAGAACATTGTCGAAAGTGCTTGAAGGTCTTCAAATTTGATGAACCATGGCTGCTGCTGCTGCTGACCAGCAGTATTTCAGGAGGCCCAAATGATGCCATGACCACCACCTGAAGGCAAAGAATAAGAACAAATTTCCATCTGAACTGGATGCATGCATAAAATCTTCCTGGAACAGAAGTAGTTTTTTTTTTCTTTTTTGATTTGTTTTGTTTTGAGGTAATTTATTCAAGGGGTTTGTTTTGATACCTACAGCATTGTCACCAGCAAAAGCAGCAACAGCCACCCCTGGAACCACACCCACCAGTGACTCTGGGACCACAACATTCTTCACTTCCACATACAGCCTTGGCTCCTGTTCTTCATAAGTCTCCACATGCAATTTCTTCCATTCTGCATCAAACCCTGACACAGCTTCGGACATCTCTGTGACCCTTGCTTGGCAGCTTCTCGTCAACTGTTTGTTGTCATCATGAATTAAACTTGTATTTGATTTTCTGTTCATGGGTTTCTTTGATACCTTAGCTGCTGCACTTGGGAGACAGGATGACTGCGATGCTGAGGAAGGTGTTCTGATTTCAAGAGATTTTTTTGTCTCAAATGCTCCTTGCAGTCTCCTGACTTCTCGTCTTTTTCCTCCTCCTTTCTGTTTCTTGTGTGGCCTGTACTATCCAGAACCCATCCAGGTTTCATGCAAGAACATAGGCAAGTAAGTGCATTCCTTCTTCAGGAATGTTGACAATCTGATTGATTCTCTCTCTGTCTCTCACCTTTAGAGATTCAGGAATTTCTATGAACCGCCCATTTCAGTGCGCAAGAAGAAGAAGAAGAAGAATTAGGATTTACGGGATTTTGTTGCACCTGTCCTTGGCGGGACCATTCTCTGCAAGCTTGACAACCCAAATGCAAGAATCCTCGGTGATCACTAGCAGAGATGCAGCTGAGCTTTCAAAAGGATCATCGCTGCTGCTTTCATCGGATGCTGCTGCGGCAGGGCCGAGTGTGAGGAACACAGGATCTGCCTGAAACCTCCATATGGACTGCAGGATGGATACGATGATGGCAACAACACAACAAGGCAGAAACGGAGATCTCATGAGCAGCTAGAAAAAGACAGCAGGCATCCTTCCTTCCTTCTTCATAATCAACGAAGAATTTCTACATCTGCAGCGGGGGATCCTCTCAAGATTTCTACTGCAGATCACTTACAACAATCCCAGAAATTGTAGCAGAATCCATTAATCGTTGCTGCAAAGAGAGACTACTAACCAAGAGATGACCGTCCAGGAAGACATGGACCAAGCAGGGAGATGTTCTGCAAGCCACCCATAACAACGGTGTCTCTGAACCCAATGCCGCTGCGCTGAGCAATGATGGTGTGGTTGTTGGACCTGGCGGCAATCGCACCAGCTGCATCCACTCCCGGGCAATCCCCGTAGCCTCCATCCTTGCCATGCTACAATCATGAAAGAGAACTTGATCTTGAACAAGCAAGCGAGAGAGAGAGGAACACCAGATTAGGGTTAGGGCTTCATTTTCGTTCTTCGTTTTCTTCTTCTACTTCTTGCATTCTTTCGTCTTCCACTTTCCGCGTGTTCCAGGGACGACAAAGCTTCCGTTCCTTTGGGACATTTGGAAAAGCTCGTAAGGAGGGAGGGAGGGGGGCAGCAATGTGTGCCGCCGTGGCCGTGGCTATGCAAAGCGGAAGCAGCAGCAGCAATGGTGTTGTTACCCTACCATTGCCAATCTCAAGCCCTTCGCAGCAAGCTTACATCTCGGAGCTTCTTTCCTTCAGTCTGGAGCGGTTGCATAAGGTATTTATCATCTTTAGCTCAGTTTGCGAGTGTTGAGTTTTGGGTGTTTGCAACAATCTTTGAACCCTAGAAGAAGAGAAGATCTTTGTTGGGTTTTCTCCCCCGTCTTTGCCATGATCTGGAAGATCTTGGGTGCTTCAGTAGCTTCCAAGAAATGTAGCAATCATTCTTGATACAGATGCGTCAAATGTGCTTGCTGGGTCTTCCAGATCTGCTCAGTTTCTTTGGAAGATCTGGGATATCTGTGGAGGATTTAGGGTTAGCAAATCTCTTGCCTTTTTTGCACTACGAGTCTTCCAGATCTACCAGTTTCTTTGCATTGTTTTGAGGATCCTTGCTTGCTGTTGAATGGATTGTGGTGGTGCTGAGTCTCTCCCAATGATGTCAATGCATGACCCCAATTGGGATCTTCTTTGTTTATCCAGGAGCCGGAGCTTTTACGGGTAGATGCAGATCGCATTCAGCGGCAGATGCAGGAGGTTGCTGTTGGACACTACAGGGCATTCATTGCTGCAGCAGATGCAGTCCAGAATATAAGCCACGAAATCACTTCTGTGGATCAGCATTTGAAATCCTTGGTAATGAAAACAGTTTGCTTTCTGGAGCTGCTGACAGGCTGACACATTGATATGTGTTTTGACTGATATGCCATGATGATACACACATTCTACTCTCTGAGACTTATTAGAAGTTCTTTATCTCTCAATTCTCTTCTGGTTGAAAGACACTTTAAATTGCAAGGACATGGAGAAGTTCTTTGAATATTTTTTGTGAACATATTCCTGTTCTGTGTTGTGGATTGGTATGAAGGCTTGTTCCTACGTGCGGTTCTCTGGTGTACAATTGTTCTTCTCATTGGGTTGATTGCATCTTCACTCAGGTTGCAGAGATACCTAAGCTCACAAGTGGATGCAATGACTTCATAGACGAGGCACAACAGATTCTTGAAAAGAAAAAGCTGAATCGCACTTTGCTTGCCAACCATGGCACTCTCTTGGACTTGCTGGAGATTCCACAGCTCATGGACACGTAATTAATTACACTGTGCTATTCACTTGGTGCTGGTTGTTACTTGTGAACATGTCGAATGTGGAAATGTCAGAATAGACATGTGCCACAGACTTCCCATTGGAGTGAAAATTGGATTGAAAAATCAGTGAGGATTTTCAACAATTTGTTGCACTTGGCATGCAGTGAGAAGGAGAGAAGCCAATTTGATTGTTTGGAGGACACTATTTTGGAAGTTTGTTTGTGGGAATTCAAGCTTTGGCAGAAACATTCAGTGGTGACAGGAGTGCTCTTGTTGTCATGCAGATGTGTACGAAATGCAAACTATGATGAAGCTCTTGATCTGGAAGCTTTTGTCTCCAAGCTTGCCACAATGCATTCAAGGTGACTTGAAGAACACTCTTTCTCATGTGCACCCAACCACATGTGAGATGTGTGTTGTTATGATCCCCTTTCACTTCTGCAAGTGTTCTCATGAAATTCTTTGGGTGGTGGGGCAGACTTCCTGTAATACAGTCGCTTGTGGCTGATGTGAGGCAGACAACTGAAGCCTTGCTCGCACAGCTCCTTCAACGATTGCAGTCAAACATTCAGGTGAAATCACTTGGTGTAACTTATGTGTCTGCCTGTCGGAATAGGGAACTGGCAGTTGATTGAAGATGAGATTTTCTCATGGAGGGCCCTACTGTCAAATAAAAAGGGAATTGATTGAGAACTTGAAAATTGAACAGTAAGTGAATAGAACAGTTTGATTAGGGTTGTTGGAGAATATCTTAAGTTCCAGACTGTGATACTAAGTTCTACTGATGTGCAGTTGCCAGAATGTTTAAGAGTTATTGGTCACTTGCGACGCCTGGCAACATTTAGTGAGCATGAAATGCGTCTACAGGTAGGTATCACACAGTCTCTTGTGGCAACAACAGCCCTTGACCCTTCAGTCTGCTCTTTTCTAACTTGTCTTATGATCACTTTGTAATAGAAATGTTTATTGTGATCTCTCTTTGTGATCTCTCTCTCTCTCTCTCTCAAGGAAATTTGTCTTGTCCTGTTGCAGTTCTTAAAGTGCAGAGAAGTATGGCTCAAAGGCATCATTGATGACCTGGACCAGAGCAACCCATACGAGTACTTGAAGAGGATGGCAGACTGTCATCGAGTGCACTTGTTCGATGTGGTGATGCAGTACCGAGCAATCTTCTATGATGATACTTCTGGTCATGAAGAAAATACTGATGGGGGCCTCCTTTACAGTTGGGCTGTGCACCGTATATCAACACATTTGCATGTGCTCCAATCTGTACTTCCTCGAATCACTGAGGGTCCAAATCTAGCTATTATTTTGGAGCAATGCATGGTAATACACTCTGTATGTTTTTTTTTTGGGCTATTAATGTTGCAAATATATATTGGAATTTTTTTGTTTCTGGTCTATGGTGGATTCCTGTGTTATGTCTCTAAACAGCAGGATGTGGTATCTCTGACCACAAGACTTTTTAAATGTTTTTTGTAAAACAAACAGCTGCTTATCATGTGCATACTCAATCATGTGCTGGCCAAAATTGTGCAGCTGCATCCTGCATGTGTGATGTGTAGCATGTGCTCCTGACATATGATTTGTTCTGTCACAGTATTGTGGAATGAGCCTTGGACGGGTGGGGCTTGACTTCAGAGGCCTCTTACCTCCAATATTTGAAGGGTAATTGGAGGAGTCAACAACCTTCGATTTTTAGCTTTACTGTGGTTGACCAAGTTTGTGATTTCCTCAATTGGCTCATATAGCCTATTTGTGACTTCAAAGATTTTGCAACTAATTTCTGACATTCCCTTGATTCTTTTTTTTGCAGGGCTGTGCATGACTTATTTATCCGCAACATGTCTGTTGCACTGCAAAATTTCCAGGTACATATACATGTGCCTAGAAATATATCTTGTCAATCAGTTCAAGTGCAGTAGTCATTGCACTGTCAGCATTCTCTGGAATGGTGATCAGTTCTGTACCATTTCATGATTGGACTACAATTTTTGGGTTTTTGATTTGATAGCCAGGCTTGGATGAAAACTGGGTGAATTTGTTGCATTAGTTGTATGGGTGGGTGGCTCCAATATTGTACAAAGGTACTGGTCTAGATTGGCTCTTGGGATTCTCACAGCATACTTTCAATTGCAAACTCTGCATGGTTCATTAAACTACCATGGCATCACTTCTCTGCAATGAGTGCCTGGTGAAATCCTTGGGCATGAGTGGTGGCAGCACTACAAAGTTTGAAGTGCGAGGAGCAGTAGTCTGTGCTGATGATGCCAGTCTTGTTGTGCATGTTCTGTGACAGCTTGTCTTGGATTCCCATCGATGGGTTCCTCTTCCTCCTGTGGGACTTGGGAGCCGGGCTAGTGGCAGGGATGATTTTTCTGATGACATGGCTCCTCCTTACTCCTTAATGGAGCATCCGCCTCTTGCTGTTTTTGTCAATGGTAAAAATTCAATTTCCAGCTGTGAAGGATTTTAAAGATGCCAAAACAATGGAGGATGTTTGTCCAGTTCATTTGTGGTGCTCAGCAGGTAATGAGCAACTGTGGGCCCATAACATTTGGGACATGCTGCTATTTAAAGATATATTGTTTACTATGATCTGGCATCTTGCATCTGAAATTTTGATTCATTATTGTGACGTCAGGAGTTCTAGCAGCTCTAAACGAGCTCAGGCACTGTGCACCCATTAGCTTGAAGGGGGTGCTAGCATCAGAACTCCAACAAGCTTTCCAAGGGGTTGCTAATTCTTTGCTACAGTATAATGCTACCCACATACTGCGAGATAGTGAATCCAGTCTTTTCCTGGCCTTGTGTCGGGCCTTCATTGAGGTAGCTCCTCAAACATTTTGCCTGATAGATCCATGTAAAGTTTCCAGCAGTTCATGAATCTTCCCATTTACTATATAGATCATACAGCACCCTTGTCTAATGAGTGTGAGACAAAATATTTGTAAAATGAGACATGGGAAACATTTATGCCAGAGGTTTAGGGTATACTACATAAGATAGTGTCTCTTCTCCTGTGATTCTGTAGTCTGCTACTATTTGAATTGACCCCGTTTTAAATGTTTTGTAGGTTGGATGCCCTTTCCTTGTATTGTGCTTTGGACGATTGTATCCAGGGGCATCTAGTTTGATACAAGTCAAGGATGTTTTGGAAGGTGTACAGAAGCTGCTGTTCAGTTCATCACCACCACTGCCAAAAGACAATGGTAATGGGAACAACCTCAGGGAGAGTAGTACTTTAATCAAGGGAACAATCAACCAACAGCTGCTCCACCAGAAAGGGATTGGCAATGGAGCCATGAATGGCCATGATGATCAGAAGAACACTAGAAGCAGTGCAGATCAGAATGACCATGCGGAGAACACTGACCCTCAAAGTAACAATGGCATCACAGATGATTCAGTACACAATCAGACATTTGAGCATGATCAACAGTAGGTTAAGTTAGTCAGTCCTAACATTTCTCCTAAGCATGGCTGGTGATTCTTTGACCAGAGTTGTAAGTATACAGGTAATAGTAGAGATGCTAAATAGAGTTTCCATTCTCTGAAATCTGTGACTAGGACTTTCTCAAGCTGATTTGCCACATCAAAAAATCTTGATGTGAATGTAATTGAGGGAAGATTTTGTGATAGCTATGAGGTTGATGCATGAAAGGGACAAAAATAGCTATTATGGATAAAATCCTGTCATTCTCACCTTGGCCTTCTAACACTATTAACTAAACAGAACTGGAGATTCTGTTAAGAGAAGTAGATTGCTGCTCAATAAAGAGAATTTTTTTTTATAGAATTTCTGCATTGTTCAGAGCCTTGCAAGTGGGTAACTTTTCTCTGAAGTCCCACTAAGTCTCCTTAGATCTAAGGACACAGCACAGCATTATCAATTGCAAGATATAATGAGAGTGATGGGTCAAGATTCAATTTGAAAATGTGAAAAAATTCCATTGAAAATTCAAAGAAGCCCCAAGGACATATAAGTATGCAGCTGTTGTTGATGCACACACAGATGCCATCACAGCCCTTCATGGATGGAGTGCCCTCCAAGACCCATTGCAGCTCCCTTCCTTGTGCCTACAGATGTGATCTTGTGTTCCACATCTAGAAACTCACCTGGCTTCTCTGCTTGGAGACTTTTTACCTTATTTGGATTTGGGCAGTACAAATGGAATCACTTCCTCATTGACCTTTTCCACAGAGGCAACAGGACACCCAAATTTTACTTCTGTAAAAGCAGGGTAAGTAGGGTTTAGGGTCCCTAAACTCCAAAGCCCTCTTTGGGACATGAAATTCTCTGCTTTCAAAGACAATCCATTAACCTTCCTACATCCAGATTCAATTGCATTCATTTGACAATTCTAGAAGTTGAGAAATTAAAAATGCACAGTGGAAGGAAGGGGGACAGAATCACCGACGTGCCCTCCCACCAAAAATTTCATCATCAGTCCACATTCGATCAAGAGGCTCCGCTGTAAACCTTGGTTCAAATCCTGCACTTCGCATAAGGTCAACAACCCTGCTCACCTCCACCTCCTTCCCTTCCCTATCGTATGTGTCCAACATGATTTGATATGTCTCAGATGAAGGCTTCACATTCGCTTGATGCATCTCACTAAGTACCTGCTCCATTTTATCAAACTGTCGGCCTTTTCCATATTCATTTATTAGCACATTGTACATGCTGACATGAAAATTCCAGCCAGAACCCTTCACCACCTCCATGGCCTTTACAAGCCTCTCATACGCACGACTCCTAGAGTATCCCATGATAACAGCCTCCAAAGTTCTTGGACTTGCAAACATTCGCTTGTTCTTGAACATCCGCTGGATTGCAGCTTCCATTTCATCTAATCGGCAGGTGTCTGCATAGCTCTCAATGACCATGCTGTGTACTCGGGAGCCATATTGGACACCTGCTCCCCATAGAAAAACCATTAAATTTCCCCAAGAACACAAAGCATCATGCTTAGATAGATTATAAAATGCATTTTACAGTAGTACTGATTGCCAGGTATATTTTGAGCCAAACAAAAAAAAGGCCCTTTATAAGACCACTTCTTTCAGATTGACTAATATATGTTTCATATGAGTGTTTCGTTCCATATAAAATGATTTGAAGACCATCCAAAAACCACCAACAAACCTTAGAGGTTGTGGATGATATGCACAAAGGCATGGCAGTAAAGAAATACAACAATCATTATCCTTTAATGACCCCCAAATATCCATCAAGTGCCAGTGCCAGCAAAGCAAAGGACTGACCTGGTGTATCATCCATGATCTTCAGGGTGTTTTCCATTTTCTCAAACATACGCATCCTGCTATATACCTCTGCCAAAATCTCACCCACCATTGCATTGATTGGAATCCCTGACCTTTGCATGCTGGTAAATGCAGCCTCCATCTTGTCAACAGCATTTGCCCGGGCATACCCAATGATCTGAGCATTATAAGTGATTACATCAGCCTTGCACTCACTTGTGTGCAACTCTTTGACAGTTGATTCCATCTGGTCAAGTTGCCCAGCACGCATGAACCCCCAGATAAGAGCATTATATGTGTGCCTGTCGGGGCTGAACCCTGCCTCCTTACACATCTCAAATATCTTCTTCATATTGTCTGTCAGGCCCAACCGACTGTACATGGATATCAGAGTGTTGTATGTCACCAAAGTTGGCTGGCAAGTATCAGTGTTTTTCATTTCCTCAAAAAGCCTGAGGGCCTTATCAGCTTCATCATTGCGGCCACAAGCATGGATGAGTGCATTGTAGCTCACCGCTGTTTTCTTGATGCCTCTAGTCTCCATTTCATTAAAAAGCTCCAGAGCCAATTGTGGCTGGCTAATCCTGCCTGCAAATGAAATCATCTTTGCATACTCCTTAGGATTTGCCTCCCAACCCAACTTGCTTTTCTTCCAATTAAACACCTGCAATCCCACAGAACAACCATGATGAGCCCTCATCTTGCACATCTTGAAAAAGATTGGCTCAGAGGCACTACTTATTCAAATACTGAAAAGAAAAACAAAACATCCCAATCATGTAATAGGACAACTTCCCACACCTCAATGGCGACCTGAGGCTTGGGGCCTTTTTGCAAAGCATCAAGCAGAGAAAGCCAAGGCCAGCTCTGAGGGTGTAGCAGGTCTTCTGCTCGTGAATCCAGGATTGCTCTTGCATCTGCTGTTGTTGGCGCAGCTTCCAATAGCTTCACCAATCCAGCAACCACTGTGTTTGTTCTTGACCTCACAAACCTATCACCTCCTTTTCTTCTGAAAAGAACTGTTGGGCAGTCTTGAGGTGTTGATGCAAACTCTGCTTCTGTGTCTCCTGCACAAAGCAAAGTTTGCCAGGGTACTTAACAATTCTAATGTCCTTACACTGAGAGCTTGAATAACATGCCATGAAAATACCCTCAAGTCATATAAGAAACCTTGGTCTTCAAGGCACAGCCAGGCAAAATGGATCCACAAAACTAACCAAACTGAGAACCTTAAGCCATTCATCCAGTTCCAGGTTTAAACCCAAGCACTACTAGCTGGGCAATGGGTGTGCCCTGATCTTCTTTTTGCCTATACTTTTCAAGAATCCTCTAGTGCATACGTGGCCTCAGTGCACCACAAAACCCTAAAAACACCAGTTCCCAAATCTGCTAACTCCTTCAGGAACTAAAACCCTGCAGAAAGCAACAAAGGAAAAACGCACCATGGAGAGTTGACGCATTTGAAATGTTGTCAGAATCGACGACTGAAGTGCACATGCCAGCAGCTGCTGCACTCCCTCGGAGAAGACATTGGACGCACCCTTTGTCTGTGTGCAGTAGTGATACAGACCTAAAAACCCTGGCATCTCCTCCTCTACTCCCCTGTTGAAGTCTGCCAATCTGAGCCCGTTTCAATAATACGACAGCAGCATTCACGTCCCTGGCATCGCTTGCTGCTGGTCTCAACCCTCCTGCAGACAGACATTCTTCATGAGACGACGAGAATGACGAACTACAACTCAATCCCACATTCGATGTCAACCGGTTTAAAGAGCGCCACACAGGCCTCAGCTGACTCTTCCCCTTCATTCTGCTATCCTCCTACCCCTCTCCTCCGTCACCTTCTGCTCATCCTTGCAAATCCCCGTGAGCTGCAACCAAGCTGGGGTATTCTAGGTTAAGCAAAACCCTCAACCCTAATCCATCGAGATCAACACGAGCAAATAACAAAACCTTCAACCCTAAGCCCGTGTTCTTCAAGATGTCCGGTGATGGACGGGTGTCGGGGTGGGCGACGGGGTCTTCTTCTTCTTCTTCGTCGTCGTCTTCCTTTTCCATTGCTGCTTCTCGGTTACGGGTTTAGGTTTTAGGTCTAAGGGTTAGGGTTTAAGGTGTGCAGTCTCTTTGAGTTCTTGTTGCAATTCCTTGAGGCTGCAAAGACTTTTCCCTTTTTGTTTTCCTAAATTTCTACATGCCCTCTTGTGTGGTTTCCTTAAGATAGAGAGTTGGATACCTAGTTGATTTTGTGTCTTCTTCTTGTCTAAAGATCGATCAAGATCTTCTCCTCCTTAGAAACTGACTTTTGCCATCAATAGAAACCTGGGGCACATGTGCAACTTTGAAGGGGCAATGGCGGTCTTCAATAGCAACCTTCCACTTTGCCCATTGCTTAGGCCCTTAGACGAGGGTTGTGAAGCTCCATGGCTACAATTGACAACCTAGGTTGTAGCGGGTCATTATAATTATTGAATATATTTAATTTATTCGTACATTTATGAATCATGTAGACGTCCATTTAAATTATGAAAGATGATTAGTGGAATTATTGGAACATTACATAACTCATTTGCATGGTTGGATTTCTTAGTATTTAGTCTCTTGTTTAGTTTGTGTTTTTTTAAAGCATGACAATTGTAGTACCAAGTGCTAATAGATATGTAAGAAACTATAGAAGAAAACTACCCTATATTCACAAGTTGCAACAAGATGGACTCCAAACAAATAGAACCATTCATGAAATGAACTTATTCTCTACTTTGCAATAGATGAAGTTTCAGCATATGCAAAGTGAATGTTTTTTTTGGAATGTGTCACAATGCAATAGGTTATCGGCCCACACAACACTTGAAAGAGATACCACGTAATAACAAAGAATGGACAAGCATGGTAATATCTAACTGAAAGTTTTTGGATGGATATGATTTTTCTTTTTGGCATTTCCAAATGAAGATTGAATGCCAAGAAGATAATTTGTCGATAGATTAGAACCTCAACTTACTAGAGAAAAAGATGTATGTGCCTAACATGATCATGACACATAGTCAATTACAAAAGTGAATGTAAACACATGGGATGACTATAACAATTAGTTCGTATGTTGATAAATATAAGCATCTTTAACAAATTTGTCCAACGATTTATTAATTATAGCATAATTATAAGGGGATAAATCGATCCTTGTACATCAACATAAAAACTATTGAATATTGTATGGTGAAAGGACATGACTAATCAAATTGCAAAGGTTAAAAGCATGGTGCAAGTTCTAAAAGACATTGACTAGCCAATCATTAATGAACTAATTATCACAAAAATCATTTGTAGCTTACCACCAAGTTATAACAACACAATGGTTACTTGGGACAGTTTTCCAAGGAGTGATCAAACAATATGCATAATCACTATGCATCTTTTTAAACATGAGCATTTGATAAAAGTATAAAGAGGCAATGACAATGATGGCAACCACATTTTTCACACAATCTATAGGAATCATTATGAAACCCAATTTAAGTCAAAACAACATAAATGTGATAATGAGTACATCAAAGAATTGAAGCAACGCACAAAATGTTTCAAATGTGGTGAATTTGGCCATTGTTCACTTGAATGTCCACACCCAATGAAAAAGAAGAAAAACATTTTGTGAAAAATGGTGCCAATATTATCAAAACAACAATAGATTTTTTTTAAATAAAAAGGTGTGAACATTTTTTGCACAAAGTTATTATTAATGCCCATTTGAAGAAACCCACGCTTGATTAGCTTTCGATTTTTCATGCAAAATTTAATGCTAGGACTTGGTATGCAAATTCTAAAATCATCAAACACATTATCAACATATCAGATGGGTTTACATCTTTGACACCAATTCTAAAAGGTATATGGTCAATTCTAATAGCATATGATTGCACCTTGTGGGTGAAAGGCCAAGGCAAAATTGAAATTACCATACGTGTTTCAAATCAACGCAAATGGGGTCTTCCACAAAAAGTTTGGTATGCCTTGACCTATGCCAAAATATATTCTCCATTGGTCAAACATCTAATAAAAATTTATCATTATTTAACATCAAAAAAATTGCAATGAATTTTTTTAAATGAAAGGTGAGGTCTAATTCTATTAAAAGGAATGTGTGGCAAAGGTAAATTCTACAAACTATGTATTATAGTGGTGAAGCATCCCAAATCAATCATGTTAGTAATATGATAAGTACATGGAAGGCAAAATTTCAACTTTGGCTTGAACGCATGGGTCATGTTAGTGTGAGCATTATCAAATGAATGAATGAACATCTAGCCTAAAAGACATGATTGCACTTACATAATTTTGTGAAGGATGTGCCATTAGGAAACATCATTAGGCATCCTACAAGCTTGATATTACAAAGGAATGATATTAAGTTCCTGGTTTGTTTTTTATGGGGACATTTGTGACCTATGCAAAAAGATTTACTTGCTAGAGCACGTTACTATTTTCTATTCAAAGATGATTATTTAGGCTACAAATTTGTTAATTGCATTAAGAACAAATTTGAAACCCTCTCTTGTTTTAAACATATAATTGTGTAAGTTCAATGGGAAATACATTGCAACATTTTGATGTTGTGAATTAATCATGGAGGAAAATATTGTAATAAGGAATTTGCACATTATCTTGATGTTCAACACATCATGCGTGAAATGAATATGTTTTATACTTCACAACAAAATAGATTCGTTGTGGGTTTAGGGATTATCGTGTTCAAATAGTCACATCTAATGAACTTTCCAAATTGAAATTCAACCCACCATTATTCTTTTTTTAACGTTTGACCAACATAATGACATTGAAAACGAGCAAACACAATTAGTGGGAGCATTACTACATGACAATAACCCACGTAATCAAGTAATGGGAGATGTCCAAGATACAATGATGCATGAGTCAGCACCACTTTTTCAACGCTACAAACCTATTATTGAAATAGTGATTGTAAATAAAATAATTTTTATTCTTGATGATGATGATGATTCACTAATTCAAAATTCTTTTGTTGATTTGATGGAATTTTACATGAATGGATTCACAAAACTTCAAACTTAGTTGTTAACCTTTTGATATTTCATCGTGGCAAGTTGCCATGGATGAAGAATATGCATCATTGCTCAAAAATGGGACTAGGGGATTTATGCAATTACCACAAGGGGAAAGTGTTGTTCTTATAAATGGATGTACAAATTCAAATACAAGTCAAATAGCTCCATTGAACAGTAGAAGGCTCATTTATTAGTTAAAGGCTACTCACGAAAGACATGTGTTGTCTATTTATAGATGTATTTTCCAATGGTAAATAATGATTTTATTTTTTTATTTTGGCAATTGCAATCATTCATAAGACGCATATTCGCCAAATTTAACATACAAATTTTCCTTAATGGTAATTTGTCATAATAAATATACATAGTGTTACTTGAATGTTATGCGCAACCAAAAACGACTAATTTGGTTTGCAAAAAAAATTAAAAATCTATATGGCTTTAAACAAGTAACACAATAGTGGAACATCAAATTTGACACATTTCTGAACACATGTGTCTTGTCATTAATGAAGTCGACCCTTCTATTCATCACAACAAAGTTCCTATGGAAACTGTTTGTAGAATTTTTGTTAATGATGGGATTTTATGTATAGTCAAGGAATTAGTTCTTGATAATATTATTATGCACTTGAAAACTAGTTTTTAAGTGATTAAAGGATCAATAGACTATTATGTTGGATTTCATATTATGATTGGTTCCTTGATTCATTCCATTTTCATCAATCAAAATCCTCACATTACAAACACCATAAAACATTTGGGCATGGATCATGCAAATCCCATTACTACACCCTTCAATTCCAATATGTTGTTTAATGTTCAAGTTGGACCAACAAACAAGGTGGTTGATGAATTTTCTTACAAGGAAACAACTAGTAGCTTGATGTACACTGCTATGATAATGACACAATTTAATATTGTGTATGATGTCAACATGGCAATTCAGTACAATGTTTAACATAAACAATCTCACTGATATGCTATCAAATGCATTTTGTGTTACTTGAATGACATTATTAACTCTAGAATCATAACAAACACCATTTTACATGGTTTCTTGTGATGATGATTATGTTGGAGACCAAGATGATGCAAGTCTTGGACAAGGAATGTGTTCATTTTTGGTAATGTTGTTATTGCATGTGTAGTCAACACCAAAGTTGTATAGCTAATTCCACAACTATCTTGAGTTTGTTGTTGCCAATGAGGCAATAAATAAAAAGGTTTGGCTATGTTGCTTACTTTCCAATATTGGCATTAGTCAACACAAACCTACCATGATCTATAATGATAATTAAAATGCATAATGATGACTATTTGATTAGTGAAAAACTAGAATTACCACAAACGAACCAAACACATTGATACAAAATATTACTTTTATCGTGAGAAGTGGGAAGCAAAGGAGGTAGAAATAACATATGTCCACAATCATAATGAATCTGTTGATTTATTAACTAAATCAATTCCAAAGGATATGTTTCATAAGTTCTGCAACTACATGGGCATGGCAATGTTGAACTTTCATTTACTTACATGAACAAGTGGGAGGCATTAATCAATAATAGTTCATGCATGATCATAAAGTAAATGATGTACAAATGAATATTGAATATATTTAACTTAAACACACCTTTTTAAAGCATGTAGATGTTCATTTAAGTTACAAAAAATGATTAGTCAAATTATTGAAACATTACATAACTAAACTAACTTACATGGCTGATTTGTAATATTTGATTTTTCTTTTTTCCTATTTAAAAAAACGAGTTTGTCATGGTTTAGAGATGTAAGAAATGTAGAAAAACATTACACTAGATTTATAAGTTGGAACATATGGATTACAGACATATAGAACATCCATGATATGAACTTATTATTCCCTTTGCAATAGAATACATTTCTACATGTGCAAAATGTTTATTTCTTTGAATGTGTCAAAATACAATAATGTGGTTGGTTTTACGTATTCAAGTTTGTGGTTCTAAGGAAGGTTTTTGATTACATGGGGACATATTTTACGCTTTACCTTTAGCCTCAATGTAATAAACAATTCAATCAAAGTGGTAGTCATTTTTTAAAAGAAAAGAAATTTACATCCTCATAGTGAAAAGAAAATATGGGAGCACAAATATTGACATGGTACAATTCAGCTAAGCTTGTAATCTTTGGATTGCTTTTTATTAATTGGAAAACTTACATAAGTGATATTGCCTTACAAACAACGTTCTCAAAAATTAGATTGAGGATTATTTTATTCAATATAAAGATTGTCAACCAATTACTTATGATTCATACATTTAATCATGTTTCATTGTTGATACAATGAAGATGATGATTCCATTTGAACATATTATTCTATGTGCTAGCATCAAAATTTGGCATTCAAAGCATCCATAAAATAATAGATAATAAAATTTTGCATTTGTCATGGTTTAATATTGACATTACAAACAAAATTGTTCTTTGCCATTAGTCTTTGCAACTAGTTTTTAGTTGCAAAGGACATATACGATTAAAAAATCAATGAACAACAAATGACAAGTTGTTGTTGACCTAATTGCAAATGATGGATGTATTTTTGCAATGTATAATACATGTATGTTAATTGTATACACATATCGAGATGTGTCCACGTAATTATACTCACAAGCTTACAACCACAATGCAATTACAATGTCGATCAACAAAAAATTGACAAGTGATAGCCCAAAGGGCATACACTATGTGACACTTGTTGCATATGTGTGATTAAAATTTTCATGTATTTGACGAAAGTAAATGTGCCAAATGTCATTTGTTGAAGGGAAATAATGTAATCACAATTATGATTAATTATTTGTCATCACATATGACTACAAATCAATTGGTCGTTGGATTGTAATGTGTATATCCTATATTCGTCAAAAGAATCAAATTAAGGTTAAGGTTTTAAACAATTGTTAACCACAACATGTCATGTGGCACTTGGACTAATACAATGTGCCAAAACATGGCATCCATGACCTGACCGTATATGATTAATGTCCCAATTTAGTCATGTAATAATATATGTTTTGCAACTATGCCATTTTCATGATAACATGACTCTACATGATTATAATCATAAAATTTAAATTACTACGTGTGCCATTAACCTTGTTTGACCATTTTTCAAAATAAAAACACCTTGATGAAAGGGTGATACTCATAAATTGAAAATTATTGACATTCATACTCAAAAAAATAACATGTTGATATTCTATATTGTCATTTGGATGCAATCAATTTTACAATGTATTCTAAATTTTTATGTAAAATTTGTATGTTTAAAAGGTGGGGTAATCCAATATTTAATTTTACTTTATTTTTTAATTCCAAAAAAATTCGACGATGGTTTTTAATAGGTTTATTTATTTAAAAATTAATGAAAAATAAAAATAAAAATCTTCAAAACGTCATTGTTGTTCAAATTTATGAAAGAATGAAGATTTAGATGCATATTCATCTAAACTATTGGTTTGTTTTTAAAAAAATTGTATATATGGGTATGCTTTGGAAAAATCTTTCAAAATGAAGTTTTTTTTTCATTTGGAAAAACTATGAAAATTTGTTAATGGTTAAAGTTGGCTATTTTTGTATGAAACAAAAGATGATGTGGGATGATGTTGTGATGTTTCCCTTTCATTAAATTTATCCCATATCCTTTGTCAACAAGTTTAATTTTGTAAACTATACAAATAGATGAAATAATATTAATCTACATTGAATATATGCATTGAATATATTCAAAGTGCAAATACCACTTGTGATGCACCAATCAAAAATGCTTGTGATTAAAAAAAATAGGATCCTACTTACTTACTTATTTAAGCCTACCTACCAGCCTAAATTTCTAGCTAAGATTTTTAAGCAACTTAGGCTTAGGCTACCTAATTTAAATAATTTCATTTTGTAGGCTACCCTAGGTTGTTAATTAGAGTTTTAGCATAAGCAAGGTTCATTAATAGGTACCTAGACTGTCAATGTGGCTTTATTATGTTTAAACACATGTCTACATCTCATAAATTAGTAAATACCTATTATTTAATTATATTTCCTCATTGTAGTAATAAAAGTTAGATGATTAATGGCAAAAAAATTATGACCAAAAGTTATTATTAGTTGCATAAACCACAAGTCCAATTTTACTACTTAGTCATGTAGTAACATGTGACGTATATTACTATAAACACAATAATATGCCACATTTTGGTGTAGTGTAAACCTATGTTAGTTGGTTTAACCTAGGTTTGATTTTTAATGCCTTTTAAAGAAAATATTTTTTTTGGTGGAGTTTAGCCTTTGGGGTGAAACCAATTTGATTGGTTCTTCTCATATGGCAATTGTTAAATTTGAATATCTTTAATGCACCTAACCAATCTAGTTATATAGTCTACAAATTTAAGAAAAGAAACAAACAATATGGGACTAAATTCAACTACAACATAGTTGTAACATGAAAACCTAGTCATAATTGTTAGCTACCTACGCCTATTAAGTATGTATAGTTTTATCTTAAGTACTTACATAGCTTAGGTACCTAGTTATTAAATATTAGGTATATAGGTACCTACTAGTACTAAGTACCTAATTTGTAGGTTATTAGGTACCTACATACTAGGTATTAGGTCCTACTAGAATCTAGTAGCTAGGTACCTATAGTAAGTAGGTATTTAACATTTAGTTGGTAGATACTAAGGTAGCCTAGGTATTAAATGCAATTGTAATGTGAGTATCTTGGTTGCATGTGTAATCAAACATATATACAATGTTGTAAAAAATACGAAAACATCATGAGAAATCAACCCAAAGGAAAGATGGAACAAGGCATAGTTGGAGCCTAGTTGTAAAAAAGATGAAAATTCATCCAAACTTGAAAAGTAGTTGCACAACAATTGTTCATAGTTGTAGGTAACATTTAATCACACCTAGTTGCATGGGAGGTGGTTACAAATGATGAGGTTTCTTCTAGTGTACAAGTGTCCATCTTGTACATATGTCCTTTCTTGACCTTGGTCATCATAAGTCTACCATTCTTATGGTTATAAACACTTCACATGTTTGGTTAGGACAAACAACAATGATGTCCTTATTAATCATTTATCCTCCAAAAAAACAAGTTTTTGCAAATATTAAAAACACATAGAAATAATCAAAATTGTTTATGGAATCCATTCACCACCAAGCTTCTATTTAATTTAAACATGAATCTTGTCAACAACTCAAATGATTGCATTATTCACAACTATTATGTTGCATGTGCCCAATTGAATTAATTCAATAGTAGAAAACCATTTTTCCTATTTACCATGTGTTATGCCATTGATTACTACATCTCATTTAAAATAATTGTCAATGAATCTCTCCATTTGTAAAAGATATTGGTCATCATGAAAAACTTCATCAATAAAAACAAAAAAAATATTCATCATCATGTGAAGGCACATTATGGGTGAGCCATTTTTCAGCAAAAAAAAGATGTATAACAAATATTATAATACGTAATAAACTAAAATATTGATTCCTTTGGCTATTTTAAACATAACCAAAAAATTTGGAATTTGCATAACATTTTGGAATTCAAAATTCACTTTAAGTCAAAATTAATTTTGATCCAACAATTAGATAAAAAAGATTGAATCAAATCAATGTATATAGAATACATAATTTACATTTTTTTATTATGTCCGTAGGGTTTCATGTTTATGGTTCATAAAACATTACCCAAAAAAATGAAAACTAAAAATTTAATGCAATCACCATCTATAAAATCTCCTCCTTTTCATGTGGTAGTGATTTTCTTCTTAAAAAGAAGAGAATATTATGCATTTATTACAAAAAAATGCATTTAAAAATGGAATTTCATGAAAAAAAACTTTAAAATGGACCTAGATTTAATTGATGTATATCAATATTCTTCACCATTTTAAAAAGTCCTAAAAATTCCACTCAAAACCTTAGTTTTGACATATATATGCAAAATTTCAAACTTTGTGAGATGTATTATTTTGTCACTAATATATTTGATATGTTCAAATCCTTTACCTTTTAAAAAAGGTCCTTCCATATGGTTATTGGCATAAAATCTCTGGTCAACTCGTTAATCATAAGACTTTTTTGTTTCATATTCTTGTTTCAAAAGTCAAGCAACCAACATTCCTAAAGATTGATTAGTATCTAGTACATTATCCAATGTTAATGACAACAATTTATAAAAGGTTGGTAGATTAACTTTGATTTAAACCTTAGTATAATAGTACCATTGATATCTATTTGTCAAGATTAAGCAAAGTAGATTTGAAATAAGTGATGTAATTCACAAAAACAATAACATTTTCATTTTCTTGCATTTGACATTTAAAAAAAAAAATTGAACACAAACTACTTTTTTTTGGTTATTTGTTCATGCAACATGATTAATTAAGATCACAAATCAATGGCAAATGTTCAACCAAATAAAAATGCACAACGATTGTCATTGCATAAGATGAGATGACTACACAAAATAAATATAACAAGCCAAAATCAACAAGCATAATCACAAAAAGAGTAAGAATTCATTCAAGATTAGCATTATAAAAACAAAGCACAATGTATTTTAATACAAGAGTCATAAATAAGAAAGCAAAAATTCAAAATGCTATGAAACATAGATGTCTTGTGTAAATTATGTACCTAATGTTACATAATTACTATTGCAAAATGTACTTGCAAAGTATCGCAAAAACAAAATGCCCAAAAGGAATATATTAGAATAGAGTTATTTCACATATTCAATGTTACTAATTATTTGATATTCCAATAGGTTTGCTTTGTGCCTTGTGCTTTATGGTAGGTAAGTCTCACCAAGGACATCATGTGGGGTGGGAATGGATTTAGCTATGGCCTCATCCTAAGCCCCATATTTTGGGAATGACCTCACCACCTCCGAGCTTCACCCTATACAAATAGGTAATTGAGCTTGAAGTTTCCTTTTCTATTAAAGCCCTTCCCGACTTCCTTTCTTCTAGTTTGTTTGTGTTTTTCTTGCAAAAGTTAAGTTTTACAACAAAAATATGTAGAATATTGTTTGGCATCAAAGGGTTCTTTCATGGGGTGTCTTCTAGTTATGATCAATAAACAAAGAGCTCATTGTGTAATGACTTATTGTCTTCTAGTTCCAATCAATAAACAAACAACTAATTGCACAAAAAATTGACCCTGAAAACTTTCATTACAAGATGTAGAACTTCTCATCCAGAATGTATATACTTCTGTGGAACGTACCCCCATTCATCCTATGAATGTATAATACTCAAGATGTCACTCACACAATGGGTCAAAATGGAGCAAAAATTTAATGCCCAAATCCTTCAACAATGCATATACTGTAGCACATAAACGATTTTGGCATAAACTAAATTATTTATTTGTTCTGCCAAATTTTGAAATTTTATTTATTACTCGTGTCAAAAATAAAAATAAAAATCATAAATTAAGAATCTGCACGCTATTTTTGAATTTTTGAATTTATTATTTGTGTCAGAAATTTTATAATTATTATAAATTAACTTTGAACTGCAGACCTTAAAGTTAAAATATTTATATGACTGAGACAGTTCTAAACAAGCTAGACTGTTTCATAAAGTTTTTTTTAAAAAAAAATTGTTTAGTATTTTAATAATCCTTATTTACCAAAATTTTCAGAATTGAAAAAACCAAGTGTCAAAGTTAAAAAAAACTGATGATTTTTCTTTGCATAATAAATTTGTTAAGTCTTTTCTCTCTTGCTCCTTTCTCAAAATGTTAACTCTCTCTTGTAGACAAGTGTTATAGCCTATAATACGAGTGTCAAAAAATAGATACAAGCATGGAGGGCCCTTGGAAGGGGCCAGAGTGAACCAGCACCCTCCCTTCCCCTCCTCCCCCCCCACCCTCCAAACAAAAATGCACCATGCAGGATTGGTAGAATTGGTGCCTAAAAAAATGTTGTGTTGTGGAGTTGTCTTTAGTGATCTAGCCTTCTTTTTAGAATAGGTTTTTATAGGTTTATGTAAATTTAAAAAGGCTAATAATGTAAGTGTTTGAGAAGACAAGATATTTTCTTGTATGTACATTAGGCCAATGCTTAAGTATGATGAATGAGATTAACTTATTAAACTTTGAGGCTAAATTGTTTTGTTTTGTTGGCCTTGCCTTGGTAGGCAAGGATATTGTTAGTGTTTAGATTCATTATAGAGTATAGTAGCTTAAGGGATTTTGGCCCATACTAGGTAATAATAATAGGTCTACTTTTTTATATGAGGATTTTTGAAAGATGATATTTTGGCTTGTGTTGAAACTTGAGATTAGTTATAGAGAGTTATAATATCTTGAAGGATTTTGGTTTCTTTTGGAGGTTTTTTTTTGAAAACTATATTTTTGCATGGTGAAATATTTGATTTTCCATAATTCATCTTTTGCATTAAAATACACTTTAATGTTAAATGGCAAGGCCCCATTGTGACACACCCCCCTTATTTTGTCTTCCTCTAATTTAGGGTAATTTATTAGTCTACCTATTAATAATGTATGTTGTTATAAGTTTTGGTAAATGGGAATTAAAGAGGGAGGAGGACCAAATGAGAATGGTTGGAAAAGGGAGATTAATTTTCAATCCTTTGCATGTGTTTATTATGTCTTTTTGCATGAGGTGGCTCATCTTTGATCCAAAAGACATGCAAAATGGAGAGAGGTGTTAGGAAGAGAGCAAACCTTGCATATTATTGCTTTATGTACTTGATGCACCAACTCTCACCCCTTTTGACGAGTGTTGTGTTGTGTGAGTACCTCCCTCCTTGATGTTGTTAAAAACCAACTCAAAGTTCCCATTTGTGGAAAAATAATAATAAACCAAAGAACGATTGGTCTCCAAATTTTTGGGAAACAAAACAATAAAGTCCCGGTTAATCTTTCAAAAACTCAAAGAGCATGTTATTTTCATTAAAAAAAAAAAACCAACAAATATTCACAGGTGTCTGGCTAGGGTTCCTTTCATTATTTTAATAAATATTTGGAGAATATTATAATAATACCTTTACCATTTCAGCATCTTCTTGATTAAATTTTTTTTCATTTTTTGAATTTGGTTATAAAAATAAAAAAATTCTTAAGATTCCTACCAGTTGGTTGAAGTGGAGAACAAATTAAATGTCAAAGTAATTTTGCACTACTTAAAGGCACACTGCAGCAGCAAAACAAATTTCTTCAAACTTTCAGCATTGCCAGTACGTGATTTTGAGAAAACTTAACATTTATTAAAATTATTCATAAAGTCAGCCTCTCTTTCATCCCCTGTCTCTCTCTTTAAGTGATACCTGCAAAGTAAGAAATGTTTTATTAAATCTCAGTACGAAATGCTCAAACTCAAGAATTTAATGCACAAGGTTCAAGGGTAAATAAAGTAGTTGTACACGTAGGAGCAGTGAAAATATATGTAGCAGCAGCATTGGAGGCGGTAAGGAAAAAAAGGAAAGACAGGATGAAACTTCAGTTCACCACCAAAATTGGTGGAAAAACTAGTTTGGGTCCCAGTTATTTCGGGTTTGGTAAAATTTTCATCCCCTGTTGTTACGCGTTTGATGCCCTATTATGCGGAAACTTGGCCGTTCTCGGCCCCCTAATCGCCTGACTTTACGGACAAGTTTATTAAAAAAGAATTTAATTACTGCAGGAATGGTAAAGGTACTACAGTAGCAGAGCGGTTCTTGGAAATAAAACAAAATAAGAATTATTTCAGAAGGCAAAAAGAGGATGTGATTTTCATGAAAGAACCGGCAATTGTTTTAACCAAAGGTCTCTGGACGTTTTATTTATTTTTTGGGGAGATAAAGCAGAGCAGGTGTGTATCATGGGACCAAATAACCGTCCTGGTAACCGGTTTGATTGGTTGGGTGCGACTTGTGATACCCGCACAACACCTGATTTTTTTTAACTAAAAAAAACTTTTCCTTGGCTCTGATGTTTTTTAATACCCGGGTGGGAAGAGGTTCCTGTTCTGAGTGACAAGACCAAGTTTCTGGCACATTTATTTCCTTTGTGCACTTTATTCGCCAATTTGGAGTTCCGGGCATTTTTTTTCCCCTGGCTATATACGGCCAAAAAGAGAAATCAAAAACTAAAAGTGCTAAAAATCAAGTGCTTTTTGAGATTTTCAATAGCCATAATGAGAAAAATTGCCAGATTTCTAATACATGGTTCAATTAGGGTAGTCCAAAAAAAAAAGATATTAAAAAGAAATTTAACTTTCATGTTTTTCTTGTATCCAGATTTGGCTAAATATTTCTCGGGGTGGTTGTCATTTTGGGTAATGTACACAACAAAATTAACTCCACCAAAAATTTCAAAAATAAAATAAAATAAAATGAAATAAAATGAAATAACTTTCTTCACACCAGCTTTGGCTGCTGGGTCCACAGTGTTTGTTTGTTTGTTTTTTTTTTTCCAAATTCCTCATGTAGTAGGTGCAATGGCGAGGATCCCCAGAGCATTAAATGGCGACTATACTATGTACGCAGCATTAAATGGCGAGTGTCCTATGTGGGCTGTAGCAGCATTTTAACAAAAGTGTTGATAGAAGAGGCGACCTAGGAAGTGCCTATAGGTCTAAATGTGGCTAATTTAATCATTTTTATTTCAGAAAATGGCGAGGAAAAATCCCTGAAAAAATCACAGTTGTGTGTTTGTTTTCATTTTCTGGGAGGAAAAAAAATAAAAATCGCCAAGTTGCTAAAATCGCCAAGCTGCCAATCGCCAAAAAAAACCAAAAAATAAAAATAAAAATTCCAGTGTTTTCACAACTGGAAGAAAGTTTTGGGTTCTTAGAGAAAGAAGAAGAGCAGCCGACATGCGCGTCTTGTGCTTTTACCGCTGCTTCTTGTCGTCGTGGTGAACACGGCGATGCCGAAATTTTTTTGGCACAAATTTGTCTTTTCTTTTCTTTTGACACGTTGCGTGTAATTGTGATATCACAATAATCTAATGAAAACGGATCCTTATTTCTGTTTGGAAGATCTGGAGAATCTCTCTAATAAGTAAGGTATGGTATGCTGTATGACTGACTAGCTTGCTTGAATCTGTTTTTCTTCGTTCCAGAGCTCCATTCGAATTTTTGGGCTTCTTCTGGAGAAGAAGGAGGAGGTGCAGAGAAGGCGGATTCCTTTTTCCCAAGTTTGATTCCGATAGATCGTTATTCTTTCTTTCCACCCAATTTATAAAAGACACAGGCCTTCAAATTTTATTAGGAGAGATTCTTTCCTTCTGGCGGAGGAAAATCTGATATGAGGTAAAGAATTCTATTAGTTCTGTGACTAGAATTTTCCTTGCACAGCGAGAGATTGAGAGACAGAGTTTTGGGAGGAATCCTTTTTTCTCTTGGTAAAACAGGAGTGAGAGATTCAAGAGGGGTTTTGAAAGGATTCTTCGAGAGAGTAGTTGGGGGGATTGGGTCATCAGAAGAGGCAGAGGTCTTCGTTGGAATATGGCGGTGAATTTAGGTCAATCTCTGCAGTATAGGGTTACAAAGGCTGGAATTGCGGAAGAAAATGCCAGATTGCGGTCTTTGGAGTCTTTCAAAGTAGACCCAGAGCCAAGGCCCTTCTGCTCATCAATTAGGAACGTTGTTCCAGTTATGCTATTGGTTGTGGGAAGCTTGTTGACTTCGAGCATTCTTGCGTTTTATGTGTCGGAACCCATTCTATTGAAAGCCAATTACTTCGGCCGACAGTGCATGAATAATAATCCAATAAGGGGGAATTCGTTGGCACAATCACCTTTGCCACACTATCGATTTGCAATTGTGACATGCTCTGATGCATCAGGAACTATTCCGCAACGATCTTTTGAAGGGCTGATGAAGATTGTAACTCCCAACAAGGAGAGATATGTGAAGCTTCATGGGTATGATTTTATTGATGCTAGTGACATGGTCAACCTGCAACGGCCACCCAGTTGGAGCAAGATTCTGGCTGTTAAAAGCCACTTGCCTCAATACGATTGGGTGTTCTGGAATGATGCGGTGAGTCAATCTGTGTACTTTTTTCAATCTTTGTGGTGTTCTCATCTGAACATAGAACAACAAGAAAACAGGGTTTTGAACTCAATCTTCAAGCAGCTAGGGTCTGCAGTCTTATGATTAGTGTTTTAAGGATGAAGAAGATAATTGGGTTTTCCTATACAGTGATCAGTCAGATGGACCTGATCTGCCTGGTTAGTTACAGAATCTGTCATCACTGATGGCATCCTAATGAACATTTGTTTGTTGTTGGCACATGAAATTGCTACAGGACTCTCTTGTCACAAACTTTTCAATCTCTTTGGTGAGTACGGCATTCTCAGCACTTTTAATGTTGCAAATTTTAGGTCAAGATTTTACAGAGATCCTCTTCTGGTTGAAACCACCTGAATCTTTTGGTATTGTGTTTTTTTTGTTCTGAGAATGTTTCTCCAGCTCCCACCTGGGAGCTGCTTGCTGTGGTTATCAACCAGGGTCAGAAGTTTGCAAACCTTCGAAGGATTGAATTTTCCAGTTGGCTTCCCTTTTGGCAGCTTCTCACAAACAGTATTCTGCTTTCTGTGCAGGAGGCTATAATAATGTCAGTTGTGGGAGATGTGGATTTCAATGACATGCCTGACCTTATTGTGACTGAAGATGTCACAGGTGTTAATGCAGGTAAATTTCCTGAGCTTTGTGATTTTGTGTAGCCATAAACCCATCTTAAAGGATATGGAATGTCCATAAATCTGAGATTGAGAAGCTATGTTGTCCATCCACAGGGATGTTTTTTGTGCGAAATACTGAGTGGAGCCAGCAGTTTTTGGAGCTGTGGTGGAATCAGACAAGCTTTGTAAAACCTTTTGGTCAATCCAAGAGTGGTGACAACAATGCTCTCAAGTACCTTATCAGAAGCATGTCTGATCATGAACGGAATCAGCATGTGGGGATTACAAGAATGCAATGCCTCTTCAACTCCAACTTGTGGAGACCTTCTTTGAGAAGCTGCCATCGCCTTCTTACCATGACCAGATCTGTCTGGCAAGGTCTGCTCCTTTTCCAATACTTCATGCTTTATAGAAGAGTCATGGGGTCCACTGCTCTATAGCTGTTTTTCATAACATTATGTGGAACCACCTTCTTCCTATCATGGATGGGTACTATGCCAACACAAAATCAGTTGACATGAGAAGCATGTGACTTGACTCTAGGCACATAAGTTAATATCTCAGATAATGTCTGGAACTAACCCTCATCCCTCTGACATATAGCTTTCACATAGATTGCACCCCTAGCTCCAGGTTTCATACCCTGTAAAGCCCTCCACTTGAACCTACATGCTGCCACATTTGCATAGTCTACTCCCTTAGCTTTACTCTGCACCCCCCCCCCCCCTCCTGCTGTGCAAGGTAAGTGTCTCCAGAGGTCATGGCCAGCTATGTTACAGAAACTAGCCTGCAGCTCTGATCTTTTGTCAAATTTGACAGCGGATTTTTTGGAAACAGCTTGTTTTCAGGCTTGAGTCAAAATTTGAGCTGGGCTGCTCTTCATTAGGTATTTTTCAACAGGAGGATTGATGCCATGTCTGTTAACAAGCACGACCAAGTGCTTACAGTTGTGCTATTTCCTCCTTTCTGGAGGTTTATACTTTCTCAACAGCACAATAGGGAGAACATAGTTCGCTTAAGTGTTTCCCCATGCACTTGGAAGCATGTCCCACACTCTGGGGGACTGGTTGAACTGGCAACCCTGCTTGTTGATGGGTTGACATTTACTTGTGATATTCTGCTACAGACTGCTTATTGCTGCTCACAGAAGAACCAAAGAACATATGAGTTTGTTAAAAGTACAGTGGGTTGAAGAACTGATATGATTTGTTTGGATGTTTACATGTGGATACAATACAGGTGTTTATGCCAGGGGAGATTTCATGGTGCACTTGGCAGGCCTAAATGACAAGAAGAAATGGGCGAAAAAAGTATTGCTTGACATAGAAGACATGGAAGCAAGTGACATGAATGCACCCAAACGAACAGAAGCAAACATTGGTGAAGAGATGCAAGAAATAGATGAAAATACTTCAACCTCTGTGGAGGATTCCCTTTGTACTTTTGTGGTTGGAGAGGAAAGTTGTGAAAGTCAACAGATCTCACCTTCTGTGGTGGCCACTGAGGGAGGGGAATGATGCAAGTTTTGTGCCAGAGTTTATGAGACTCTCTTAGCTTTGTTGGTCTTAGTAGGCCCCTCATTAGCAAGCCAGGTGGAGAATTATATGGCCTTGAAGCTCCCAATAGTGCCAATTCATTTGGATGTGAGTCAAACTTCTACATTGGAAGTTACATAAGGTTCTTATTTCCTGCTGACAAACAACTAGCTTCAAGAGGACTTTTGATTTGCCAATTCATCTGGAAAAGTGGTGAGTAATGCTTTTCCTTTCAACTTCTAAGTTGGATTCCCCATATTCTAAATTCATTTAGAGTGGCTTTTAGCTGTTCAAGGAACTGAACAACCCGATTGTAGTTTGTAGGTTTGTGGTTGGTAAGAGCAGCAGCATCACCATACCAGAACTATGGACCTAATGAATACCAGAAGAACATATGTCACAATGATTTGATGATGTATGGTCTTGACTGGCAGTGCAGGACAACTTTCAGATACAACTGTCAGTCCATGCTCTTAGAGGTTAATCATCATGCAGTAGTTTGGTTATAGGGAATCACAGCCTCTCAGCGCCTCCTCCAGAAACCCTATCTATTTGCCTTGTACTAAAAGAATCTGAGGTTGAGGACATTGCTGAACTGGGGATGGGATGGATTGTTGGAAATGTTTGTGCAGAAACTATATGGATACAACATCAGAGCTATACATGGCTTTGGGCAACTTGAGCAAATTTTGTGGTGTGTATTGTTGTGTACACTTCCACGGATTGTGGATTTCCACCCTTATATGTTCTGGAAAATACAACTATAGAGACATATGATTGTATCTATCGGAAAGCAGTCAAGTTCTTGATCCCTTACCTTTACTCCCATCCATTTGCTGAAATTGGATGAATGGGTACTCTGCTTTTGAGGGTTTGAGCTCTCGTGTTACGTTTTAGCATCGAAGTAGGGTTTTGGAATTTCAGGTTTAGGAGGTCCTGAGTTAATGAGTTAGTGAATCAAATGATTATAACTAAAATCCTCTGAACAGATGCACTTAGTATCAATAGTCAAAACAATACAGCATGGTATAGCAAATTATTTTGCCAAGTTGAGTGTCTTTGTTCTGCCATGAGATACAGAGTCACTTGGTCAAACAGCAAACCTGGCTCAAGACTGATAGAGAGCAAATTGTATTTTAGGAGACTGATGATTCGAAAATGGTAAAATGGTGGTTGATTAGGGGTATATTCCCCTAAAGCAAAGTGGTAGTCAAGTTCTATGCAAGTCCATGACATTTGTTCTATTGTTCAATTGACCAACAAAGAGAAAAGGGAGTTTATTCAAATGTTGTTGAAAGATCTACGTTGAAATTCATTGCTTGTTTATTTGTGAGCATAAATAACCAAAAAAATAGAGGTGGTGGATACTACATTCCAGAAGTTCTGACACCATCTTTTCCACTATTTCATTTGCAAATGGGGGTGACTTTAATTCACATCCCCACCTAAAACCTTGCAAATGTGAAACAAGCAGTAAAGAGGCTATGCCCTAACTGTATACAAAGAAAAACACTAAAAGTAGGTTTATAGAAAGCAAAAACTCCAGAAAACAAGATGAAATTCATGCTAGCAAGTTTGTCATGCTCTATGATATCAACACAAAAATACTGAAACCTTCCTAATGGCACAATGCATAAAACCATTTGCATTCAAAATGCTACTCACATTCAACAAACATGAACTTGCATTAACACTTGCAAAACAAGCATAACACAAGAGAGGTGTTATTTCAAGCACAACCAAATGAGAGGTGTGATTTCAAACTTAGAAAACTAAATTGAGACACCCTGCTGAGGGTTTATCCTCCTCCAAACATTCAAATGTCTAAAACCATGTTCACAATAGAACTGATTTTCAAGTTAATTTAGCTTCAGTTACCTAATGTAAAACATACCCACTTAAACACAATAAAACTCTTGACAACTATTGTGTGTTACAATATCGGCACCTACAACCGTTGTCGTTTGCAATCACACACAAAACATTAGAAACCATCATAATGGCACAACACATAGAACTACCCCCTATTTGGGGCTAAAATCCATTTAAATCAAATAACAACGTAGGAAATTCCTGGTGTAAATCCGTTAAAAATGAATGTTTTGGTTCCAAGGTGAGAGGACCAATAGGCCAAGTGAAAATGCTAACCATTTTGTTAATCATTTAATTGCAATTTCTCAAATCCATAGCCAAATGTGAATCACCATGGAAAGAAACTTAAGGTACTCCTTACTATCTAACCACATTGATAGACACCTAGGTTTACTTAGTGCATCAAAGATGAAACCAATTTCCAATTGATATTTCACCAAAGGTGGCATAAGACATCCCATATGTCAACCTCTAGAACACCAATCACATATCAATATAGTGCTTGTCCCTATAAATTTCCACATAATATTCAACAAAACAATAACCAAAGATCAATCAATTTAACTATCAACATTAGAAATATGACATATGCACTTGGTCTTTCCATGTTTGACCATCTTAGCCCTCTAACAACAACATTCCAAAATGTAACATTTTTCACATTTGCAAAATAACACTTCCTGTAATCACATCCAACAAAATCAATGTGCACACATAATTTCATTGTTTGCACCATTTGTTCAACTAACATGTCTACTTCAAAATGGTCTAATGAAGTCGTGATGATTTATCAATGCCTTTTCACACAACTTTTGAAACTCCTCACAAAATTTCATACCTTGATTGGTGAATGTTTTAATTAAAACATCAAACCTATTAAACACTTTATCCAAAATTGCATAAGTAGTGTCGCAATCCTAACATTGGGTTCATGACTAAATGTGAAGTGCAAAGGTTGTTTATTATAAATTATTTCACCTTAGATTATTTTTGACAATCTTAAATAATTATAATGTATGGCTATTGGTTGTTCTTTTATTAGTGATATTGATGGTTATTAATGGTTATTGGTACCTATTCTATTTGTGGCTATTAATGTTTTTTAGTGGTTATTTTATTAATAGTTATTAGTGGTTATTTTATTGGTGGTTAGTGGTGGTTATTCTATTAATGGCTAGTGGTGGTTATTCTATTAGTGGCTGGTGGTGGTTATTTTAATACTGGTTAGTGGTGGTTATTCTATTAGTGGGTGGTGGTGGTTATTTTATTACTGACTACTAGTGGTTATTCTATTAGTGGCTGGTGGTGGTTATTTTATTACTGGCTAGTGATGGTTATTTTATTATTGGCTAGTGGTGGTTATTCTATTAATGGATATTGGGGGCTATTCTATTGGTGGATATTACTAATTATTAATTATTATTATATTAGTGGCTATTGGTGATTATTATATTAATGGTTGTTCATGGCTATTTTATTAATGGTTATTGGTGCTTATTCCGTTGTAAACCATTGGTGGTTATTTTATTGATGGTTATTAATGATTATTTTATTAATGATTTTTAATGGTTATTATATTATAAATTATTGTTTGATATTCTATGTTATAATATTATAGGCTATTGGTAGTTGTTATATTGTAAAATATTTAAAATTATTTTTCATAGGTTATTATTTTCTATTTTAAATTATTTTTACCTTAGGTCATTATATTTTATTTTAAGTTATTATATTTAAGATAAAATAATTTATAATAACATAAAGTAGAATGATTTTGAATAACTTAAAGTATAATTTAAAATAACATATATTAATTTAAAATAAAATAACCTAAAATATAGCTTAAAGTTAGTTGAATAATTTAATTTAGATATCTTAAAAACTTATAATAACTAGTTAAAATACCTTAAGTTAACATAACATATAAAAATTTAAGGTACAATAATTTATAATAACCTATAATAACATAAAATATAAGTTTAAACAACTAAAATAATTTAAAATAGTATAAGGTATATCATAAAATAACATAAATAAAATATTTTTAAAAACATAAAAATAAACTTATTTATTATAATAAATTGTAATAATGGATTATGTTAACTAGTAATGAAACATGATGTTTACATAGTGATATTTTAGTGAAATAACTTTCACTAGGGTGAAATCAATAAAATGCAATGAAATTATTTCATTTTAAGGTTCCATAATGATTTAAACTAATAAATTGCACCCCACTTTGGTAGTAGTGAGATAAAATAACATATAATAATTTAGGGTATAATAATTTATAATAGCCTATAATAACATAAAATATAAGTTAAAATAATTAAAATAGCTTAAAATAATATAAAATATATCATAAAATAACACAAATAAAATATTTTTAAAAACATGGAAATCAACCTATTTACTATAATAAATTATAATAGTGAATCATGTTAATTAATAATGAAACATGATGTCTACATAGTGATATTATAGTGAAATCAATAAATTGCAATGAACTTATTTCATTTTTAAGGTCCCATAGTGATTTAGGCTAGTAAATTACACCTCGTTTTTGTAGTAATGTTTGTCAAAAAAAATTCATAGTGCCATGTGTCAAATTTCACTAAAAAGGATGATAATTAATGACATCAACATGACATCATGGGTGTAGTTATAATGGAAACTTAAATAATGTATTATTTAATAAGTCATTAAGCTTAAAATGTTATTGTTGAATGAAAGAGAGGGAAACACAACTACACTTGAATGTAAATCATTCATTTAAAAATAACAACATGCATAAAGGAATCATAAGGATCCTAAATTACAAGACCTTGATGTGATACATCTTATATATAAATTCACTTCGTGCGTGCGTGCGTGCGTGCGTCTGTCCGACGCGACGGTTCCGCGTTTTAATCCGCCGACGGAATCAGCCCTGGAAAACGAGATTCTAAAAACGGACTTCCGGCGAGGGAAAACGGGATTACAAAACTCTAAACCCTAAAACAGAAAACGGACTTCCGACGACGGAAAACGAACTTTCGGCGACGGGAAACAATATTCCGATTCCGCGTTTTAATTCGCCGGCAGAACCGCCAACGGGAAACGGGCATGTGCTAGAAATCATCCACCAACTCTGGCTTCTTCACTAATCCCCACCTCATCATTATTTAATTGAACTCATTTCTCATCCCCCTAATTTAGTTGGCACTTTAAGGCCTAATGATGATGAGGAATAAATCATCCATCCACTGTGGCTTGGTCACTAATCACCCCCCCTCATTTAGTAATTTGATCGTCCCGTCATTAATTAATTAGCTTAACTGCTAATCACAAGTTGCTGGTGTATAATTAATTGGCTAGCTATATGCCATTGGCAGCTTCTATGGTAAAGTACTCCATGACTTCACACTGGCCTTCGACCACAGGCACCCACTAATAATAATAGTAGGTTGAAAAACATGTGATTTACAACTCCCTTGCAATTGATTTAATCAAAATATTAAATCTTTTAATAATGTAAAAGTTTAAATCAAAATCTTGAATTTGAGCATTTTTTTTTTTTCTTTCTTTCTTGTAAAGTTTCTATGGCAACAAATCATTCATCCTCTTGTGCATTCAATTCAATTAGTGACACACAAATTGAAAAAAAGTTCTAATCTTTAGTATTCATACAATGTAAAAGCACATGCACATGTGATGTAGTGGATTCATAACATATTCAAGATTGCTTAAGTAAATTTGATTAATATAATAAGGAATTTCAACACAACTTCAGAAATAATTAATGAACTTTGAAGATTTCACATCAAGAATAAAATACTTTTGAATATTCCAATTTAAAGTATGTATTTTCCCTTCACAAAAACTTTGACATTTCAAAAAGGTAAATTTGAAATTACAAAGTTTTTGCAAAATAATATAATTAGTGTAAAAAATTCCAAGGTACTATAATTGCTGGAAAAATTACCATACATGAAAAGTAGATGATGGAATTGCTCCATTTATAGTAAGAAATAAAGCATTGATTACTCTTTATAGAACACAAAGAGACAACTGAAGGGGGAACTATTTGGGCATGGGAGAGTTTTGAAGCCCATTGACGAACACAAAAAACTACATTTGTGAATGAAAAGGTTTAAAAAATTAGTCAGATTTTGAAGGGAAAAAAAAATTCCAAATCGCCAGATTTTAATGATAAGCTCCAGTAGGTAGCCAAGAACATAAAAGGATTTTTCTTTTTTCCTACTTTCATGTCTAGTATATAGCCAATTTTGGCTAAATCATTTTCTGGACGGATCGTCACTTTGGCTACACCACAAAATGCTTACAGAAAAAAAAACCCTGCCGAGTAGATGATCGGAGGAGGTACGAATCACAGAACAGACCCACGTGCAGGTAACGAAAAGGATGGATAGGGTCTGGATGAATACCTCCGTCATTCATTGGTCAAGCCGGATTTCGGTCATCCTTACCATCCATCCAGTATATGCCACCTGGCTAAAGACCTGGATTGCTCTCACAGAAATGGCGCAAACCGGATTTGCAGTCCGACAGACTCCGGAGTCGCCTTTTGAGGTCCTGTTCCAGGTCCTGAACGAAGTGGGTCCGTTACTCAGTGTTTTTTTTCCTTCAATTTTGTGATATTGCTGAAGTGGCTATCGCCCATTAGTATTTAGCCAAATTTGGCAATAGTAAGAATATGAAAGTAATTTTTAAAGCACACTTTCATATTTTAGGTAATTGAGAAAAGCAAAAAAAAAAAGGCTTCGTTTGTTGGGATATTTTCCCCGCCAAAAACAGGGAATTTGTCACAGAATATTATTTTTCAAAATACTTTTCGGAAAATGGCGAAATTCGCCACCAAAAAAAAAATCACTGCATGTCTGTTGTGCTGCAGTGAAACTCGAGGTGCCCACTCGAAGGGCCAAAATTTATAAGGACCTGGAGCTCTGATAAAGAAGCAGTACAGCGTGCTGTTAAGTACCCAGTGTGAGAGAGGCGTGTTTCTCATAGCGTTGCCGGCCGAAGAAAGAAAGACGAAACAGTGTAGAAGGAAGCGAAGAAGAAGGATACAACGCCATGGCGACCATGAGCATTACTGCGTCTCCTTTCGTCGGGACTATGCCTCAGGGATTGCCTGCCTTTAGATCTTCTCGCAAATGCACTCCGCTCCAAGTGGTCGCCAGCAAGAAAGTCAATGTCAAGGAACCTTTTGGTGAGTAAGGACAATCATGCCTCCTCCTCCTGAGTGTTCTTTTTGCTGCAAATGTTTGGAACCGTATTAGGGAACTTATGAAAATGGATGACACTTTTCTTCATGCGGTCGCAAAGAGTTTAGAAGGTGATGGTAGATCAAGTCCATCGTATTTTCGTCGGAGTTGCCTTTGGTATTTTCTTCAGTCTCCGTCCAAACTGGGCTGAGGAAGCACAGTTGTAGATGCTTCGTAGATTTGTGCCGAGAGGATCGGTTTAGACATAGATCGTGGTTTTGGTGATTTTAGCGCCTCTTTATCTGCTTCCCGCCGCCAGAGTCTCCCCGGAGTTGTCAGGGCCCGGTTGTTACATGCTGTCAGGGCCTGGACTTAACTCGGTGTCTTGTCGCAGGTCCTGGTGGTGGCGCTAAGTTCAGACAGGGCGTCGACGCTTCAGGCAGGGTCGCCAAGGTGGGACTATAGCTAGATGCTCTGCTCTTTGCGTTCGTTTCTCTTCAGAATGTTGCGTTTTCGGATTAGAAGAAGTTGTACATCTCTCGTTCCGCTTGCATGTATTTGCATTCGTTTTCAACTTTTCTATCGGCCCTTGTTCACTCGGTTTGGATTATATTTTTGTCACAGGGAAAGGGAGTTTATCAGTTCGCCAAGAAGTATGGAGCGAATGTAGACGGTTACAGGTATTCTTCTCAAGGGAAAGGTCCGCCAGCAAAGGGGGGGGAGAGGCGTAGAGAGCAGTTGAACTTGCAGCTTGTATATCAGCTGGTTTCTTTTTCATGTGACGATGTCAATGACAGATCTGAAATCAGATCTACCACGTGCTAACTTGAGAGATGTGAAATGTGCAGTCCTATCTACGCACCTGAGGAATGGTCTGCAAGTGGCGATTCTTACGTAGGAGGTGAGTGGCTTTGTTAGTTTTATGTCAAACCTTCACAGGACTAGTATTTACTTGTTCAAACTTCATTTCCATGTTTTTGTGTCCTGTTAGACATCGCAAACTTTGGCATTTCTCGTTTGGAGGAATTCTAGAACTTAGTTCCAAAGTCTCTCCTCCTTCCTGGTAAGGGAAGCCAGTCTTATGATGAATTTGTTTGGTACAGGAGCGCCAGCTTTGACCATTTGGGCAACTCTTTTAGGAGGTCTTCTTGTGGGAGGCGCTTTCCTGGTGTACAGCACCAGTGCTCTAGCTTCATAAAACCTTTGCCATGGGCAGAGGGGTTCCAAAATGTATATTGAAACAAAGGTACAAGAGATCTGAGTACATGAGAAAACATTACATCAATTTTATATCAAGTTCAACATTGAGATTTGTGATTTTAGCTGAATGGTGTGAAGAACAATTTGTACTAATTTGATCATGAGCTAGTGAACATTGCATTCAAACACCATCTTCACTAATCCTAAAACAAACAACACCATTAATGTGCAAGAACCCTGCATGTCAGTATGAGGAGGAAGTTGCAAAGGTTGAAATTGACTGCAGAAATGTGTAGGGTAAAGACTAAGAGAAGGGCTGTTTTGGGAATGAGGGCCCATCACAAGGTGGAAGTACCGCAGGACCCAAATTCCCATAACCACCCCTTTCGATCTCCTTGCTTTGTGTGATGGAATTTGACATTTCCCAAATCCAGCAGAATGATCTAGTAGGATTTGAGATTTAACATGGATGGCTGTGATGGAATTCCAGTGGAGACCTTATGTGTAAGGTGCCTACTCCATTGAGGCAGAAATTTTACTGAGGGTCAGGTTTCCCTCCACATACCTTGGAAAATTTCTAGCAGTTTTACATTAGGGTTGGTGCACTGTAATGTCAGTAAAATTGGATGTGTTAAAAGCTCTAATTTCTTGCCTACTAGCTCCTTGCAATTTTGCATCCTTTTGCATGTGTGGTACTGACATACACTTTTTATGTTCCAGTCTTCCATAACTGGTTCAAAATATCTGCATATTCTGATTGTGTAATTCGTGTTGAGTAGTTTTCAAGTATTTGCAATTAACAACTATGAGTAGCCTGCATTCACAACATTCTACCAGGAGTATTAAATCTGTAGTTTTGTCTTTGACTGTTAAGCACTTCTGCCAGCACTTCTGTTGCACATCTTTTATGCACCTATTTGAAGTGTCTTAAGCTTATTATTGTCGAGAGAAACTTAATCTCAACCCTTTAGTTTAGTGTACATTTGATATTGCTGCAAATTTGCAAAAGGTTAATTCAAGTGTATTGATTCTGGTGGGTTGAGGATAGAGCAAGTGTAGAGCCTTGGAAGTGTAGAGCAAGTGGGGAAGTAGCGAATGCTCATGGAATGGCATTTGCTTAGCTATTTTGCCAAGTTGGATTTTCATATTATCAAGTCCAGTTTGCAATTTGCCATCTGCGTTCATTTCACCAGTTTGCCTTCTGTCATCAAAGTCCATGTTGCTAACTTGTCTACTTAAGATCACCACATTTTGATAATTTGTGAACTTGCCAAATCCTTCATCATATGAACTACTGTTTATATACTCTTCAAACTCCTCAGAACAAAAGTACTTACAGGTTACCCTTGATATTGAAATTTTTTTGGTTCATTTTCCGCCCAAATTACTGTCCCAAAAAAGAAGTTTACCCAACTTATTATTGTTAAACAAAAGGATTTTTTCATGAAACTGCTGATGAAAATTGAATCTTTCTTGGGGGGAGAAACGGAGGCAGAAAAGGAAACAAATTGCTGCCATTGTACAGATTGTAAAGTTGGTTTTTAAATTCTGGGAAGAGTGAAGGGTAGTCAGCAGTCTACACTATATATTGACTTGGAGAGTTGACAATGTGGAGTTGGCAACTAAGTGAAATGGATGTAGCAAACTGGTGAAGTAAAGTGGATGTTCACTTAGACAATTGGGAGAGTGGACTTGGCAAATGAGAAGTAAATTTTGTGAAATACCTCAATTCTCCATAACTGACACATTAGCTGTGGTAATATAATTTTTCGGATCCTAGGTAAGAGAGATATGAATCATGACCAAGACTAACTATACAGCACCTGAAACAAGAAGTAAAATGAAGCTTCAAAATAGGCTAAAACTTAAGCTTGTGACTCTAAACTGTTTTAAGTAAACTTGGGTGTGCTAAATAATTCCTGCAACATGTATGATTATATTCAAAATTCATAACTACTATTGAATATCCCATATCTAAAACACAAGAGACCAAACTTAGCGCTGAAATGTGTGGGTGTGGTCCATCTACCCATGATTACACCTACATACCTTCCCTAGACTGAAAAAAACACATGGTCCACCTACCCTTGTGCACACCTATATACCCTCCCTAGACCAAAAAAAACACACACAGCTTGTAGTTGCCATGAAGATTGATCTTTCCCACTATTGCAATGGAGGTTCTATCAAGAGAATCATATGGGTGGCTTTTTATTTCTTTGCTTGGGTCTTCTCATTTTTTTCTTATTTATTTGCTTATGGTGAAAAATATAGTTTTGGATAACGTATTACCTTAAAGGTTCTACAAAAAAAAAGGACAAGAGGAAATTGAAAAAGTATTAAAAAACTTTTGAAAGTTAGCATCACAATTTGCATTGGTCTTTGTTTTGTGAAATAACTTAACACATAGTTGTTTTGCATTTTCTATGTTAGTTTAATAGGTGGGGAGGACCAATGCTGTGTTTAGCTGGCCTAGATGAGGTTTAACTTTTGAGGCTAGGGATGTTAGACTTATCTAGGTGGGTTGGTGGGTGCTTATGGGCTCGATTTTTTATATTAAAATTGTTCATTGGGGAAAATGAGTAAATACACATCCTGACAAATGGTATGTAGGATGTGCAATTTTTCCCACTACAATTAATATAATAAATGAATTAAAAAGGAGAAAATTATATATTCAATATTTAGTCACCACAAATTCATCATAACCACATGCATTGCAAAATATGGAAATGTGCACATGTTATGTTATATTGTTTGGCATATACCTTCTATTTCTCTAGGCTAAACAATTACCATTCCCCAGTTATCGGTAAATTTCAACTATATGCTAGTGAGTTAAAATAAATATAGGGTAAGTCTAAAAAAGCTCCCCCTCCAACCCACCCTGTGAACCCCTTACTTGTTAAAAAAAAGAACTGGACTTGGAACTGGATCCTGGGTTCCACTTCTGTGTAGAACTGGAATGGGAATCAGAACCTGGTTAACCCTAAACCCTGGTTTTCACAAACTGGAACTGGAACAGGTTCTTCATAAAGTAAGGAACACTGTTTGGGTCTATTGAGGTTGTCCTGAGTTGTCCCACATTCGCCCCCCCTCCCCACATAAAAGGGGCTTAAAACAAAAGCCCCCCCCCCCAAACTTCATATGTTTGCCTTTTATTACCTTAAAATTTGTACCATCGATTAAAAAAAAGTGTTAGCTTCATCAAATTCTTCAAAATCTTGAAATTTTGAAAATTTCTTGTAGCTAATAAAATTACACTTGCCACGATGGAGATTTTCTATTTTCTCAACCAAATCCCATTTGTCAAAAAAAAAAAACCAAAAACATTGGGTTGAAGTCCTCTTAACAAAGTCAAAAATTTAAAATTTTGACAGTTTACATGATTTCGGATGGGTTTGTGGTTGTTAGTCTCTTGTCAAAATTGGGACTGTTTTGGTTAAATGTCAATTAAGGGTTAAAGTGCTTTTGAATAGGCCGTTACAAGGAAGAACCATAAGAGAGCCTCAATTTTTTCATGATAATTTTCCTCAATGAATGGAATGTGTAAGAGTCAGATTTGAGCATTCTAGCAGTGTTGATGAGCTTGTCCACATGTTTTTGTTGTCTGGACCATGGCACACAATTTGAGAAATACAAACCTCAACAATTTTGGTTGTATAGGCTTGGACAATATGCCTTGTAATATGGGGGTGCTATCATTCTTCTTGATACCTATCCAATGGGGACAATGGATATCTTGTTGACGACATTGATGTTGAAAGTAATGGAGATGGAATTTACAAGAGCACTTGACCACACTCGTGGTAGGGTTTAGGGTTTACTTTCCTTGTATTTCTATGCAACTTTGTGGTCCCAAGTTGGTCCCAAGTTTCTGGTGCTTGTGAACTGAGAATTTTGAATATGGACAGACAACAACCCCATAAAATGGAACAACTTCCTTTGCTATCAAATACTTCTGCACTCATAGCAAACAAAACTAATCAAGGAGGGGGAAGCAAAAGTTCTCTTTGTTACATACTAAATGCTGACCTAGTACACCATTTTCACACATGAGAAAACTGAAATTAGAATATATCCACATGAGAGCGGTTAAGCACTCTTTTTTATTGGCCTCAACCTTACAAATCCTGATTCTCTTCACTCATGGATGGAATCCACTTGGTGGCCTTTGCGTGGTAAACAAGGGGTGTGTTGCACCGTGGCCTTGCCATTTACAATAAAAAAGGATCTTAAGGCAAAAGAAGAATTATGGAAACTCAAATATTTCACCATGCAAAAATATACCTATTCTTCAAAAAATCCTTTAAAAGAAACCAACTTCCTCAAGATATTATAATTGTATAACTAATCTCAAGTTTCAACACAAGCCAAAATATCATCTTTCAAAAATCCTCATATAAAAATAGACCTATTACCTAGGGGGTCAAAATCCCTTGAACTACAATACTCTATAATGAATCTAAACACAATATCCTTGCCTTGGTAGGCAAGGCCAAAAAGGAACATATTTCTTCATCAACATTCTGTTTTTTAATTCCGATTTGGCCTTTACCCCATCTAGTTTTAATTCATCCCTATCCATTTTGGTTCACTATTAAACAACATAAAAATGTAAGGTGCTCATCACACCAAAGGCATTTCGATACTCCCATATCCGGAAAAAAATGTCAAGGAACACAGTGAAACCATCTTCCAAACTATGGCACAAACTAGTATAACAAATCAAATTCACATATAGTAAAGTTGCCATCAACATGGATGGATGAATTTTTTCAAAAGGTTAGGTCAGGTTTTCATGAAGATTGGAAAGCTCATAAGAGAAAGCACAAAGAACATTCAAACTGTGACAACAAGAAAGAAGGAAAAATCCTAAAAAGAAACATACAAAGATAGACACTTTCTTTGGGGTTAAGATCTTGAGGTGCTAAGATCTTGAATAAGTATGGTGCAATGTTACCTCACCAGTTTCCAGTATTTCTAGAAAGCACTCAAGGCCTTATCAACAGCCAAAGTTTATAGGTTTGTGTGGTCATCTTGAAGGGACATCCATTCAGGGACAAGATCTCCCCATTTCAGGTTTGGTACTATAGGAGAGAAGGGTTCCAAATGGGTCCTTTGTCCCTTCATGCTTTTGAGCTGCTGGCAAGGTCAAGGGCCTCATTTGGAGCCCTTCTCCTATGTAACTAACAGCTACAAAATTGCTGCCTTCCAAAAACAAAAAGGTAAAGTTGACAATTTGTAGGAAACCCATGCAAGACAATCCTTCTTTAGGTGGCAAATTTTTACCATCTTGTAAAAAGAAAAAATTCTGATAAAAAGCAATATTCTGTTGCAAATTCCCTGTTTTTTGAAGGAAATTATATTAAAGAAAAGGAATTCTCATTTAAAAAATCATCACATTTACCTACAATATGAAAGGGTGCTTAAGATTTTCTAGTTCCATATTTTGAACATCACCAAATTTGGCTAAATATTCTTATGGATGATTGCCATTTGAGCAACATCACAAACTTGGGGGAGAAAAGAAACACTGATGCCAGATTGTTGGGGGGGCCTCATTGCAGAACAAGCAACCTCATAAAGACAGAGCAAAAAAAAAGTGTGGTTCTTTTACAAACAAATCTGAAACTGGAACCAAACATCTAGGTTTAAGTTGTGTTCATCTCAGTTGCAATAAAGCTTTTACACAACTATTGATCTACCAGGAAGTGCCAAGGCAAAGCTAGGCAACCAAGACATCATAAGTACAAGGATCCTGGAGTGGCACCACCATATATAACAATATAACAGGGCTCCAAATTCTGACTACCTTTTGATTGCAACAACTTCAATAAGATATCACAACACAACACCCTCACTAAAATATCACAACACATATCTATCTATGAAGCAAGGTAGTTTGTTTTGTTTTGTACTTATGAGATCCACCGAACTGGGATGCTTCAGATCATGTTATTGGTCTCTTTGGAAAGCTTGAGGTGGAGGGGTGCATTGGCTCGGTTTCATGGCGTTTGGGCTTGCGGTGGAGAAGTTCTTGAATATTGAATGATTTCTTTACTGGAAATTGAATTAAATTGTAGCTGAAAAGTTCAGAGAAATTGGAATGTGCCTTTGGTATTGTTGGAAAGATCTTGATGAGCAGGATTTGATGGAATTTATTTGGTGAGATTCGGATTCAGAATGTGGGAGATATTGATTTTAAAGTGATTTCTGCCACTGACATTTCGAATAAATTCCAAAAAACCAGGTTTTGGAAGGAAAAATCAGTTGAGGACGTGGTAAGACTTGGGTCAATGGCACAGGCCACACTAGTATATCATTAAATTGAAGAGCAGAAAGTTTGGATGGCTTTTTTCCCTTCAAACCAAAGAGTCCAAATCACACACAATGGAGTCCACTTGCCAATTTGGGGAGTTGTGATGATGAAGATGACTTAACAATCTTTTGTGTGTGTACTTCATATTTAGAAGTGAAGGAGATGTTGTGAAGCTCTACAATGTTCTATGAATGTGTGTGGCTTTTATTTGCTACCTTGGTGATGTAGATTGGTACATCCAAAGTATGAACATTACCATTGTCACCATCTAGCTAGTGATACTTGATGTGGTTAAGAGTTGTGTAGATGAGCACCCTTGATTCATCGCATGCCCCCATTTTGACACTAGAGTCTTGTGGATATCACATTTGTGAACAAGTTTTTTGTTTGTGATGATGATCACATGTTTTTTTAGAATACTCAGACTTTCCAAAGCCCTATGGAGGTATGGATCCCACCTATGTTGGACCTCATAGGCTTGAATAAGTAATGTTCTTTATTTGTTTTGACAATGAAAAGCAACTCCAAGCTCCAAGCTTGTTATGGTTGAACCTCAAAGTTGTAACCCCTTGACACACTCGTGGAGGCAATTGATCACTTCCCATATTGTTGTGCACATAATGTCAAAATGTACCAAACTAGCTAAAATTGGAAGTCCTTGGATCAGTGGATGATGAGCAATGTTTTAGTACACTTAACTTTATGAAAACCAAGTTGAGGAATCGGCTGATAGCCCATCTTGACTTGGTCATCCAAATATTGGTTCAAAAGTTTTATTCTCTTGACAATTTTCCTTACAACCAAGCCAATGGCAAGTGAAAGGTTGCTCACATGTGTTATGCATGAATGTTATTCATTGATACCACTTGTGTTCCTTTAGCATGTAGGAGCAGGCCTTCTTGCTTTAATTCTTGAATGAAATTAATTTTTCTGAATATTGTTTTTTGGGTTTTGTTGTCATTTTTAATGTTGTTTGCTTATTGGCTTGCTTTTTAGATTTGCCCATATACTCGAGCTTCATATGATGCACTGGAAAGCTCCCACTTGCATTGGAGAGCTCACACTTGTTCAATGATGCATATTTCTAGTAGCATAGTTGGTGGGTACTCAACAACACTTTGAAATGTTGAATTTTCAAGTCTAGACGACAATTTTGTTTCCATGATCATGATCACTTTGCCTTGATGGATTGTATAACTGGGTTCAAGGCTTAAGCTTGATATCCTTGCAACAAGGCTTGATATTGTGTAGTACTAACCTTGTCTTTAAAGTTTGCATACTCAGTTTGCTTGTTTGTGCAGGTCCACCATGTGTGACAATGTGCAGAACAATTTTGGTCATGGTTCAATTCTCTCACATGGCTCATTCTTCATTCTCTAAAATCAGGAAACATCTAAGTCATGTATACATGTAAGAAAATAATTGTCACTGGCCTTCTTCTTCTCTCATTTATTTGAAAGTAGAGAAAGTTTTTGAGAAGTCTGGACTGACTGAAGCCTCATTACTGGCCATAGGACTCACCAGATAGCCAAGTGGGCAACATGTAAAACATGAAAAGAAATTACTGGACTGCTGATACAGTGCATGACATTCATGGAATCCTTGTTTTAGTAGACACCATTGGTACATCACCTGATCATTTTTTGAACTTCTATTAGGACCTGGACATTGATGAGCCAGAGAACTTTTGTTTGGTGAGGGATCTCCTCAAGTAAGGTGATTGAATAAGGCAAGTTTGGATGGGAAATGTATGGGGCTATCAAAGTGCCATAGAGCACAGAAAGAGGAAGAAACTAGGATTCAATAACTCAGCCACACATAACCTTCAGAGTTCCATATCTTGAAGGCCAAGAAGAAGACATGGCAAGGAAATCCAGTTGGTTAGAGGCTGGCTCCTGGCACCATTGCAGCCTCTTTGATAGTATTGGGTGATCCGGTGCATATGCAGCAGTTTCACAAATAACCAAGTACTTCTTCATCTCAATTGCCTAGACTTACTGTAAGGCACACTTGGGGGTTTCATGCTCCTTTCCTTTGGAGACGTAAAAGTGCCCACCTTCAGGACCAATTTAGGGTACCCACTTAGCAATCTACTGTAGTCCTAGATGCAGGACTAGTAAATACTCACTCATGATGCCCATTCGTAAGTCTGCTGATGCACAACAAGCCTTCCAGCAAAATGAAGCATGCCAGCTTACTGACTAGAAACGCAATTCAGTGATGGCATACCTTTCCTGAAGGTCCTCTCTCTTCTTCATGCTTTTAATTGCTTGGTGTTGTGTGATATTTGCTGCTTGTTCCCACTGAGAACATGATATTTACTTAGGCAGAATGTAGGCTTAATGCACATATCATATCACCATACTACACCTACAAACTTTGTTTGCTGGTAAGTGTAACATCATAAAATGCAAGTGAGAAATTGGTCTAAAAGCCAATGCCACAGAGATGGAGGTCTGACTTCTGGTCAAACAGGCATATATGGACCTCTTTTGAATGTTCTTGAGATGAGGAATTCATGAGCATGCAATGTGCAAAATGTCAAAGCTGTTCCCCATCTGTTCACACAGGTATGCACAAGGTTTTGTTTTATTTTGCCCGAATCCTCTATGTGCTAGAATGGGATTTTATACATCTGCAGTTTCGAGGTCCTCAACTTCTTGACAGAAAACTATGGATTGAAACCCACCTGATCTAAAGTAAGGTGCTCTTCATTCCTTACATTCAACATCCTTTACATATGCAAAAAAAGAGTAAGATGTTAAGGACGTGTGGGTTTTCAAGAGATGGTGGGCATTGTAAGGAACCCAGGAATGCTAGCAAACACTGACATCACCCTTTTGTCCCAATGTCAGTTGTGGCACTTTTAATGATCCCGTGTTTCTTTATTATGTCCTCAATCCCCTCAATGAGGTTTCCATAGTTTCCAATGGTTGATGATCATGAAATCAACAGCAGATTACAACAGTCCTGCAGATTATGAACGTCAATCTTTTGTAAAGCTTACTAAATGGAATGTCACTTGCACCCAAAAATAGGCCCTTTAAGCAAACCAAAACCCACCAGGGCTTTCAACACTACAAAATCACCCTTCACACAAGGATTCTTAGTTTTGTAAAAAGATAACACAACATAATTTCACTTGTACCTGAAGGAAGCCCATCATGTGACACAAAATCAGGGCACTCCACACTATGAGACATCCACCTTTATACAACGGTGCTTTAGTTTTGTAAAAATGATTACTCAATGTAACAGTGTCACTTACATCCAAAGATAAGCACCTTGTGCAATGCAAAATCCCAGCTTTCAACACTAGTAGATCAACCTCCAAATAACGATGCATAGTTTCCAGAAATGCGAGTAACAAATGATCTTGCTCTCATGGTGCCCAGGATGAGTCCATGGCTTTTCCTTGCCATTGAGAGTGGTACAAAGGTTATTAGTGATTTGAGAATGGACTGAGTTATGTCCATCAGCCTGTTGGATGAAAAACCAAACCAAATCATGATGTTGTGTGGATTGCAAGCTTGCAAATTACTAGCTACTTTACTTCAACTAAAGAAGCATTGAAATCTGACAACCTGCCAAGTGAGTCAGCTTCTGATAAGGTTCTCATGTGGCAGCACCAACTCTCCTGCACTTTAGGGGTCCCTCTTTTTCCTTAGGCCCGTACACTAAACTTAAGGTTCCAAGTGCTGAAGACTGCTGGCTATGGGTGTGTCTTAAGCCTTACACTAACATTGAAGGTTTCAAATGTAGGAAGGTGTGGGGTAAAGCCTGAGGGGAAGCGAGAAGCCAAGTACATGCCCAATTTCGGTAATGATCTCATTTGTATGCTTTACATGACATAAAAATTAATGCAACTTTTAGAGAGTGAAGGCTTCAGGATCTCCAGTTACAGTACAAAAATTCTCACAGGTTCCTCCGCTAATGGCCTAAAGATCCTTATACTTTAAGCCTTTCTTAGACGTTAAGATTGAAGGTTTCAAATGTAACGCCTAAAGATCCTTATCCTTTAATCCTTTCTTAAACATTAAGATTGAAGGTTTCAAATGTAACATCTAAAGGTCCTGAGACTTTGGTCCACTCCACGAATTAGTCTCTTCTCCAACTCAGGCACGTACCTAATCAGTGTACAGACACTTGGCGTTTTGATAGCACATTCTTTTGAGGGAACTTTTGGAGGCATCCCTGCAGACTTCAGTATCTTGGCTAGAGATTGCAACAAACTGAAACCTGTTCCATAGAGTAGAATGGGAACATGAATGATGAAATGTGTAAGATGCAATCCCCTTCTGCTGACAAGTGCTGAAACTGGCAGCTTTGACCCAAGCAGAAAGCTCTCCTTTTTCTCCCCAGCAACATATCCATAATCCCAACCAAAAAATATATGAAATCAAGGCAAGGAATCATCTTTCAAAAATCCTGGTATCAAAATATACCTACTACCTAGGGACCAAAATCCCTTAAGCTACTATACTCTAGAATGAATCTAAACACAATATATCCTTGCCTTGGTAGCCAAGGCCAACAAATGGTTGACAACTCCAAGGATGAATCCTAATGAACCACTTACAAGTTACAATTTTTCTTAATGCTTTTTTTACTTGTGGAACATGGGTATTACTCAATGTAAGAGACCTTTCATAAAATGTTTGCAGAATTTTGATTAATATAGCCAACACAAGTTTCTACAACTTGGGGGCTGTTTCTCCAATTTTGAGCTACTTTATCTTATTATTATGTTGTAGCTAGATTTATGAAAATTGCAAACACTAATAGGAACATTTGTGCAACCTCAAAATTTTAACCGTAGTCACATATACTACTATGGTACATGTATAATAGCCATCTAAACTGAAAATGCAAAAGCTTGTAAAAAACCCAGCTTCCTAAAGCATCTTTGTCAATACCATCAACCTTGATTCCATGACATTTGTTAGGGCACATTTAGCATTTTACCTCTAATGATATATTGTTTGGAGGAGTTTTCATGTTTTGATCCTTTTTTAAAAAAATTTTAAAAGGATGTTTTTAAAATGTAGTAGATAAGATGAAAAGCACAAACGGGCAAACAAGCAAGACTGAAAAAGAGGTATAATGTATAATCCTAAGGCCGAGTGCAAAAAAAGTTCTAATCCTGGGGCCAAGAAATGGCATCTCAATGCAGGCCAGCAAAGATATTAGAGAGTAATATGCATGTCAAAGACGAATTTTAAAAATGTTATAATATAACGTAGTAGTAGTAGTAGTACTACTACTACTACCTTGGCAGCTTCAAAACTAATTATGTTATTTTCAGAAATGTTGAAAATATCCAAAATAAAATAAAAATTCAAGGAACAGAATTTTGTGAAGGAAAAAAAATGAGAGAGTCTTTTTTTGACAATACTCCAGAACATTCTTATTTTCAACACGGAATATTCAAAATGAATTAATTATTTGACAGACATGTGTTGAAGCTGACCTTGTACTGCTACAGTAGTAAAGACCTACTCTAGTAAACCCTAAACCCTAGTTCACACCAGTGTTTTTTTTTTCTGGTGAAATTTCTCTATTTTTGGACAAAGAAGAAGGGAATTTTTTTAAAATTTTCTTTTTCTTTCTAGTGTAAATTCAACTAATTTTTCTAATTTTTTTTGTTTAAATTTCGCCAAAATTTTAAAATGAAAAAAAGAGGAAAAAAAATCACTGGTTCTTTCTTTGGTCATTTTACTACAGGCTCTCTTCCCTCCAAACGTGTGAGGGAGGGTTCTCGAGTTCCACAACCTCCCTTGGTCACGTGAAGTCCAAAAGAGAAGTCTGAAGGAGTAATAATAAATAAGAGGGGCTGCTGGAGTGCCTAGGGTTCCTGCAATGGTGGGTGGGCCATGTGCAGAGAACACACCACCCCAACTCCCACACAAAATAATTAGGCCAATCCCAACATGGATAAGGGGGGGATTGGGGGGTACTTTGGGGAACCTTTGTCCACTTTGGGGCAAAAGGTACAAACTTAAAAGTTTTCCAAATTAGAACTTAGAAAAAACAAAACTTATGTTTACCGATTCTCTCTCTAGGTCATAGATAGGTAGGTACCTAGCGTGATCACTTATAGATAGGTAGGTACCTAACTAGATGTGCAAAAGCAAAACAAGACCCTACCATCCAAGTCTTGACGTCTTCACACCAAACCAAAGAAGCATCATCATCATCATCATCATCATCTGTAGGGCAGGCATTCTATGAACTTTAGCAACCTGCAGTTTGCTATTGGGGTTTGGCACCAGTGTCTTTTTTTTCTTTTTTTTTTGGGCCCTCAACAATTTTGAGATTAAAAAAATATGGGATTTTATTTTTTCCAGTGTAAATTCCAATACTTTGTCTAAAATTTTCTAGTTTCTTGCAAAAAAATTCAGTTTTTTTTGTCCCAGAACTCTTTGTGACCAAAAAAATAAGGGGGAGAAATTTTTGCTTTTAAGTGTAAATTCCATTAATGTGTCTAAAGTTTTCCAGTGTCTTGCCAAATTTTCCAATGGTTTTTTTTCCCGGAAATTTTTGTGAGAAAAAAATGGGGAATTTTTTGTTTTTCCAGTGTACATTCCACGAATGTGTCTAAACTTTGCCAGTGTTTTGCCAAATTTTCCAGTTTTTTTCTTTTTCCCCTGGAAATTTTTGTGACAAACAAAATTGGTAATTTTTACTTTTTCCCAGTTTAAATTTCATTTAATTAATTTTTGAAAAAAATCCATTTTTTGCCAAATTTATCAGATTTTTAAAAAAAATCTGACAATTCCCACTAATTTTGCTAAAATTTGGGGAAAAAATCGCCAAATTTTAGATATCACAAAACTGGAAAAGAAAAAGAAAACCCCACCTCTTTGGCAGGGGAGGCACAGAAGGAGGAAACAACATGGGCGTTAGGTTGTCATGTCCTAGACAACCTACTTCGGCACACAAGCAGCAGCAGCATACGGATGACAGAAGAAGAAGAAGAAGAAGAAGAAGAAGAAGTCACATGAGCTCCCTGTTATGTGGAACCCCACACTAGCTTGCTTGCATCTAGTCCAACTGCCTCATCTCAAGTGTGGGGTCACAACCGCCGACCAAACTCTGTGGATTTTAAGTTAGTTGGCCGTGCTTTCATGACTACCAAGATGGGTGGGGGGAGCATTGTCCTTCAGATATCTGTCGGATGTAGCACTGGGTAGCATGCCAGATGCTGGATCAAGGAGAGCCTTGCAGTTGTGTGTGTTTTGGTCAGACCTTCTGTGCCCAGCTGCTGCAGTAGGTAGTGTAACTTAAAGCTGCTGGATTGCATTTTATCTTTGGCAAAGGGTCCCACCCAACTAGCCTAGGCTTCCACCTTGCTTTTCTTTCTTCATTTTTGGCAGCTGCCTGATCTTCCTTGCAACTTATGTCCGCACACAAGAATCAATTCGCATCCATCTAAACAGAGGGAGGGAAAGGTCACTAGAAATGGTTTAGTTATAGCTTTTGGATTCTCTGTTTCCAGACATCATGACAATGTTGAATAACTTGTACACCAAAAACTTGAACGCCATGGAATCAAAACAATCCACAAACAAAAAAGGCGTAAGCTACCTACTGAGTGCAAGCTCGGTTGTAGCCATAATGAGAAACTCAATGTTACCTTCCTACTACTATGAGAGGACAAATTTAGTATTGAAGAAAGGTTGCTGCATTGGTGAACTATCCATTTATACACACTCAAACCTACACCTAACACAAGTGAATGCTGGGCACATGGGAATAACATTCCAGTGACACATAATGGAAACTGGTATATGGGGGATTTTTTTTGGCATCCTTCGTATGGTTGTCCATGGACAATTCCAAAGACGATTTCAAAAATAACTATTTCATTTTTTTCTTATTAATTTTTTAAATCATTTTCTCTCACTTTTTCTAATAACTACCTTCATTTTATAATTGTCTCACCCTTTTCCCCTATTCACCAAAATGGATATGAAAAAACAAATTAACATGTGTCTTTTCATGTCCATGAAATGTATATTATTTTAATTAAATTTGACATTGACATAAATAATTATCAATAACCATATGAAAACATATGAAGAAAAAAAAGTTGATCATTGCTAGTAGTGTGTAATAGTGTGGAGCTCAAATGTGTAGAGCAAAGCAACCAAAGGACGACGGTGTTAATAGAATAAGGGTTTGCATGAGGCAAAGTTGAGTGTAGGCATGGTTCCAATAACATCGTCATTCAAAAGATTTGACTGTAAGTGTAACAACATGTGATTTCAAACCCTTGAATAGCAAGGGCTAGGAAACAGTAGGGAAGTAGGGAGCAACATGCCTTTTAAAAAAAAGGTTGGTGGGGGGGGGGGAATGGTGAGCATTGTGAGATTTATAAAAAATGGAAAAACCCATGGATGAAATGTAACACCCATTGTTGTTGCTTATGAAATATATGGCACGTTGGCGATAACATGGCCTCAAATTCCACTGTAAAAAATCAAGCAAGTTTATACAATTTAGAATGTTAATCAATTTCATTACCCATTGTTGAATGATCATTCCATTCCTTTAGATGTCTTTCTTTTTCATTTCTACTTTTTTTCAAGTCATTATATTGTTTGAGTGTTTTTTACGCAAGATCTTTGCTTAAGTTTGTTAACTTTCTCTTTTTTTCATATTTTTGTTTGTTTCAACTTTGTTCTTGAACTTCATTTGTTGTTGGAAGGGTTTGTATAATCTAAAATTTTGGTTTTCCCTCCCATTTGCTAGTTTGTTTTTCTATTATTGTTTGTTATTGTTGAATTGGTGTCGGTTTGCAATTATGCAAGTGTTTTTATATTTTTTGTTCAAGTGTTCTTAAATTCTTTTTATTCTTGTAAATCTTCCATATCTTTGAATTCTTTTTGTTTATTTGATCTCAAAGTTCTTTTTTTATATATTACATGAAGCCAAGTCCTAAATTACTAGTTAGCCCAATAATATAATTTTGTTGGTGCACTTTTTCAACATTGTGTTATAAACACATTATTTTTAATGTCGTGCTATGAATCAAACTCATTGTATCAATTTCCATTGCATTCTTTAAAGCTTAAAGCAAATTTCCTAACCTTGATAAACTTGTATTTATTATGAATTAACATATAATGGTTCAACTTTATGGGTTGATGTTCAACAAAAACTTTCAATGATTAGGTGAAAATTAGGTTTACAACTTAATATTCTCACTTCTTGATGATTTAATCAAAGGATTGAAAATGGATTGGACATTTCAAAGTTAGTAAAAAGTTTGTGAATTAATGTACTATGAAATTGAAACATCTAATGAAAAAGGACATGTGCACTACAATTGTGTAATACCTATTGGTATATGTGTTGTGCATACTTTCTTTAAAAGTTTGCTTGTGTGGAGTAGAACACCTTATTATAATTGCAAGACATTTAGTTAATGTAAGATGTGGATTTTTCAAAATGTAGAAAACTAACCACCTAACCATTTCCTTCCAATGATAATAGTTTTTAAGATTGCTAATAATAAAAGAGAAAAGGGGCCACACTTTGCCATTTTGGAATATTACAAGTTGTGGTATTGTGGCATTTTCAAAAGATGGTAAGTACATCCTTATTTTTTTCTTCCATTGTTTGTTTGATACTTATTTTCTAATACTTGCTCTAGATGACAATATTTTTCAAGTGGAGTTTAAAAGTAATCTCCTTCTGTAAAAGGAATTACCACCATCCCCTTAAGGTTGTACACACATAGGAATTTATTTTTTCTTTTGTGTTCATGTTTGTGAACTTGGTGTTTTCTTTTATGTTAACCATGTACTTGTAATAATTATTATGGTCATAAGATGTTATTGTCGAACCCCTTGTTGGAAGAAAATTACAACCATGTTTGATGAATGATGCCCACATATTGCACATTTCAAGCTGGTACTAGAGGGATGCGAATGGGGATGATTGATTGATTTTGATTCAATTTCAATGTAAAATAAATCAAACTTTGCCCAATTGGTAATAAAGGTTGTTTATTGTTCATTTGGTTGATGGTTTAACACAAACAAGTTTTAAATGTTTGTCATACCGTTGTCAATGCATTGCTCAATAAAAACTTTTTGTTAAAGATGAATGTTGTGGAAAAGGTGTTCAATGTTTTGAAAAAGAATTTTTTACTTCACTTCCAAGACATGCTATAATACAAACAAAAATAATAATCAATAATGTTACCAATAACATTATCCCCTTATACGAATGACTCTTTATTGTAAATGTGGAACAATTGATGTCTTTTTCCCTAAATTTTGATATTTATTAATTTTAGAATAAAAAATTTAGGTTGGGGCATTCCCAAAATAAGGGGCCTAGGACAAAGTGGTTGTTAATAATCAAATGTAGACTATCTAGACTTAATAGTCAAAGTAATTTTATCTTTTGTTTGTGTAGAACTACTTAATATTATTTTGTAGCTTTACAAGATTAATTGACTAATAAATATATTAAAAAATTCTTTCCTTGTTTTTTTTTATGCTAGGAAGTCATCTTAAGTAAATGAACTTTGAAAATATTTGCATATTCATCTTTTGACAACTAACCAAAAACTTTGGCGCAATTCAAAATTTTGAAAAACCTACTATTGTACTACCTTGGCGGCTTCAGCATAAATTAAATTATTTTTTTAATATGCCAATTTTTTCAATAATTTTTTTTAATCTACTAAATTTTTTAAAACATTATAAAATTTGAACTTTGATCATCTTGAATGGAGAATACCACCTAACCACTAAGACAATTCAAATTGTTTAATATGATTGTACTTTACAATATATTTAGTTTTTATTCTCAAAAATTACAAAATTAAAAATCTAAATGCCAAACCATGAAACTTAAATTAAGTTAATTATTCAGCATTCATGTGTGAAATCCACCAAGGTGCTAGGTAATCATAATTTTTTTGGTCAATCCAATAAATTATAAAAATCACAAGACCAACTTGTGGTAGTTGTGACATAAAAAAGGTCAAATGAAATATTCTCACATCATATGTATTGTAAACAAAACAAAATAACAAACAACACCATTTAAACAAAATTATGTTTTCTTGATATATTATTTAAATCCTAAAGACTTAATACAAATCTTAATAAAAAAGTGCCATGAATGCAAATGGCCATATAATTGAACATGCTTAACAAATCACAACACTAATGTTGTGTGGATATGTTTTTCACTTAAGTGTAGCCATTAAATACATATTTTTGAATTGATATACTGTTTTAAACTGCATATTATTTTTTCACATACCATTTTTAAAAAAAACCTATACATGGTCTACTTTGCATGTGTAGGACTTATGCAATTATATTGATGGGATGGAAATAATTGGGAAATCAATAAATACAACTTAGGGTAGATAATACACCTGTATATATTCATTTATTTATATACCCTCAAAATAAGATATAGAATTTTTTTAAAGTTATTTATCCATAGGGTAAAAGTATATTACCACCAAAAGTTTCCAACAAAGTAGGACCCAAAATTTATCTAGGTACCCCTATCATATACCCCTTTTGAGGTAAAAATGGGTATATATGAATATGTGTGTTTATCCAATATGATATATAAAATTTTAATTAAATTATGAACAACAAGTTTATGTTTTGGAATTATTTAAAAGATTTAAAACCAAAGTCCAATGACCACTTATCCCACCTAGGAAAAAGCTTTGATTAGGACCTAAATAAGACACCAAAAATGTTTAGGTGTTGATATGCTGACTTAGAGATTTTCTTTGAAAGGCTTGGCAACCAATGGATGTAACCAAAGAGAATTTGCTTTGGTTAGTTAATGTTTGACCATTTGTTATTTTCATATTAGAGTTTTGATTAATTATCTAAAGGCATAGGTTAAATTCCCACAACAAAATAAATTATTTTTTTGTGCTACATGTAAGGTAGACCAATAATAGCACCAACTTCCCAAGACTAGGTTACCTATTATTTTCTAGATGCTTTAGTTGAACTCTAAGGCAATTGTTGCCACATGATATAGGAAACATCTTGGATGGTTTGCTCAACCAATTAAAATTCATGCCAACTTGTTTTTTTTTAATTTTGAGAAAAAGAATTTAAAAATATCTTGGCATGAAATTTTAAAAACCATAACGTTTTTTCACTAGGATCCATCAAAAAAGAAGAAGAGGTCCAATGTTGTGAAATTCAATGGTCAAAAGTTGCGAATAATTAAGGGCAAGATGAATGAGGACATGGCATTTTGATTTGTGACCATGAGAATGTGGCCTAGCAAAGTGAACAACAAGTCCATGTGCATGTGCAAATAGAAGTGAGCAAAGCTATTGAGAGGAGAGGATTTTCTGAAAGACTAGTTGATGTAAAGTGGATCCAATGGATAACCCAAATTGTATTGTGTAGAACCTTCCAAAACTCAACTAAATCCATTAGACTAACCCAAATTGTATTGTGTAGAACCTTCCAAAACTCAACTGAATCCAATGGATAACCCAATTTGTATTGTGTAGAACCTTCCAAAACCCAACTAAATCCAATGGATAACCCAAATTGTAGTGTGTAGAACCTTCCAAAACTCAACTAAATCCAATGGATTAACCGAAATTGTATTGTGTAGAACCTCCCAAAACTCAACTAAATCCAATGGATAACCCAATTTGCATTGTGTAGAACCTTCCAAAATGGGGGTTTTAAATGGATAATGCGGGCCCCTTTTATTGACACGGTAATACTTGACCGCTTTAGTGAGACGTGGCGAAGTTAGGTCTCAGACCCCCCCCCCCCCCCCCCCCTTGAATCCAGCAGGGTATATACGTATATACCCGAGGATCTGACTGTTGGTGAAAAGGAGATATGTTGGAAACAGCAGCCGGATCTTCAGCACCGCTGACCTGTGCCTAAAAGGGTTGGTACCGGCATATAGATATATACCCATCATATATAGATATCCGGGATTCCTGGAGGCCGCCCAACAAGCTGCTCATTTTAGTCCATTTGCCTACACAATTATCCGTCATCCGGGAGCCCATATATCCGGGCTGGAATTCCGGGTATACATGGCCGGCCATGACTAGGGTTTAGGGTCAAATAATGCCCCATTGTGAGTGGTCGTCGGTTTCTCACTGGGTCAAGTGTTTTTGAAGGTCAATTTTTTGGGGGAAAAACAAGGGGTGTGCTCTTGCCGGTTACACTAAAACTTAGTATCTTAAGGCAAAAGAAGAGTTATGGAAACTCAAATATTTCACCCTCCAAAAATATAATCTTCAAACAATCCTCTAAAAGAAACCAAAGTCCTTCAAGATATTATTATAACTCTATAATAATAACTAATCTCAAGTTTCAACCCAAGCCAAAAATTTCATCTTTCAAAAATCCTCATATTAAAAAATAGACCTATTATTATTATTATTATATATTACCTAGTATGGGCCAAAATCCCTTAAGCTACTATACTCTATAATGAATCTAAAACACTAACAATATCCTTTGCCTTGCTAGGCAAGGCCAAAAATCGATTTTAAATTTTCATCAAAATTATGGGACCAGAGTTTTTTTTTCCCTTAATTTTGTCAAGTAGGTGGTCTGGGGATCAATCATCCACAAGAGGAATGAACCAAATTTAGCTAGAGGAGAATTTATCAAAGAACAATCCCACTTTGTTTTGGCTACATCTTAGCATGGATTGTCTAAAACATGACAACTAGTCATTAGAGGCCGAAATTCTTTTAGTGGCAAATTTTTGCCAAATTTCGACCTGAAAAATATGATTTCAACTTATAAAAAGGATTTTTCATGGGAAAAGATGACCCACATTCGCCAGATTTTTCAAAAATAAATCCAAATTGCCAGATTTTTAAGTCCCAATAAGTAGCCAAGAATATAGAATGATTCTGTTTGTTTTCTACTTTCATGTCTAGTATGTAGCCAAATTTGGCTAAATTATATACACTCTCATCGAGAAAATAATTTAGCCAAATGTTCGACACTTTGGCTACACCACAAAATCATTAAAAGAAACACTGGTTGGAGGTAACGAGCAATCTTGGGAGGCTTACCCTTGGCATTAGAATAGGCAAAATGGTGCTATATGGGATGAGCCATTATGGCTAGCATAGGATCAGCTTACATCATTTCTAGGCTGGGGTGCTAAAAGGCAAACTTGAAGATTTTTTAGGTTTAAGGGTTTTTTGCAGCCAAGGTTTAAGGGTTTAAGGGTTTTGGATTCAAAAAGAGAGAGTGTAAACAACTATGATTCTCAGTGCTAATTTGCCTTCTACTAATTGGATTACCTTTTAACTTGAACCAAGGTGGAACCCAACATGGTTTGAGTTGGGGTTCATCCATCTCCCAATTGAAGGTTCCATCCATTGGTACATTGATGAGTGTTGGTTGGCTAAAGCCCAGGTCGCACCTTATATGCATTACCAGTACAACAGGACTGGTTTGATCATCTCAAGCCAGTCCAAGTAGAGAAAGGATAATCAAAAGAGGGCAGCCAGGAGTAAGTAGTAGGTATCATATGGAAATCTGCCCTCAAGAACACCACCACACATAAGTTTACTTTTGGATCATTTCTTGAACATTTTCCTTGTCTGCATTTATGAACCACTATCATCACCTAACCACCTCTGTGGGGGTGCCAGAGAGTGAATGCCATAGATATGATATGGTGCACAGATATATGTTACACAATCCACTCTATTCAGCAACTTGTTATGTTTTCCTTGGGGCCCCAATTGGGTTGGTTGATCATGAAAGATCAACTAATTGCTCCAAATTGAATGCCACCCATGATGATGATGGTATGGTCTTGTTTGCCTTGGCAAAGAGCCTACCACCTAACTGAGTCCAATTGCAAAGGAAAATGGAGGACTTAGAAAATGTCTACCTATTATTATGTTAGTTGTTTGACTAAACCATGAACACCAAAGTATCTTGATTGTTTTGATGTAAAATAGATGACCAAAATAGGTATATACCATACACACGCACACACATACCATACGTATGATTGATGTTTGGCACAAAATAATTTGGCAAAAAGTCTAGCCAAAAAAAGAGAAAAATATAATGATATTTGTTGAGAATCGAAACCCATTGCATTATTATTACACATGCACAACACAAGACATATTTTGCATTCTTATTCCTCAACCATTGAAAATTTGGAAAATTAAACTTGAAACTATGGAACCTTAATTTTTTTCTTTTCTAAAATCAATAACTAAATAAATGAATATTCAGCAAAGAAGTGCCTAATATTAGTTGAAGGTAGAATATACAAGAGCCCACAAAGTTGGGTTCATCAGGTTGATGGGCAAAAACATTAGCAGGGGCCAACCCTTCCTCCGAAAGGAATTAGATGGGTGGGTACAAAATCCATTGGATTTTACCCTCACCCGCTTGACAAAGGTAACCCCAAGTTCATTGATTTTTTTATAATAATAAATGTACACAATGCAAAATGGGTATTACATTTGTTAAGCATTCACATAAGTATTTATCAATACCTTAATCTTATGAATTGATTATCTTGGAGATCCTAATAATAATATATCCAACAAGCATATATATAATCAAGCAATACCCATATGCATATGCTACTCATAAACTATTGATAATTCAATATTTAATGTAAGATATTTTGAGGAGTTGGAATCAAAATTAGGTTTGAAGCTTTAGTCTGACTTATTCTTGTGCATAATAAATTATGCATAAGAGGGTTGTAACCTCAGTGCGAAATGGGCTAGTCGAGGCCAAATAGGGCTTGATCACTCAAAATTCCAGGCATGGTTTTACAAATGAAAACTAAGTGAGGTGAAACTTGTTTTTCCATTGATATTGGGGTCAAATAAGTTTCACCCCAAGTATCTTATTGAAGTTTTTTGTTGCTTTGTGTAGAGAATTATCTTTAGCAAGGAGTGTTCTTGGCAAGGAGCTCAAGTGATGTATTTTTGACAAAGAACGACAAAGGATTATTCTCGTCTTTCTCCTCTTCAAGCAAGGAGCATAAAGGTTGAAGCTTTCTTTGTGTTGTGTGGAAAATTCATGGAGGCTGGGACTTGATACCTCCCATCAAGATAATTCCCTAAAGATTGCATTTATTACAAAGAATGATGGAGTAAAACATGTGTTGTGTGTGTTTTTCTTCTTGTGTTCCAAATTGTGTGTATCTCTCAATTTCCAAGGCTTTCAAGCTATGCCAATTTCCAAGATTTTCAAGCGTTTATCAAAAAAATTGTGTGTCATTTTGTCAATTTTCAAGCTTTTTGGGCTTTGCCATGTGTATGTACTAGTTTTGAAGAAGTGGATTTCTCCATCCCAATTTCAAAGTTTTTACTTAAGGTTCACTAATTTTCAAGCCAATTTCCAAGCTTTTCATGTGTGTGCATGTCCTTTTTTTGGTTTTTGTGTTTCTAGTGCTTGTTTCTTTATCTCTAGCACTTGTGTGTGTGTGTGTTATATTGTTCAAAGAGTTCTTTCAAAAAAGAGCATGAGGTTTTTGCATTCCTTCTTTTATAACAAGAAGCATTCTTGTTTTTCAACATTGTGTGTGAGTCCACTAATTCTAACTTGGGCAACAACCAAGTTGACACCTTGGTTTTTCTTTTCAACTTCTGTGAGTTTATTCTTTGTTTGGGGTGTTTGGGGGAGGATTTTAAGAATGATTCCAAAGTAAGCATGAAGCAAAATTAAAATGGGGTGTAAACATGCACCTAAACATGGTAAGATTTTAAGGACAACTTTAATATTTTATGAAAATATGTATAGAGGGGTCCTATTTGGTTTAATAGGAACCATTTGCATTAAGGATTGAGTCTTTAAGAGTAGAATTTTTTATAGAATTTTTTTAAAATCATGATTTTCAAATTAACTTGTAAATTGTTAAATCTAGACATATTAACACAAGATCAATATATCATAAAACATGTTATTACTATTCACATTGTAACAAGGACAACTTGATATTAGCGTTGTAAATCATTTTTAGCCAATTTGCTATTAGTTTATAAATGGACTATCAAATGTAATATGTGGCATAATTTAATGTCAAGTTATTATTTTAATATAATATAAGCCACAACAAACATCGCATATTGTACATTGTGATGAATGGAATCATAAAGCTTACCTCACACATCATTAGTTGCAACCTTTTTGTGTGAAAAAACCCAAATTCTCTTATATTGTTTTGTACATAGACACATACAACTTTTCCAAAAAAAGAAGTAAAAGCATGAACTTATCTTTTATGCAAGCAATTAAATTTTTATCTTGGATTGTGTGGACTTGTTGAACAAACTAATATTACACAATTTATTTTCTTAATATTTATGTGTGTAATGAATATGAAATCAAACTTGCTTTAAAATTAGATTGGGCTCCAATTTTGTTAAGAAAAAACCAAAACTAGAGCAAAACTGGAAGTTTAAAAAACCCAAAGAAACAATCCTAAAACTTAATCAAAGGCTCCATAATTTTAAAAAAAATCAAGACCAAAGGTTCTTTTTAAAATCAAAAGTCAGACAACATTGGATGATGGTTTGGCCTGTTTTGAAACTTGAGATTAGTTATCGAGTTATAATCTCTTGAAGGATTTTGATTTCTTTTAAAGGATTTTTTGAAGATTATATTTTTTGCATGGTGAAATAATTTTGAGTTTTCATAATTCTTCTTTTTGCCTTACAATACTTTAAAAAAAAATGTAAATGGCAAGGCCACAATGTGGTGACACACCCCTTGTTAAAGCCATTGTTACACGGGATGATGAGGAGCCACTTGTTACAAGCAATAATGTTCCACAAACAACACCATTAGTTACTTATACCCATTATTTATTTATTTATTTATGTATTTATTTATACCAATGAATAATGGGTAAAATAAAGACCACAAAAAGAACCCCCCCAAAAAACAATGTGATAATTTACCCGACCCGGGTAGGTGGGATTAATGTACAATCCTTTAATTAATAATTACCTGAAGAAACAGAGCCAGTAAGTACCTACGTACCTACCTTTCTTGCAAAAGAGACAAGGAGCCCAGTGCCCACTTAAGGAAGGAAGGAAAGGAACGAGAGGCGGTAGTTTCGAACCGACCTACTTAAGATTAAACTGCGTGAAATGGAACACGTTGCGAGCTGCTGGTTCTAGAAACCCCGGTAAGTGGGCCTGCGGCGACGGGTCCAGAGGAGGAGGCCAGGGGGATTGAAAGCGGTACCTTATTTGTTTGCTCGTTTCTTCTCCTCCCTTGCTTTGTCCCTCTTCGCTACGACTCCTGTTGTTCCGATCCCTTTGCCTTCTTCCTGTTGCCTTGGCGCTCTTCTTTCACTGCTCGTCGCTGCTTCTTCTTCTCTCTCTGGCCTTTCTTCGGGCGTGTGATTCTCTGCAGTATTGGTGAGGCTCTTTTTTTTTCTTTGTTTTTTCCCCCCTCCTGGGTTTTTTTGGTGTGTTTGTTTGCCTCCTTCTTCTTCTTCCCCTTCGGCTTGACCTTTTCTTTTCTGTTGTTGCTCTTTGTGCTTAAGTTATCTCTTTTGTTTCGCGTTTTGTGCTTGGAGTACTCTGTTTTCTGTAGCCAGTAGTGTTGGTGTGTTTGAAGGCGTTTTTTGTCTCTCGATTTTTCCTTGTAAGTGTCGTGGTCGATTCTTTCTTACTTAGGATTTCCGGCTTTGGATCCTTGTGGAATTCTGTGTGTGGGCTTCTATCTCCCCGGTGCAGGGTTGTTACATAGCGGTTGTTTAGTTTCCCCTCTGTTTTTTCTGTTATCTTTGCTTTACGCGCTTCTTTCCTATAATCGTGATCGGTTTCTCTCCTGTTAAGACGCTTTGTTTCGTGTTTTGCTTCTTTTTTCCCTTTATATTGTCAGGAGGGCCTCTTGATACCTCTCGCTTTCTGGAGCTCTTCGTCCTCGTGGTGGATGTTGTTTGAGGAGTCTTTTTCCTCGCGGCGCGGTGTCCCTGAGGGCTCTCGTTTTACGAGTTTCTTCTAATCCGGGCTTCTGTTTTCTCTCTTGCCTTTACTTCCGTTTGCGCAGACCCGTCCTTGGTTCTTCTTATCCAAGAAACAGCGTGAGACAGACTAAGCGCCCATTGCTGCTCCGTCTTCCGCGTTCATTTTTGACGGATTTGGGTTGCAAAACTTGTAGGACTTCACGTGCTTCTACACTATGGCGGTGGAAATGTCAGGTGGCCACGGGACACCTTTCTACGATCCGTTGTATAGGCCTGGAACTCCGACCTCGCAATCTGAAGAATCTGTCAACCGCTGGTATGACGATTTTAGCGTCTTCAACCATCTGCATCTTCCGAAGTCCAAAGCACTGTCGTTCAACGCATCCAAGCAGATTCTTCAGCCCGTAAGACAAGGGGGCGTGGTTGTGAAATGTGAACCCCAAGTAACGGAGCTTTGTGAAGGCAACAAGCCTAAGCAAGCGACAGAGGAAGCGGGATCCAAAGACAATCAGGGATTGAACTCCTTCTGAAGAACAGAACGCTTTTAAGATGCGAGATGCAGGTTCTGGAGGTTTTCAAGACGTGTTATCATCATAGCATCTTCCTCAGAAAGGTTTTGTTGTTCTCTAGCAGTGGTGGCTTCGCTCTATTCAGGCTCTCTCTCGCTGCGTCCTTGGTGCTTCGGCCAGCATCTTTCTGGTCAGTAAGCAGCAGCAGATGATAAGCCCGCCCGCTTGTACTATGTGGAGATGAAGACTATCAACCACAGCCCTTTCCTTATGTGCCTTTTCACTTAGACTGCCTTTGTCATTTAGATCTACAACACCTTCTTCCTTTGGCTGTCCCCGCAGCACAACGGTGAGAAATAGTTTAGAAGGCATTAGACAGTTCTTGTAACACTCATTAAGCAGAATAGTCTTAGATTAGATTAGCAGGTTCTGCCTTTTTGGCAGCCACACTTGTATCAGATCCACTTTGTACAATAGCAGAGTCTCCTGCTGATTGACTTCCAGGTATACATGATTTTTCTTCTGTAATCATCTTTTTGCATGGACCCTTTGTGCACAACCTCTTCTCCGTTGAATGCCCTGTTTGTGTCCTCAACATGCTTGATTCAGACAGAGTTTCAAGAGGTGACCCATTTCTTTGATATTTGTGTAGTATTTGTTTGATTGCTCATATGTGCACTTTGCTTGAGTATCTCTATACTTACAGGCATGACAATGGTATTTGTAGTGTTGGGTATTTCGTAAGAGACTCACTGGTTGTATATCTGATGTGGATTGTCTCGCAGTGCTTTAAGTCACAGACGGTTGTCAGAGAGGTAAGTGCTGTGCACTCTTTTGTTTTGTGTCGGTTCTCCATGTTTCTTTCTGCAAGGTATTCTCTCTTGCTAGCTTTCTCTCAGTAGAGGTAACGATTATTATCTTGCTGGATTTCCTGTGGATATGGGATGGACCTATGCACATGCATTCAGATTTGAAAACTTGTCAGTTGCTGGACTTTTAATCTGTCATTTGGAATGAAAAAATTGTTGACAGGAATTGTATTTGTTGCAACTCTAATGTTCTCATCCCAGTGAGTATGAAATGGTGCTCTCACTGGATGGGGAGTTTTTTGGCAGCAAACAAACAATCTAATCTCTCAGCAGTCTCCTCACATAGCTATCAAATTGAAAACCTTTATGTGCTGCAAAAATTGTGGACTGCAAATGTGTTTGCTTGCATGCTGTAACTACAATCATGGACATAGCTCTCTAAGCTACTATTGTTGATCAGTTTTGTTGATAATCTCTGGTCTTTTTGGACTATCCTTGGATGCCTGTGGAGGGAGATGACCTCTCTCTCCCTGCAAGTGCTTCTTGTATCTGCAATCCAAAAGATGCACTTCTGCTCAAACTGAGGTACTTTACCACCAGTTAAGGGGAGTGGGTTGCTCTTCCTCTGACAAAAAAAGCTTCAAACCTTTGGAGCCAATTGTTGGTTAACTCTAGCAATGATTGGGTTCTCCTATTGAGTAGAATGTAGTTTGTTGTTGATTGGTAGCCCTCACTTTGTTTTCCTTTCTGTTACAAATTTTCCTTTGCCGAAGTTGCTGATCGGGTTTTTGCAGCACCCCATGAAGCTCTTAGTATTGTCCTGCATCGCATTGCCTAATGTTATTTGCCTTTCCCTGCTGTGGACAAAGCTCTTTCTCTCTTTTCATCACCTTGTAACACACCTCTCACCTGCCTATTTTAACCCTACTTCCAAGGGGTTGAGAAGAAGCTCAAAGATCATGGTTCTGTGTTGAAACAAGTTTCCAAAATCCCTTCTTGAAGTGGACAATAATAGGGTAGCTGATCTTCTCAACAACCTGCTGCATGTTGAACAGTAACTCAGTGGCAACCCTAGAAGTGGGGGTATTTGTGTTCTCAATGCGAGTCCCCCAGAAATGCCTCCCCCTGACATTTGGCAGACATATTTGAGCTCAATGCTTTGGAGTAACCCATCCTTCCATTCTGTTGCTTGCCATTTTTTTTGTTTACATTCTACATACACATGAGTCAGCCATGTTCCCAATTCACTACGTTCCTTACCTGTGGGATACAGCAATTCGAGCCCAAGAAATGAGCACCTAATAGTCTTGTGGGGACAAATTTCTGAGAGCTTTGGTATATACTATCACCAGATGAAACTAGAGAATGTGGGGGGTGATGGAAAACACTATCAAAAGTGAAGAAGATGTTGAACTTGTCCTTGACCAGGTACACCTACTGTCGTTCCAGTTATATGGTGAGGGTCAATTCTAATTCTTGCCAAAGTGTATGCATGAGAGCTGATTAGAATGTAACAAACCTTATCATTGAGCAAACCGCAAGTCATTACAATCACTAAAATTCATTGTTAAGCACGATTTAGAATGCAAGAAACTTTGCATGGGAACAAAACACTGTACAATCAAACTAAACTAAACAGAACAGTGTTTGAAAAAACTTACATGCATTGGAGAGACAACTAACTCTTGAGTTCTGCACAAACAGATTCAGATAATTGCATAAAGAAGAGACCTGAATGGGGTGACTAGGAATGGTGGCAAAAAAATTGAGCACAAAGAGCCACATGACCCAGATATATCACTGGTTTGCTGGTACTTTGCAATTAATCTTTCTGACAATTTATTGACACCGAATGCCAGTCAAAGAGAATGGGCATCATTATGATGTTGAATTTTCAACAATTTTCTCCATTTCAGATGATAATGTACAGTTCTGAGGTGGTAAGGCCAATGGACATATATATGGTTTGAACCAGGAGTGGAAGTGGCAAATTCTGGGAATGAAGCTTCAGCATCCTCTACCACCACTGATGCCACCAGCCCGAAGTCCTTTTCAGCCTCCAGACCCAACCAAATAGGTGCTATTCTTGTTTGACCCTCAGTTTGACTATACACCATATTTAAGAAACAACAATATTTCTAAGCTGAGTTTTTGCCAACAGAGGAGACACCAGCCAGAGTCATAATAACTAGCAAGCTTCCTTCCCCTGATTGGAGGGCCCTTCTACATAATTTCAGTATGAAATTGAGGGGCAACTCAGTTCTCTTTGTGGGTTACCATTTCACAGACATCAGGCAGAAAGACATTAGACCTGAATTTGAGTCAGAAGCTCCATGGTGGCCACTAATGTGTCACACTGCAATAGACCACAGCACATCTTTGCAGCTGATGCATTCAACTTCATACACAACAGCAATCTGTGCTCACAGCCACATGCATGGTTCGTGCCTTCCATCTACCCTAGATCTCAGAAGCTTACAAAATGTGGCACTAGAGGAACAGCAACACCTCCATGGCCACTCCCTTCTCCACCTTACATTGCTCAATCAACAGCATAATTCAAAGTAAACTGAAAGGCAGAACATCACTGCCCACACCTCTCCACCTGACACTGCCCATGAGCTGAAGATCACTAGTTGGGATGGCACATAGCCACTATATTCTCAGGCATTGACTGTCTGTGATGACAAGAATTTAGTATATCATTTCTTTGAGTGTATTAATATCATAACTGTTCTTATATGCATGATGAAGTTCAGCTTTAATACCTACTACAAGCAGCACATCACAATGAGCAAGAAGATTAATATGATGGATCATTTTGATCATGGCAAATCAAGTAATGAAAAAGCTGCATGGTGAAACTTTTGCTTGGAATGTGTATTTGCACTGCATGAACAAGAAGTAGAGGTATGATTGAAGAGTACAAACCAACAAAAGAGAAAGGGACAAAACAAACCAATAGCCATCATCAGCCCACTATCCATTCGAAGCCTGTTACGACCACTACTACAAAAGGTGTCCCTGTGTGTAAAGTGATTTCGTTGAATTTTGAGAGAATTCATTGATCTCAATGAATAGGACCTAGTGGGAATGCAATGAATTCACTAGTCTAATGAACAGGAACTAATGAATTACACTCACATTTTGTAACAATGACTCCGTAACTGATTTCGATATCAAATTCTATCACATTATAAACATCATAAATGGCAAAAATTTCTCATCCAAGATGACTCTAATTCTTGATTTGTCACTTGTCGCTTTCAATGTCTATAATTTAGCATAATGGGTCACCTTTCCATTTCAAAAAATGACATTATAGTCCAAATCATTTATGTAAATTAATGTTCTCGCTGCTGCCTGTTCTGCTGGGTTCACTGGGTAACACCATACTAGTCATTTAAGATTTTAACTAACATTCCACTTAACATTAAGCTATCACTGATTTAACATTGGGTGCTACCTAGGATGCCACCTAGATTTTCATTTAACATTGATTTAACACCAGGAGAAGAAACTACGAAATTTTGATATCTGAAATTCTCGTTGTTTTGAAATTTTAGTGCCTCAACTTGTAAATGTTCTTAGCTGTTGAAAAACTAAAGTGGAGCTACATAATAATATGAAACTTTGAAAAATGAATTTTTTTTCATCCAGCCACCACAAACAGCTTTCTCATCTCAAATGGAACATGATGTCACACTTTTAATCCAAGTTTCAGTTTTTCAAAAACCATTTTGGATAACCAACCTTGCTGGATGACTCGCTTTATATTGTCATTCAATTGTTTCCATGACCTTGGATAAATTGACCATTTTTCTTAAACAACCATGAAGTGGACTATGGCATCAGTCAGTTTTTTAATCATTGTGCATTGGTTGTTTTAAACAACATTTTGTAATAATGAATGATGATGAATGCCACATCATTTGATTTTATTTTTATTTTTTGGCAAGAAATTTTGCACTATTGCAAAATTTTGGAATTTTTTAGTTGCAAATTCAATGATTGTTTGACCTCGTATTGCCAAAATTCGAAATTTGACAAAATCCAACTAACACAAATAAAATTTGCCAGTTATAGGCATATATAAGGGGTCACAGAATCAACATTGGATTAAAGAACCACCAAACACTGGAAATAACCAATGTTGGGTGGGTATTTCTTTTTTAAGATACCCATCAAATATGGTTATTACAAAGTCTTGAAATACTTGACTGGTTCTCTCTGAATTGTTTTTTTTAAAAATCCAAAACAATAGGGGTTAGATATCAAATTGTTTTTGGAAACGAAACATTGATTGATTCTCTCAGTGTTGGTTCTCATAAATTTGGGAACAATTGATTATCGAAGGTGGCTCTCACAAGCTTATTATGAGAATTTAAAAAAAAAATCAAACCATGGTACCTAAGTAGGTGCTTGTTCACCAAAACCTTATTTGCGCAAATTTTGCATTATATATAAACAAGGATGGAAATCCATCCACAAAAAGTACAAATCATATTGATGCAAATGTAAACACATGAAAGGAAAACCAAGACTATCAAACCAGTAGTAATGAAGTGAAAGACGTAATGCTAAAAGGACCTCCTATGCCACAAATCAACTAGTGATGAAGGTGCACTAGCTAGTATGTGTGGAAGAGACAAAGAATCATGATTAAGTGTTGGTAGCCCGCTAAAGAATTGCGAGGGCTTGCACACATCGTAAAGCTCTCAACACTCGTTGCCTATAATGAAATATAAGCATCCAAAGTACCAAGGAGGTCTGTTGATGGCAAGTTATACATGCATGTACACAAGAAATAAAAAAGGAATCAAAACAAGGATGGAGACAACTATAGGTTTCTATGGCAAGGGGAATGAAATCATCTCCTAGGCACTCATTTTGTGTAGGATTATGCTTTGTTTTGAGTGGCAATTGTCATTGCATGCATTGTAATCGTTGAAACATGTTGCACCAAATTTGTACGAATTGGATCGGCAATGACAACATCCACCAAAATACAAAAAATGTTTCTAGTGATGACGATATCCACTCATTTTCATGTGTGGGGGGGGGGGGGGAAGTTGAAAAACCTCTCTTTGTAGGTGAATTCCACTCTTTGATGTACTAGCTACAATGATATCTTGAAGGATATCATGGGTTGGAGTGCATTCATTCTCACACAATCAACATAGCAAATGGATACCCAAATCATCAATGGTATGACCACACTAGCATTGTGAAAGATGCAAAATTATAAGATATCATACACCATGCCGAATACAAATTGTTGTAAGAAAATGGGTGGAAGATAAACAGAATGTAAAGGTGTTAGGACGAGCTCATTGTCATGCCCATATGCATGGCTTTATACATGACAACTAGTTACGGGCATAGCAATCATGCTTTTAGGGTTAATGTACGCTCTTATGGTTAATGTACTTTCTTAGGGTATTATACGTTATTAGGTGTTTTAGGGTTATGGCTTGTTTAGGGTTTCAACTTTGTTGGTGGCTATATAAAAGGCTAAGCTATTCCCTTCTCTTGTCAGGTTTTCTAGAATTCCTTTGTTAGGGAGAGTTTTTTCCATAATCAAATTAGATTTCTAGATGTTCATAGCGACTATTACATGGCCATTGTTTACATACATTACGTTTTTTTTCCTTCTTTTCAATTCAATTTAATTTTAGAAATATTGCTCTATGTCGTTTAATGTTGAAAACGACAGATTTTTTTTGGCTTTGAATTTTTTGGGTTTTTTTGGCTTATTGGTTTCTTGTGTTCCTGAATTGCTATTACTTCTTCTTATTTTTCTACTCTTGTATTGTAATTAAAACAACAACAACCATAACTAATAACAATGTAAGTGAAGGAGAAAGGACACCGGAAATAAACTACAACTATAAAATTCTGAATTCCAGAGCTTTGGAGGGAAGAAGGAGCGAACAACTCTAAAGCTTGTTTTATTGCCAACTTTAGGTCTTGGGAGCATGTACACACACACACACACACAAGATTTGATTGTAGTACAAGATTTGTACTAGTTGATGCAACCCCACATACACTTGTTTTATTTGTACATGGGTTTTGAGGTTAACATTTGGGTTGTGCACTCCTATGTGTTTTTAACTTGTATTCATGTAGTGAATTGCCCTTTTAATAACTTTGGAAGAAGAAGATTTTTTTTTTAAAAAAAAGATCAAATAGAAAAAAAAAATTCTCTCTTTTTTTTACATGTCGTTGGTGTGCTATAAAGCTCGTGGACACGGTCGCTTTGCAGTGTCATCGCTAGCGTAGTTGTCATCCGTCATAGTCACCATCCATAGTCATCCACTATCCATCACCATCGTTGTTTATTGTTGTTTATCACCGTTTCTGTCTATTGCCATCTATCGCCATTCGTCGTCGTCCATCACAATTTCGTTCAACATTCATCAACTTCCGTCCGATGTCCATCAACATTCATCCATTCGACCCTTTTTGTCCACCGACGTTTGTCTATTGCCATTCATCCTCGTCGACACGCTATATTCTTCAAATTATATGTATTGCATACATATGTATCCGATATCGTATTCTTCAAACCATATGTACATATTTTTCAAGATCATATATAGGATTAAAAAAATAATACATACATTAATACATGCATCTATGTATTTTGTGTTAATATATATATATCTACATTATTTTTGTATTAATACATACACTTATGTAATCTTATTAATACATAAATATACAATTCTTTCTTCCTCTACTTTGTCATTTAACACCAATGATTAGAAAAATTGAAAGCTGTTTAGGGTACATTTTTTTTAGCACTTCACATTTCAATTTCCATTACAATTGCATTTAATTCCACATGTTGTGTTAAAACTTTGTAGCTAGTGTTCTATATTGCTACAAAATTTTGGGGCATGGGACAATGCCATGTCTTCGGATGATGAAAGCACTACCGTTTAACCAAAACCAAGGTATCAACTACAAAGTAACACACAATCATTTGAGCTGATTTCTTTGAGTTCATGATCTTCACGACGGTACCATCAAATGCTTACAATGCCACCATCATCCAATATAACTCCTATTAAGAATTCAGATTCAAGTTACACTATATCAATGGTACATGAAAGTCCATTTGGAAGGTTAATCAATGGGGTACACATATTGCCACACCAACTTTCACACCATCAACGTATATTCCATTGTAAATTGTTACTATTACACCCATATACACCATGAAGGTCAACAGTTCTTTTGGAGAATTGAAAAATTCAATGGGAACTTAAGTATCATATTTTTGAGGGAGTTCAAAACAACTTTCTCGACTATGGTTTGTGAACTGGAGTTCAAGTATGGCACTAATTACCTCGAGGTGTTCGCATTCAAACAACTAGCCCGTTATCTGCACTATGAGGTATTAGATGTCTACGAGCAACATTTTCCAAGGATTTTGAGTGCCACCCAAATCTTTAATCTAACTTATACCACAGCCATTGCCACCGCCTCTCAAGTTGCACTACAAACTGCCATTGCACATCATGGGATTGTGCCCAATAATCCAAATATGGTACCTACTTTAATAAACTTTTATCTTCAACAACTCATTGTTGCTACCACAAACATTCTTCCCACCATCGATGCACCATCTTTTTCTAATCCAGTGGGGGAATTCTTTCGAGTTCTTGAGCTGGAATTTCTAATTAAGAACTTTGAAAAAAATTTACAACTCATCACTTTTTTTCGGCAAAAAGATGAAACCTTCAAGATGTTCTATAGGAGGCTTTTCAAGCTCAAAGAGGATACTCAGAGCATCATAGACCTAGAAGTTGCCCATCATTATTTTAGTTCATTGGAAGGTATTCTAGCACTCCATGTGTAGGTTTTGCAACAAGTTTTTTGCAGAATTTGGAGACTTGTACATTTTGTTGGATGTGTATAACATTTTTGAAAAGCTAGAACTGGCTCATGCACATTATGAGGCCAATATTATAAAACCTCCATCACGTTCAAGGCCTCAACCTCCACCAATTGCGCCAATCAAATTATCACATTCTTCTTCAAGGGCTGAAGCGGTGCACTCAACTACACTCATTCTACATTTTTACAACTACTGTGGCAATCTTGCCCACAAAGCTAGTGAGTGAAATATTCCTTCCAAGGATATCTTTTGTGATTATTGTGGGAAAGAGGGACATCATGAAGCTATTTGTTTTACCAAGTTCCCGAAATGGAAGTAATTCCGATTACCACAACAAGATTTGCCAACATCTTCCGCTGCCCTTTAACCAAAAGCCAAGGCACCTCAGCCTTCCACTCAAGCTTTCCCCACCATGGGTAATTCCAATAATAATGCTAAGAAAAAGGAACACAATGTTGACAAAAAGGAAGTGCTTCAAACCCATGTCGCTCAAGTTCAAACTCTGCAAAATGAATGACACGCTCTCAAGTTATTTGATAGATTCAAATATGAGTCTGAAGTGAAAATAACAAAAGTGCAAGGAGTTGGGGCACACTCCTTGGCTCATAGCACTTTCGGGGTAGAAGGGTGTGTTGGAGCTCTGAGATGGGACTAGGAAGAGGAACAAACATCAACTACTCACACAGACCTGCACAAAACCAAACACAAGGTGGTTAATGCATAAATGGAGCACTTTTGGTGCTAAAACGAACCACAGGGAAACTCAGATTCACAAGACTCAACACAGTTCAAAACTTGGGGGAAGCCACCACCTTCCCCCCTATAATATACTTTGTGCCTTTCCACAAAGCCCACATACAAATGGCATTGCCAAAGTTAAGACTTCTATGACTTTGGAGCCCCATAACTTTGTGTGCAAACCTCTGATTAAGATGAAGTCTGAAACAAAATTGTAGCTCTTGTCGAGAGCTTTCCAATGATATGTCACATGCCACCTACGCGCAAGGGAAACGAGTTGATTTCTGACTTTTAGTTGTTGGAGTCAAATTGCCAATTTGACTTGTGACCCTTTTTTGGCCATACATAATGTTTTAGATGCCTAAATGGGTCATGCAAGTCCATTTCAAACATCTACGTTTCAATAGCTTTTCAATGGTATAAAAAACTGTTCAATCCATTGGGTTAAAACCTTTATAATTGTTCTCTAAAGATTTGGGAGTCCACCAAGACTCCAACTCCCAAGGTGGAAACTCCCTTGGGAGTGTGAGGATTTATTCCTTCACACTTTCTTTCACTCATGGGCATCCTCTCTTAGCTTGCAACCTTGTAAACCCTTGCCTTGGTCACGAGCCCAAGGCTAGAGTTGTGACAATGAACTCAAATCATTTAGGGCCCAACTTGCTAGTCTAAAAAGCAAGTCTTCCCAACCATTTAGTCATGCCCAACCTATGCAAGGTTCAAGATCGCAAAAGAGACCTCCTAGGGCACTTTCACATGATGCCATGGTTAGGGAGTATGTTCTTTCCAGTGCACACAATTCTAGTCTCACACCAAAATTTACCACTTCTTTTTACCCTTCCTAGTTTACAACACAAAAGGCTAGTGTGGCACCTGAACTTTCTACCACTAGGCAAGTAATTTAGATTGATGGACTTGCATTTGGTTCAAGTTTTATTACTAGGGCTAGAGGAGTTCAAGCAGTCATGTCACAATCTTTTTGTCCTCTCAACATGGGAGAAAAATGCATCTTGTTGGCGAGAGGGGAGGAGACTACTACACCACAAGCTATTAGGGCATCAAATTTTCATGTCCCAAGAGTACATGTACATAAGGAAAATACATAATTTTTCACTAATCAACTTATGGAGTGCCAACTTCAAATGCGTGAAGTGTCGCAAAAGCTTATGACTACACCATTGTTTAGTTTTCAAGATTTGAAGCTAAGCACCATGGACATAATTGTAATACTAAAGGATACCTTGAACACTACATCAAGTCCTTTACCAATCCTTGATCCACATGTTATAGGGGTCCCATACAACACCTTGGATAGACACTCGATTAATTCACGTGTTATAAATGGCATTCATAATCTAGTCACTAGTTATAGCAAGATTAGACTAATGGGCTTTCCTACCTCTAAATCTACATTCACATATCAAAAAAGAGCTAAGAACACCTCATTTGTGGATTTGTTACTCAACAAAGGTGTTGTGGATAATCATTTTCTCCACAAAGTCTCTCACTCATTTTCAAAGGTGATGCTTAGTGAGAGAACTTCCATTGCCACCGGAGTTGCCATTGTCAACAACACTAAGTCAACAATCCATGTGGGAGGACATACACTCAAAGTGGTACTTCTTGATACATGTGCCCAACCAATGATTCTTGAAGTTCAATTTGCCAAGAAAATGGACATGCTCAATCCCAACTATGAAAATCTATGTGGCAAATTCGCACCGCTAGTAGGAACGTAAAGGAGGTATTTGGGGAGAGTTCGGATTTGATTACATTTAATTTCAATGAAGGTGCAAATCAAAAGCTTTGCCTACAAGTCAGATGTTTAGTCACCAATGCCACAATTCACGATGTGTTCATTAGTAGGCCGACAATTTTCTTCATCAATGTGCCAACATGGAGCATGAACAACTTTTTCAGTTTTGTGTTCATTTTATAGGCAGAGGGTGTGAGTGGTGTTGAAATGAACACAAGTGACCTATGTTTGAGGCGTGTTGTTACTAAGGTGAGGGTGTTATTGTAGGTGAAAGTTTTTCTAGGCTAAGTGTTCTTTCACATGTTCTTTTCCTCTCCATATCTAATATGCTTCTTGTGACTATGGGGGGTTTGGGTACTTGATTTGTTCATGTTCCCCTTAGAGTCCACCTTTGTCAATGGTTTCTTCTTTTTGCTTGGACTTGGGTCCAAGTTCCATCTTGTACCTCTCTCTTCCCCTTTTTTGGGTGCTTTGTTTTATTGGGGCTTGGCAAATTTTCATCTCTTTATGTGTGATATAGTGTTGTAGGGTGGCAGCCAAGTTTGACCCCACATTTTGGGAATGTCTCTCACCCTGTGGGCTTTTTACACATTGTAAAGCACAAGGCAAATGTTATCATGAACTGAAACATATGCAGATCATGGTGCAGAGGGGTGGGGAGGGTTCACATACCTACTCCTTAAGAATGGGAGGGATTTTATGTGTACATTCTATGTGAAGAGTTTCTTTACAGCAGCATTCAGCAGGATAGTAGTTGATGGTACTCTGTATTGAAGCCCTTCTGCAATGAACTTATTGGTCTCTCATGCCAGAAGATGTGATTTTCTTGGCAAACTGATGGGCCACAAAATTTTTGGAACCATTATGTTGTACTCGTGACATGGACAAGACTGGTGGCTTCCAAGAGAGGTGACCATGCAGAGGGATTGATATGCTTCTACAAGGAAGTCTTGTGATACTGTTGTTCAAGAATATTTCCCAACCTGCATTTGTTAGTATGTGCTGGTAGCATGGCTTGGCAAATTAGTTCTGAAGTTTGGAACTTTCTTGATCAATCTCGTAATTACATATTGAGTATGTGTTGCTGTGTAGGTTCAACTGTAAATGTTGGCATTGACCCATCAAAGATTGTCATTACCAAATTGAAGCTTGACAAGGACCACAAGACTCTACTGGATTGGAAAGGTAAGGGTCTTACTGCAGAGAAAAGCAACTTGGCAAGTTTACAAACAAGGATGTGGTTACAACTCTACAGGAGGTTGACTAGATACGGCAGTACCACTGGACTGGTTGAGCAGCCTTGAGAAATGCAACAGGCTTGGAAAACAGACTCATTGGATTGGATTCCATATATGTGTTGGTTTGAATGCTAATTCCAGGGAATTGAACTCTGATCATTTTAGACATGGAGCCAATATACCAGTCATTTCCTTGTAGTTATCCCACGGTCTAGATTCTTGGTTTTAGGTCTCCATTAACAGGACATGAATCCATACCTGCCTGTTGCACTGTTTTATTCTATTTCATGTCAATATACCAAACAGAAATCTAGAATCTGGATTTCTGTTCCTCTTTTGTGAAATTATTTGTCCTGGTTTTGATTTTTCAGTTGAACTTTTTTTTTTACTCAGGGGAGGACAAAGGCTGAAACTACATCCACAGTAGATTTTTGCAGTGATATTTTGCACCCAAAAAAATTGGTGGAGCTGTTAGATGGTTTTCTTTGTTACATGCAAAGTTGGTGAATGAGATCTGCTTGTACATAAGTATCAGTTGCATTATTGCTTACAGTCCAAATTCCAAAGGTTTGCAGTGTTATGGATTATCCATTATTTGTTTGTTTGTTTGTTTGTAGCAGTACACAACAATCCATGGGCCCATCTACCCAGTGGTCGGCCCCATCTATCCATTACCAGGCCATGGATGTCCACCGCCATTTGATGATCAATCAGATGTGCCTGCCCTGCCTGCCTGCTAGTGTTCATATTTGTCATAAACCCAAATGCAAGGGTACGTGTTGTACCCTTGCATTTGTTGTACTGTGCAGTGAGAATGAGTAGCCAATCATGTAATAGTGCATGTGCCTCTTTGACACTATCTTCTAATGTTGCATGTGTAATCTGCTTCACAATAGAGAACCAAATTATAGAACTTCTATCAGACCTTAAAATGCATTATTGCAGGCTCCAGCATCACTAGATGTTGTAAACCCCTTTAAAGTCCACAGGTAAGCCTTGAGTGATGTTCATAATGTTTTATAGACTGGATTGTAGATTTTATAGCAATGTCAGTAACAAGGCATTACCTTATGTGTGAGGACTGTACAAGAATCACCTCTGGTTCTACACTCTCATACAGCTCTGCATAGTTGGTAGCTACACCAATCTGAAATGTTCATATTCTTAGATGCCTCTTCAGAGTGTACCCTTGTCTGCAATCAATTATCAACATTTTGCTGTTCAGTTGAATTGCAGCTGCAAGGTGATGTCATGGTGTATACCACAGTGGCTCATGGTTGCACTTCTTCTGTTGCAGGTGGTAACAATTCAGACTGAAAATTTATGGGCAAGGGCAATCATCCATGAGTATGCACGCCTATTCACAAATAGCTTAAAGCTCAGCCCTCAAGGTCTGGACTGGCATGAAGTGATGATGGTACAGCAGTATGTCAGTTGCAAGTTAACAGACTTTGTCTCATCCTATGAATGCTTGTCCTATTTGACAAGAAGGAACATGCTGCTAGAGAATATCATACCCATAGAATGTTTATTTGCAGCTGAGTATACATCTTGAACTTGATTTCTTGTTAGAAGTGATCACTATAGGGGACCTTGAACTCTTTGAATTCATTCCATCTTTTTGGCATCATTAAATGCTGAATATAAGTAGTTGAAACTTGGTGATCATATTCTAATTAATGTTATGTATGCTGCAAGTGTAGAGAGTCAATCTATTCTGTCAACCCTCTTGTGCCCAACAGTAGGCCACCTGCTCATGCTTTTGCAGAGTCCTAAAGGACAAATTACAGCTCCCAAACCTTCTACTGTAGAAATGGCTATCAGTCCACACCAGTTGATGGAGGAAGGTTTGAGCCCACTTGGTCAGGGTTTTTCATTATCTTCCTCATCTGGAGGGCTTTTGGGATGCTGAGCCAACCCATTTAGTAGCATACTCCTAGGGCCCCTCCAGTATCTGTCCTCTGGATTTTGGCATTGGAAGCAGAACACTTCTTGCGGGAGAACAGAATTGAATAGAAGACATTGGCATAGGATCCAGTGCAGAAACATTACATTCAGATGTTCTCTCTACCTATTCATCTGGAAAGCAATTGAATGTACTTGTTCACTTGGAATCCACTGCTGCTCTGTGATGTGAATAGCATGTCAACACAATGGAGGCAAGACCACAGTTCTCTGTGGTGGTGGCCTTAGAGAAATTGTGGTTGATGAAATTTGTCCCAAGACAGGTACAAATTCAGGTATATATGCTCGAACCCTCTTGTCTGTTGTGCAGTCATCAATTTTAGTTCCATGTTGTGTTCCCAAATTTGATATGTGTATGTTGTTGGTGTGACTGAATTTTGACACATGGGCAGCAGGTGCATCAATGTGTTTGTGTGGACTGTTAGTAAGAATTTGAAGGGCAATCACAATGTCCGTATGAGGAGCTGTTCCATTAGAAGTTCTGGTTCATAAGTGTCTCTTTCTGGAGCCTGCAAAGACATCCTCTCAAATACATCCATGTTGAGCTTGTTGGCTACACAACCCTGGACTTTTTTTCATATTAATAGTTTGGTTTTTCTGGGATGGGTGCTTGTTTTGGGATATTTTGTTGATGTGGTTGCAAACTTGAGCTGCTACTACATATCCAGGATGACATGTTGGCAAAAACACACAAAGCCACATTATCTCCAAGGGGATCTCTGCTGGAAAATCTGTGCACTGTTACCAAGAACTTGTTCAGGGGTGTGTTTGGACTTCAACTGTCTTTCAGGACAAAGAAAAATAAAAAACCTCATGCACACAGTGTAACAATCTAGAGTATTCTAGTACTGTAGAACCTTAAGTGTACACAACTACACTCAGGCTCAAAGAGATGATGCCAAAGGTTTTGAAAAAAAAGAAAGGAGAATCTATGTGGTTGGTCTTTTTGTTGCTTATAAATTTGCATGTATGGAGATGCAACCATTAGATGCAACCATTAGCCCATAATGCAAGGAATTTCTGGCAGTGTGATTCAATGCTAATTGGAGATGAAGTGGGTGCCAACACATATTCATATAAGTAATGGTTTGTCTTCAATGCTCAACATTCTTTTCAACGTCACTGTTTTTGCCACATACTCTTCTTCATCATACCCCTGTGAATGTATCTGAGTTTAGACTTACATTGAGTTTAGACTGCTTCATGATTGGATTGAAATATTGACAGAATCAGGGTCAACTGTGGGTTTTGCATACTAGAATTGAGCTCACTTGGTTGTTGTGCTTGCTGAGATGGGATTATCTTTTGATACTTACATCATGCATCTGACTAAACCAGGTGAAGGATCCAACAACCCAAGTAGAGCATGAAGCCAGTACATCAAAGATAGGGGGGATCAACTTTTCTATTTTCATCAAGGGGGGATTGATGCTGAAAAGGTGGTTGCAGCCATCATAGGTGGGTTCTCTAAGGATGTATTCAAGGAGCTCCCTCTTGAGTTTGTTGCTGAGGTCAACCAGTTGATGAGCTTGAAGCTTGAGGGAAGTGTTGGATAGAGATAGACAGCAACGTCTACAGATGTATACATTTGTAAGCAATGGATGTAGAAGAGAAATCCCATGCTCTGAAACTTAGAAACCAGGCCAGAAATAGAATCTCACAAGGGTCTTCTTTGTTGAAAGCTGCAAATCAGAGTGATGTGCAAACACATTTTGGAACAAATTGAGAAATATTGATACTGCCTCACAGATGACCTAGTTTGTATTAAATGCTTTTGTCCAGTTTACTATTTCAGAGATGGAAACCTTATACTGAACTCTATTTTAGTAGTTGAAATGTAAAATCAAATTGTCTTGCATACGATAATGCTAGAAACTTTTTTTTGTTGAAGGTCTGTATCTTGGAGAACTGATTGAATTATGGAATGAATGCTACATGTTCTAGGTGATGCAGCTTTGAGGATGATTATCTCAATGTTCCATTGAGCACATTCCTTCAGTCCAGTGTTTGGAGGATACCTGATTTCTCAACTTCTTTGAAAAACATGTTTTGAGGTATTGAAAATACTAAAGATGTGGATTACTTACCACTATACTTGCCAGGTCCTGTGGCTTGTGGTTTTTGTGTCTTTTGTTGGCTTCACATCCAATTGGGTTGTTGTATTTGTCAATTCGCATCTTGTTGGTGGCTGGTTTTGCAGTTAGTCTTTGGAGTCTATGGTACCTGCAACTGATAATGACCCAAACTCAATGTTAAAGACATACCTGCCATACCTGCTATTGATAATCAACATTTTTTTGTCTAAACAATTAATTATTGAAAACAGGTTTGACAGTTGTTTTTTCAATTTGTGAAACTTCTTTCAAAACTCTAAGATAAGTTTTAAGTTTCCTCTTTGCCTACGAGAAAAGTGGGGTGTAACTTAATAATGCTGCAACATATGGTGCTGGCTGTAACTATTTGAAGGTGGCAAAGTGGATTGATTTCACATTGCTCAACAGAGTGTCCTTGGGCCATGCCCTATCAAAATTTAAACCTACTGATCGGATTGTATTAGCCTTGGGCTCCTGCTTTGGGTTTACACAAGGGCAGTTCTGGGCCATAATGCAAGCAAATGGCTATTGACAAAATTCTTTGCATTGCATCATACATGGCACAAGTGAATAGATTGAAGTTGGATGAAACCTTTGGTGGCATTGCTTATGATAATACTCTCCCTCCTTAAGTGGGATTTGGTCCTATTGATTATTAGACATCATAGGCAACTTTCTATTTCCCTTGTTTACAAATTGTACTATTTTTTATATTGCTTTACCTTAGGCCAAGGTGGGATTTTGTTTTCATCATTATGCATTTTGACATGAAAAAACCCAATAAAACCATAATGTTACAATAATGGTCTCAACCCATGGTAGTATTCTACTAATATTGCAACCAATATTTTACTATAGTTGAACTATTGTCCAATTGTTGTTTGTCTTATTACATTTGGATTCCATTGTTTTCCACATGATAGTTTTACAACCAATTGCAATCTACCTCACATTTGAGATTTGTTGACTTCATCATAGTTCATGGAGCCATGGAACATTTGCAATAAAAGTCATTATGAATCCCATAAATTATTTCATATGATAACTAATCAACTCAATCATTGGTTCATGGCTAAAATTTATAGATGAAAATTCAGTAAAATTTTGTTCCAATGATTAGCATCTATGTCAGTTTACTGAGACCACTTGAAGATCGCAAGCATGTTCATGTATAGATAATTCACACTTGTTCTGATTAGAAAATTTCTTGTGCAAGAAAAAAACATGAAGATAAAAAGGAAAGGCACAATTGATCATAGACAACCAATAATTTGAAATATTCTTTGTTGATCGCAAGAGGTTTGATAATCCTTGGAACCTAAGACATAAATAGGCATGTCTATTGGACACATTTTCACCTATTCATAGCTTCATGATATCAATTTCTATTTTGAATTCATAGATAGCTGTTTATTTTAACTCCACCACATGTGTGCATGTTTCACATTGCTTCCCATCATGATAGATTAGATGTAGAATATATAGCCTCCAATTATTATGCCATGGGATTGGACTTTGCAATTTGATCTTCAATAGAATTCGAAGTAATCGACTTACACAAGATGGAGACATGTTCAAGGGCAATGTGTGATTTTTTCATTTCGGAATTTGATCCTGATGTTGTTTTGGTCTTTGAACTGAAGTCCACAGTTTGCAAAACATGATGGAACACTTCTAACTACTAACCTTTCATATTGGGTGATGTAAAGGCAATTCTACTAAGGTCAAAACATAGTTGATTCTTCAAAGTAGTGTATCTCCTCACCTTAATTTAGTGTGAAACTTGGTTATCATAAACTTTACAAGACCATTTGCTTTGAATTGTGAAACCACGTAGAACATCTTAACATTCAAGGTGACATTTTGATTCTTATGATAGTTTTGTCTTATTTGATGCATACATGGAAAACACATGCCCACTTTGTTCAAATCAAGTCAATGGTCACATATGGATCAAGTAAGAAGCAAACTTTGTATTATTATCTGGAGGACTTTTTTCAATCATAAGTTGACTTTGACACATTTTGAAATTTTCTTACAGTTTCCAAGTTTAGTATGCAATTGATTTAGCAATTTGTTATGAAGTGAGATAAATCCCACAAGCTTCATTTTGAGTATTTGAAACAAGCAAAACACACATAAATGTTCTAGGGTACATTGGGATTCAGCATTAGGTTTGCAGCATTTATGCAGATGATTAAACAGTCATTATATTCATAAACAACTGGAAAATTCCATCCACAGTGTCACTGGTTCAGCATATGCTCACTTAATTCCACTCCACAAGCATATTCAGAGGTTGCTTGATATTCCGTACTATCTTCATGCCACTGTCAGCTTCAAAAATACTTTGATATACTAAAACCTGCAAAACATGCGAAACTGATCTCCAAGTACTGAAGGCCGGTACCACACCTCAGTATGCCCTCAAAAGTTCAGCAACTGGCTCCCGATTGCAGAAAACTGAAAACCACCATCTTGCAGAATATTTGCCACAGCCTCAAAGATTTGGAGCAGCTCCTATCTCTGCAAATATCTTCATTTTCTGCTGGAACTCACTGTGCAGCTTGTGATTTCTGACATTCAGTAACAGAGATTTCATTAGTGAAATACAATAGACAAGTTTCTAGGTGGATTACAAATCAGAAGAGTTTCATGTAAAAAAATGCCTGCCTTTTAATACACATCTATCATGAAAAGAAAAACTTCTCAGAGAGTAACTGGCACGTGGAAAAAAAATTCCAAGGTTTCTGAAGTTTTTCTACTGAAAGTTAAAACACACCTGCTCTGTAGCTTCCAATTTGTTCAGACGTGAAAACATATTTCCATACAATTTGGCTTCCTTTTTGTTTTGCTCCACCTGCTTTTGTTTTAGAACTTTGTACTCCAACCGCACCTCCCGGTTTTGAGGGTCTATCTCAAGAGCTTTTTTAATATCCATCTCAGCAAGATCAAGATCCAATGTCTCGATGTATGCTTGAGCTCTCCTGAACAATGCCTTCACATTCAGTGATTCAAGCTCCAACACCTGCCCATAAACATCATTCCAGTTTCAGTCATGTACACCCATCCAATTACTTCAAAGGTGAAACATGCGGATATTGTCACACTGCTTGACAGCTTTAACTTGTGTCAAGAAAACCAACCTTGGTGGTCAATTTGATAGCCTCCTTGTAGTCTTTCAGCTTGAGCTTGCATGCAGCATTGTTAAGATTGCAAGTTACTTTGAGTGATTTGCCTTGCTTCTTTTGTGCATCATCAAATCCACTGTCATACTCTACAAACTTGAAAGCCTGCTCCACACAGAAGCACAGTGAGCAGAGAAACTGTGCTGAATTTAAGAAAGTCCATAGACCATTTGACTCAGAAGGTCAGGCACTAACTCATACTACCTTCTCATACTTTTTGGATGCGCGAGCATATTTCCCAACTTTGAACAGTGCATTTCCTTCTTCCTTTTTCTTCCCAGCAGCTTCAATTTTTGTGGGTGTGTCCATATCCCAGGATTCCTTTTCCTGTCCAAAATCAGAATACCAATGAACTCTTAACAATGTTAAAACCCACTCACAAAAACTGCCTTACATGACACAAAAATCAACATACTATGTTCATCCTGCACAACAGAAGGACTGAAAGACCTGTTGAAATTACCTTGATGAAGTCCACCATCTCAATTTCATAAATAAGTGTAGAATTTGCTGGCACTAGAGCCAAATCCCTGTGAGTTGGCTCCCCTCCAAAGCCGTACTCAGGAGCCACTGTGACTGATGCTAGCTCTCCTTTCTTCATTGTAGCCACAGCCTTCTCCAGACCAGCAATTACTTGTTCTGCACAATACTTGGAGGATCAGTGATTCACTTCTCTCTTGAAGTTGAGATCCCATTAAAAGATAGCAAACCATTGAAAAGAACAAGGACACCAACCTACCTTCATCTACCATGAACTCAAATAATTCTCCATCTTGGCCTTTTTGCTCAAATATGGTCCCATCTTGCAGCTTCGCCACATACTTCACTGCACCCAAGTTTGTCAATGGCTACATTGTCAACCTCACCATCACCATCAGATACATGGCTTTAAATCCCAGCCAACATCACAATAAAAAGAAAGATTTCAGCTGACATGAAAATTCACCTTTGACTACTGCTCCATCATTAGGTTTCTCGTAACCAGTTCCAGCCGTCAAAATCTTCTTTGTCACCTTCTTATCATCAGTAATTTCTTCCACTGTTTTCCATGATACCAGTTCAAGCTCAATTTTCAGATCAGCATTTGGTGGCACAGCAGCCACTGTCTCAGAGGCCACCCTACCCTTTGCACCAAACCCATCTGCAAAATCAACAATCCAATGAGTTGGCAAGATTCCTAGTCTCTCAGTACATCAAGTATCTCAATTAGTTAAGTTCTCCATGGATGAGTTAAGGGGTGGCCAGATTACAGATTTATGTAGTGATTTCAGATTCAAGGACATGTCAGCAAACAGGAAATAGAAAAGACTCCAATGTTAGAAAACTTAAAAGAATAGCAGTTGGTCAATAATAACAGTCATACACATTCAGTGATGTTCAACATAATTCTTTACAGCAATGAGTAAATTCCAGATCATTGACACTGACTTGTCAAAACCCAAAAGGGGGCAGAGGTCAACATCACAAATTATCTCACAAAGTCAAATTGAACAAACAGGGTAAAATAGTGATCTATCAGAAAGGCAGGGGGAGAGAAATCTAGAGCTCCTGCTAATTTGAAGCCATGGAAGGACTCTACGCACATTAACTCCTCCTTATTCTTAACCAAGGACATAGAAAGTTCAGGTCATCCTTCAAACCAACTAAACCTTGAAACAGTGGGGCATAAGGATCCTACCAAAAGCTTTCCTAAAATTCCATGTATTTTGAGGGAACAGTTGATTTCCACAACTTACCGAAACTATAGTACGTAAGGGAAATACTATGATTTAGACTTGTCAGCAGCAGTGAAAAAGTGAATAAAAAACGTGTATACCAGCATTCGTCATGGACACAGAGAATATCAAATCACTTATTGAACTTACACTGAGGCCTCACAGTCAAGAGAGCTTTCTCTCCTTTCATCATAGTCTTCACAGTTGTGCTGATGGCTGGGCAGAAATGACCTGCTCAAAATTCTCACATCCAACCCAAAACTTCACCATTGGTTAGCTGCCACAAAACCAGACTTGTCTATCCTTAAAATTCGATGAGCCAAGACAGTCTCCAACAGCAAAATGGCATGCCCTATATTTTCCAACCCCATTGAACTCAAAATTAGACATTTACCAAAGGCCTTTTCACCACCCTTTAAGCATGCAGACAATCCAGAAATACACACCTCATCATTCACCTGAGCTCGAAAATAGTAATTCTACAACAGTAACTCAATCATAGGACATTCACTCTCACATTTAATATACATCTTAACATACCGTCTTTCACATAAAACTCCACACCATTTTCGGGGGTCTTTGCCACCACAGTTCCATCGTCCAGCTTCACTTCATACTTGACTGCAAATGTACCAACACAGAATTCAACATCCAAGATCTTGACCCAAAAAAAGAATTATTTTTTAAAAATCACCATCAAGAAACTTTACCATCAGGAAGAGATCAACCTGTCACTTCATCTGCATCCTTTGGCTTCTCCCACTTTGTACCCTCAACAAGTTGCTTCTTGATGATCCCACCATCTTTACAGATATCTTTGACACTGGCCCATGAAATGAGCTCCACATCAAACTTCAGAGTAGCATTGGCTGGGATTGTAGGAGGTGAGCCACTTTCTCCATATGCATAATCAGGGGCAATGGTAAAAACTGCTTGTTCTCCCTTCTTCATTGTAGCAACTCCCACGTCCCATCCCTTGATAACTTGCCCTGCTCCCCTCAAAACATGACAACAGCAGCGGATCAAGACCAATCTTAACTCTGGAACAATTGATACTACTACCAACACCAAAACAGGCAATGCCAGCAGCCAATGTTTTACCACTACACCCAGGAACAACACCAAGGCACAGCCCCAAAAAATATATACCTTGTCCCAGTTTGAATGTGAAAGGGTCTCCTCGGTCCCTGCTTGAGTCAAACTTGGTTCCATCCAAAAGAGTGCCGGTGTAGTGCACTGCAAAAAGAACATAGGGAGGAATGTATTAAGAGACTAAAACACATCAGACTTCCATTTGTCCTCCGTTACATTGTATAAAAGCTTCATGGAATTAGCATTAAAAAACTTTCAAGAAACATGCAAATCTCTTGCAACCAAGAAACACACATAAAAGACAGAAATATGTCCGACCACATTTGAAATGCCAAAAAAAGAAAAACTCTTGGCATATAACAAGAAGCAAATCGAATAAGAGCTTTCTATTGCAACGACAGGGCCGGGTTTAATCTATAATAATGGGATCAAGAGGGTCAAAATTCCACGATAAACGTACCTTTAACCTCATCTCCTTTCTCAGGAGCCTCCCAGCCTTGTCCAGCTTTAACAAGCACCTTCTGCACTCCTCCCCCTTTCACAAGTTCCTGCACTTCACCTTCCTTCGCAGGAGCAGGGGAAGAGGCATCAAAGTCGTTGTCGGTATCCATGTCACCGATGTCATCGGCATCAGGGAGGTCGAAGTCGTCCGCCATCACTACTTACTTCTTAGGCAAAAACAAACCCGCCTGACTCACCCACAGGACCGTTATAGAAACAAGAAAAAAAGGAACAGCAGCCCAGACAGACAAACAAACAAACACTACCGAATCAGAAAGAAAGAAAACCCAAGAAAAACAAGGCAACGCCAGCAAATGTAACTGTAGCGCAAACAACAACAGAAGACAAAGATCCGAAAGAGCGTTGGGGTAGAGCGAGGAAGCGCACGCGGAGCAACAATCCCTTGTAGGCAGGTACACAGGAGTAGAGACAGACAGCGTTACAGACAGGAGGGAGACACATACACAGAGGAAGACGATTCCACGAACGGCATGAACATTCCAGCCTCACCCCCAAAGGGATTTTTGAGCCCCGCTCCCAAACGTCGCTGCAAAATCGGTGTCGCTAGAACCTTCTGGACTGACTTGCCGGAGAACGTCCGCTTGTTTGTTTGGGGGCTTGCCGGGCAGTCCGTCCCTCCGTCCGATCGCCAATTTCTAGAACTTTCTAAAAAGCAATTCAGGACTAAATTAGATGCCGCGATTGCGTAGCTAAACCCCGCCCGCGAGATAACTTATTTAAACTGAAATTAAATTAACATTAAATCACATTGGTCCACTAATTCATTGACGAATCATTAATTAGATTAATACAACAAAATTGGTGCACAAATATTTAATCAAATAATTGTAATTGCATTTGGTGGACCTGATTAGTAAATTAATTAATTGAGTGAAAATAATTACACTGGTTGACTATCTAATTAATTAATTAATTAATTAATTAATTATTTATTTATTTGGTGACCTGACTTAAAAAAGGGAACCATGATATGGAACTTGGGAAATTTTGCACTGAATTTAAATTTTGTGTCTAAATTCTAAACAAAGTAGCAATTGGGTGTGAAGCTTTTCAATGTGCGCTTTTGGAGGACATTCCTAATGAAATCGTATGAGCCTGCAATATTTCTTTTAATAAGGGAAATTGTAAATTCGAGAACTTAAAATTGGTCATTTTTGTAAAGTTTTGTCTACTAGAGCTACTATAGTAACCTAGCAGGTTCGGCAGTAAATAATTATGAGAAAAAAACCCAAAAATAAAAGTAAGATCAGGACTTTTGAGAAATTATTAAGGTGTACTTAATAAGTTTTTAAAGTACATCTGAAGTTCTTTAATGGTTATGCTGGAATCCTAGGAGAAAATGTAATTAAATATTCAGCATCATGTTTCAGCACCTGCTCAGCTTCTACATAGTATACAGTATTCCTCTCACAATTTGCTTCACTTTCTTGTTGTAAGGTTTAATGATCATAGTGAATGCTTCTAATGTTCAGAGGGAATTGGTTTGGTCATCATCATCATCATCGTCATCATGCTTCCTCTCAAATTTTACTTCAATTTCTTGTTTTAGGGTTTTACCATGATAGTGAAGACTTCTAGTATTTGGAGGGAATCCTTTTGGTCATCATCATCTTTGAGTATTGCAACCCTAAGCCATCTCTTACGTTTGGAGAGAATCAGTCTTGGTCCTCATAAGGCTTCTGATTTTATGCAACATCTAGTTGTTTTGTTTCTTCATCTTCACTTAACTGCACTATGTCATTCATGATTTCCAGGTTTAGGGTTTTTAAACCTTGAGTCAAAGCACTAGTCCACCAATGGGTAAATGACAGGGTAGAAAGTAGTGGTGATGATGGTTTGTCTCTAAGTAGTCTCTACCTTAGCTTTTATGTAGTCTACTCAATACAAAGGCAAGAAACATTATATACAGACATTTAGAAGTACTGAGAAATTCTCAATACTTCATGATTTTAGTCAACCTTGAAACAATTGAGAGATGACCCTAGTACTCAGGTACAAACCTTTCAGATCTAACCAAATAACCAGCAACCATTAGCAACCATCAAAAAGAGGAGAACCCATCAAAAAGAAAAGAGAAAACCAAACCAAACCACAAGATTGAATTGAGCACTGGTTTGAAAAACAGTGTTGGTAATACACATGTCCAGAGACCATCAACTGCAGCATGTACAGCATCAACCTACCATGACATCCCATCAAACATCCTAGGCAATTTTTAAGCTACTCTTCTAGAAACAGGCCTGTAGGAAACCATTCCCATTAGTAGTTGAAGGGAGGGTACATAAGACACCAACCCATAATAGCAAATGCACTAACTTTTGAGTCACACCATGCACTCACCTTGGTAAAGTATCTTTGATCTTCTGGCCAGAAACAACCATTCACCTTGTAGTTCATGGTTTTCAACCAAGAAGGATAAAGCCAATTCCTTCTGTCAAAATGAATTTGGACAAGAAAACCTAGAAATTGTACCAGAAATTCAACTTGCCGTACAGTTGGCATTTAGGTGTTCAATCATTATAATCCAAAGCCTCATTGCAAAGTCCAGTTGGATGTAAGATTAAGGCCGCAGTGGCTTCAGACCCAAAGCAGCTCTTAACCGATTTGCTTCTGCAATTTCAGGGTCAGGGTTGTCAGTGCCATCAGTTACCTGCTCTTTTTCTTTCTTTTCCTTCTTTTCCTTTTTCTTCCTCTTTCCCCCTGGCTCTCCATGTCCTGAGCGATGCTCACCATCCTCCAACAGGTCATCATCCTCCTGCCGTCCCCGTCGTGTAGTGCTGCATAAAAAAGCACACCAGTGTCTGAGTACAAAGACCAGCCTTGACACTGAACAGGTGGTCGACAACCGACTTGCAGATTTTGGGCCTGCAAAATGAGCTCAATTTTGCTAGCCCCAGAAGTCCAGTAATATGTCACAGCTCACTGTCAAGAGCCTTCCATTTCACCATGGACCATCCACAAACTCACAGGACAAACAAAGGTCCTATCAAATGCTGTCAAGAAAGCATGGAATCATACCTTTGTCTGAAAAGCTCTCCAATTCACAAAGAGAAAAAAATAGAAAATGCCAAACTTCAGGAATTACCTTCTCTTGCGATCAGCAGAAGGTGAACGAGAACGCTGGTCACGATCTCGTTCCCTATCACGCCGTTCCCAACTACGACTACGAGAACGACCTCTTCGCCTATCCCGATCCCCGTGTCTGTCTCTCTCCCGATCACGACCATGATCACGATCACGACGGTGATAATCCCTGTCCCTATCACGATCTCTTTCCCTGTACAAGTCACGATCCTTATCACGGTCGCGGTCATGGTCACGGTCACGATAGTAGTCCCGGTCACGGTCACGATCTCTTCCTCGATCATACTCACGATCCCTATCACGGTCTCTATCTCTGCACAAGAATTGAAAACAAGGTGATAAAGATTGCTGTCTTAAGGGGTGTGCTCCTTCTCAATAGCATTTCAACTTTCAAGGTACAAAGGTTCTTCCAATCACATCCTTAACAGATTCAATGTGGTTAATTCTTGTGTGTCTAAATCCCCTACCATAGTCTGGTTCTCCAGGAGGACCAACCAAGTCAAGGAGGAAATGTGCAGCTCATCATACTTCTCAACTGTGCACTGCCAACACAGAGAAACCTGGCAGAGTTGCTAGAAGGCATCTACCCTCCTTGATATAGGAAGCTTATGATAGTGGCATGGTCCCATGCAGTATCTCTCTAGTGAAAGAGAGCTGCACAGTGCACATTTGACTGCTAATGTTTCAGGCTACATGAAATATAGCCAGAGAAGAGCAGGCCACCTTATAAAGTACACAAGATGCTTCCACACATTTCACCAACCTGACAGCAATAAATGAACAGGAAAGGTGGACAAACCTATAATCTCGATGTCGATCTCTGTCTCTTTCCTTTTCCCGATCCCTTTCCTTAATCGGGCTCCTACTTCTCCTACGATCCTACACCCCAACAGACAACCTCAATATTATCAACCTGAACAGTCATTCATCCACCACAACAGCCCCAGAGAGCTTCCATCGAGGACTTAATGTAGACCCTCTTACCCCTGTTTGGGATAAATGCATGAAGTACACCACAAGGTCTGGTGAGATTTAAAATCCACCAACCTACAAGTTGGAAAAAGACCACAAACTTCAAATTTCCACTAAGTTAATGGAAACTGCTCTGCTCATCACTTTCTGGCTGTGCAAAAAACTTACAGGAGGTGCATAATCACCCAGAACACTCTCATCAATTCATTCTGTATCTTTCTTTAGAGAAACATAGGGAAAGGAGAAAGTGTACTTTGTCAATGTCCATGGCCTCAAGGTCATTAACAGCAGCCTCTTCCTCTTCTTTCTCCTCCTCCTCCTCTTCCTCATCCTCTAAAGCACTGCGTCGGGGCTCCAGCTGACCTGCAGCCTCCAGAGTCCACCTGATACATGACCGATCCATCAGTTCAGTCCCTTCTGCAATTTATGCAACTGAACAGTTTCTCAAGCATCACATGAACTGGCAGATCCCTTGCACAGAACAAGAATAATGCAAGTAAAATTTCCTCCAGACATCTGTGAAAAGCTGCCTGTTTTGTCTAAGAGCAGGATATACACAGATCCATATATAGTTGCTATCTTCTACACATCACAAAGCTACTAAAGAAATCTTACTGGCTCCCCTCAATTACGCTCAGAAGAGTTTGATGCTATGAAGATTAAAAAACCGGTAACTCACCGCTTAGGCACACGAGGCAAGGCAATGTCACAACTGTAGTCTGTAGTCAATAGTTCATCAATCATCTCATCCACATGGCTCAGAGTATATCCTGCTCCACCACCAATGTATCCAGGGCTCATTTTAACCTCAAGCTTGCAATGGGAAATTCAATCCTTATATAATCAATGACTTTGACCTGTTATATGCTAGCAATAGAGAAAAATAATGGAAGTCACTACTAACCCACTAACCAAAGCTAGCCTTGCAATGATGCTAATAGACCACATCAATGCCACTTTCTAGAGATCCAACAAACCAAGTTTGGAAGGACATGTACTGACCACCATCAGCCAGTTTCCGCCGCAGCTTACGGTAATCATTATAAAGGGGCTCCAAGTATTGATACACATCAGTTGGCTTCCCAACAAGCCTCAAGTAAAATGCCCCAAGTATTCTCACATATCTGTCTCCATGCCCAACCAGAGACAAACTTCACCCAATAAGTATGGCTCTTCTTGGGCAATTGCATAAATGAAGACTGATCAAAAGTGAATACCCTAATCCTCATGAGAATTGAGGAATGTCCATACTCACGATTAAGAAAGCCAGAACAAGGTTTAAAAATTTCCTTGAAGTCAAAGAAAGAATTCCCAATAAGTACATTCAAAACCAGGAAGAAGGACCAACAAGAAGGCAAGGACTGAAATGAAGAAACAGAAATGTGGGACATGTGTGCACCTTCAAGTTTCATTCCATTTACACTATAGCATAAATGGTTGAACAGAGGGACCTCCCAAAAAAAGAAAAACCTCATGACTCATCATTGTCATCATCAGAACCTGGATGGTTTGGGAAAAACTAAAAAAACCCTAGAAGAAAAAAAGCTCTGCAAGAGATGGCCGCCCACTTGTAATCCTCGTTCTTGATGAACTCGACAACAATCTCCTTCTCAGGTTGGATCTGGAGCATCTTCAGTGTAAGGCACATAAAGGGTGTGGCCTTCCGGTTGCCTCCAAATGTACCTCCAAAATGATCTAGCTCCATGGCCTTATCTACGAGTGTCTCAGCTGCCGTGCACCACGGATACAGGTCAAGACTATATTCTGCTGTCATGGTAAACTTGCCCCCAAAAAACAAACAAACAAACATAAAACTCTCTATTATTCCGCAGTTCCAAAAACTCGTCAGGGTTCATGCAAAACCCACAGAGCCACATTTACTCTCACAAACAACAAAGGCAATGATGGAGAAAAAAAACACATACCTGTGAGACCAAAGCACTGCTCCTTCCAATAAGTATTTTGGTATATCTTGGAGCGCAAGATCTTCTCCACCAAATTCTGAGGATTCGTGCCATGGACGCTCCTCGCCGTGGGGTCGGTCCGGTTCGCCATGCTGCTGCTGTAAGAAGACACGAGCTCCGAAAGTTGGCGACGCACTCCAAACCCTAAACCATAGCGTTGTTGTATTTTACTCCCCTTTCTCGCTCCCGTCACGTCCCACTTTGGATGAACAGAAAAATTGGGGGCCAAACAAAAAGGGATGAGTTTTCTACTGAGTCTTTTCCTTCTGAATCTCAACAGAGTCTGCACTGGTTCCCAAGGCTAGAGACTCGAGAGCTTCTGTGCAAGGGCAGAGAGCTTTCTGTTAATTTTGTACACTAGTTTTTAGGGTTTAGGGTGTACTGGTCATGGATCGTATGTATGTTGCGAGGGTTATTTTAATTTGGATGCTTCTTTCAGTGACATTGGGTAATTCTTTGTTTTGCACATCATGAGCTAGAGATTTATTATTTCAAAATTTGTCACCTTCAATGTTTGGGCTTCAACCAATTTTGTGGACTTTGTTGGAAAAGAAAAAATTGTAGTTTATTGTTTTGGGTAGAACCAAAACAAAGAACTTATTTAGAAATGGTGGAGGTCATTGTATGGCATACTAAAACTTGAGATGAGAGATAAAAAAAAATCTAATTTGTTACAGAATGCTTTCAATGTTTTGGTTGAAAAATTAACACCATTTTTGAAAGTCCGAACGTTTTCATTATGTGAGGCCTTTAATTAAGTTAGGAAAATTGTTGCAATTGTATTATACAAATTTGCTCATGGGTTGAGCCCAAAACATATGTCAAATAGATTTTATGTGGGCGATCTACTGTACACAAGTATGTGGACATTGTGTGATGTGCTTTGCAATACATACAAGCTTTTTGACAAGTACATAGATCGCTTGTTGCACATCATACAACAATTTGAAGGCTTTATAGGTTTGCCAAAGAGTTATGGTGCTATAGATGGCACACATATCCCAATAGCTGAAAGGTTAAATAAAAGGTATATTATTGCAACTACAAATTATTACAATTGAAAAATGTTTTATAACATTTTTTACAGACACAGAAGTTGTTCTCGAACATTTGTGTTGGCTAGTCTAGAGGATTTCATGATGGGGTCCATTCAAAACCTCTAATTTGTATCATGACTTCCAGATTCAACAAATTTTACAAGAGTTAAAAATGACCACTATTTGATTGGTGATTCTACATATCCTTTTACATACTTATTTACAAAAAAAAATTGGAAATCTCATAATTCAAATGATGTGAACAAAAAGAGAATCAATAATATCATGAATTTTGCAAGGGCTATTGTAGAAAAATCTTTTGGGTCTTTAAAAAATAGATGACAAATATTGAATTTTTTAAATTCTAATATTAACAAGGCCCCATCAATTGTCATAGCTTGTTTTTTGTTACACAAATATTATGAGATGTGAAAAATCCCCAAGTCTAGTTGTGTGAATTATGCAACAAGAAGGGATAACCTTGTAAGATTTAGATTTGATAAGTTGTCAACCTTGACGGGTAGACATCTAAGCAAGCAAGAGAATGAATGACAATGGTTAATAGATCAACCATAAGGGTTTTGATTATGTACATTGTACCTTGAGCATGAAATGAAATATATCTATGAAGCATGAAGCAAGGTAGTTTGTTTGTTTTGTTTGTACCAATGAAATTCACAAAACTGATATGTTTCAAATCATGTTTTTGGTCTCTTTGGAAAACTCTCAACAAGGAGAGCTACATTGGTTTAGTTCCATGGTGTTTAAACCTACAATGCAAAAGTTCTTGAATATTGAATATTTTTTCATTGAAAATTAAATCATAGGTGAAAATTTCAAAGGAATTGGATTGTGCCTTTGGTGTTATTGGGAAAATCTTGATGATAAGATTTAATGGAATTTATTTGGTAAAATTTGAATTCAGAATTTGGGATATATTGATTTTTAAGAAATTTTTGCTAGTGAAATTTCAAATAAATTCCAAACAACCAAGTTTTGGAAGGAGAAATCAATTGAGGATGAGATGACACTTGGGGCAACAACACATGCCACACTAGTCTATCTGTGAAAAAATGTAGTTTGAATTGTTTTGTTCTGTAGTTATGAAATCCACCAAACCAAGATGCTTTAGATCATGTTCTTAGTATCTTTGGAAAGTTGTTGACAAGGAGGGGTGCATGGGCTTGGTTCCATGACATTTGGATGTGCGGTGCAAATGTTTTTAAATATTGAATGAATTTTTCATTAAAAATAAAAATAAATTGTAGTTGAAAATTTCGGAGGAATTGGAAGGTGCTTTTGGTGTTTTTGGAAAGATCTCGATGAACAAAATTGAATGAAATTTATCGGTAACATTTGGATTCAGAATGTGGGAGATATTGATTTTAAGTGATTTCTATTGTTGAAAATTGAAATAAATTCCCAAAAACCAAGTTTTGGAAGGAAAAATCAATTGAGGATGTGGTAACACTTGGGTCAACGACATAGGCCATAGTAGTATAATTTATTTCATCATCATACAATGACATTACTTGACATTAATATGGTCATCACTATCAAGAAACATGATGTCAAATACTACCACCTATTGAATAAATAAGCCTTGTTGGATCTTTAGGCTTTAAAACTTCAACAAAAAACCCATATGTAATTGACCCTCTAATAACAATTTCCTCCCAACTTGTTCATTGTCTAGAACTTGGGTCGTAATCTCCTTTATCATTTGCATCTTTTAGTTAAAAGTTATAATTCCTTTGCAATCTATGAATATTCTTTGATAGCTTTTATAATGGAAGGAAACTCCTTAAACAAATGTCATTTTTTGGTTGTAGCTTTTTTATCGGGTTTGCTTCAAATGTCAAGTAAGTTACATGCCCTTGTCCTAGGTGAGGTTATATAAGATGTTTGGTTAAATGTATGACAAGTGTGACATGATCATTATTATCAACAAAAACTAGGGTTCGATGTTTAAGGCTTTTAAGTGGTTGGGTTTTTAAAATATACTTAAGATGATCATCCAAGTTTACCACTTGATGATGTAATAAATAAAAACCTTGATCAATGCCACCAACTTCAATCATCATTTTTGGTGTTTTTCCTAATATGTTATGAAACTTCTCATACCACAACCAAGATGAAAAAGGAGCATCTATTGCATTACATGTTTCATGTTCTCCATGATACTACTATTTCACCTTGGTGATTTTGTCTTTACACTATTTCCAAGTGTGTGACACCTCATTAGGGAATGATGTATTGATTTTATCTACAAGCTCCTTTTAATCCTTTGTAGCCATAGGCAGCCTTCAATACTCCCAAATATGCTTCTCCTCCCACAAATCAATTATCACTGTGAATTTTCCACTAGTCCACAATCTCCAATCAATTTGAAGCCTTACCCCAAGTTTAAGGGCATTCAAGCTAACATTCACATTCAAAACCCAAAGGTTGAAAAAGAGAACTCAAATTCACTACTTGAAAAAACCTTAACCCTTGATAATAATCAATATTGAACCCTTGAGAAAAAGGGGGAAAAAGTCCTTTTGTAGAAAATTCATAAAAGAGTTTGGCAAATTTTCTTCCATTTTCTTCCATTTTCTTCCTCTAAAAACCACAAATAAAATTATACCAAAACATAATCAACTTATGTAGTTCCTTTCCTCACTCTAGTCTTTGGACTCTTTGTTTTGTGGATTGACTACCATTGCTTTTTAAACTATGAATTGATTGTTGTTTTTTTGTTATCTTTGGAGTTTTGGGTTTCTAGGTGGAATGCCTTAGAAATTACCAAGGGTTTTTTTTTTTTCCATTTTACCTGTGGGAAATAAAAAAGGAAAAGTTTTTTCATTTTGTTAGTTGGCATAACAATGGTGTGGAACGTTTGCTTCCAGTTGCCATGCTAACAACAAATGAAAAGGCATATACATTGGTTTACAAGCCATATTGACTTTCCATTTGCTACATGTGCCCAAGGTTTCTATGTCCTCACCACATATGTTAAACAAAGGGTTTTAATTATGCCCCCAAAATTACAATACTTCCCAATGAATTGACATTTTATTCATTATAAATAGCTTATGGGTGTTTTTTAAGTTTTCCCCTTAACATAGAATTTATCCATTTAGTTTTGTTATACCATGAATCATGTCCTATTTTTTCTTTTTCTTTATATTTCCCTTCTGTGTTTTTGTTTTCCCCCTTTTCCAGGGAATAAAACCTTCCAAAGTCAAATCATTTTATAAACTCATTACATTTCCAATGAAGCTTTTTCAATCATGATTTTATCAAATCCATAACTGGCCTTTGGGAGAATCTTGATGCTTTTGATTGATTGTCAAGTATATTATTAAGGTTAATAAGGTTCCATTATAAGAAGTCATGTCATTGCAATTAATCATTGTGCAACTATATGCAACTAATTATCCTTTGCAACTAAATTGGTTATGCTTACTTACAAAATTGACATTGTATAATTCTCAAGCCATACGGTTATGTGTGCAACTAAAATTTAACTAATGATGTACAAAATGGATAGGTGTCATAAAAATAACAATTTAAGCTAATATATACTTAAGTTAATATACCCAATATATTTACATAGGATATGTATAATAATATTATACCTTTAGTACTAAGGTTAAATCCATGTTAAGTAATGTTAAACTAACTTAGGCTAAATTAATCATGGTTAAATGAATTAAGAAGTACACTAGTGATGACTAAACTAACACATTTTATACTAATAATGGCTAAACTAATGAAAAAGCTAAATTGATGAAAGTTACACTAACCTTGGCTAACTTAATTAAAAGACTAAATTAGCCTAATGTAAACTAACTCAAACACTAAACTAAATAATGATTAAATTAACTAGAAGGTTAAATGTTATATGGTTAAACCAACTATGAGGTTAAATTAATCACAATTAAACAAACCAAGGTGTTAAACTAAATGTGGTTAAACTAACATGACTAAACTAATTAAGAGGTTAAACTATCATGGTTAAATTAACTAAAAATATTAAATTAACCATTGTTAAATTAATCAAAATTTAATAAGCTATGAAACTAAATTAATTATGGCTAAACTAATCATGACAAAATTAACCTAGGCTAAATGAATTAGTTGTTATAAATATCAATAAGTTTTTAAGTATATTAAAATAACTACGGTTAGTAAGTTACATTAACAAACCTCTATATACCTTACCTTACCTTAATTTTATTCTAATGTTATTAATTATGGTAGTATTATTGTGTCTAGTAAGTTACAGTAATTACCTTATCATAAAAAATATATTCACCCTTTTCATGGATTAACTTTTATATCATTGGGCATTTTCTTTCATGAAATTCAATGATATTGTCACATGTGAAGTCAAAATAATGATTTTATTTCTACCTCAACCAAACTAAATTAGTTACTCTCCTAATCCATATATGAATTAAAAATATGTCCCTGGTCAAAAGATCCGCACGCATAACACCAGTAAGGTCATTTTTCATTTATCATTTTTTCACCTTACGCCATAATTGACGTTATTTATATGTATTACTTTTGGTGAGGCAAGATTATGAAAATTAAAAGAAACCATTCTTATTGATAAGAAAATTAGAACACTACTCACTTTTTGGTCACCTATTTCCCTCGAAAGGAAACATGGCTACAATTTCTTAAATGTAGAGGATGCCACTTTCCATGGTTGGTTCTAAATGCATTTCCTCTTATCTTCCCCATCTCTTTTGTTTTCTTTAAAGAGAAATGTATCCAATTTACTTTGCTGAATCAAATTCCTATCTCCCATGTTTTTCATCAACTCGACCCATTAAGGGCTAGACAGGCAGTATAAAGGCTGGTACCCACATTGGTAGGAAAATGCTAATTACTCCTTAATGAGCTCCATCCGGGTGTTTGAACATGGTCAAAAAAGGGTCAGATGAAATAGAGCAATCCTATTGTCTAAGAGCCATAAATTGGACGCACGGCCTTAAGAAGGGGTCCAAAACAAAAAAAGTGGCAAATTGAGGCTAAACCCAGATGGCACCATTTTGGAGGGAAAATCAATTGGTTGCCATGACCCAAAAAGGGAAAAAAAAGAGCTCAAAGGAGAGCTCATGATTTGAAGAAGCAATATGCAAACTAGGGTTCAAGGCCAGGTCCCAATGAAGGATTCAATTTGCTTCAAATGAGTCCAAATTGGTTTCTAGGAATTTGAAGGGGGGTGCCCCATCTAAAGTGGGCCTTAGTTAGAGGTCGAATGAATAAAACAAGGCACAACTTGCTCTCAGTGCTCAAACCTATGCTATTACCTTTGAGGACCTTTCAGCTAGGGTGAACCAATGCCTAGACCCATTCTTTCACCTTCTTGAATAAGGCCTCTTAGTGTAGGGTAAAATATACAGCTGTGTTTCTAAAAGAAAAATATTCCCATGATTCCTGGTGAGTATTAAATTTAAGAAAAAAGAAGGCCCGGTAGGCTTGACAAAAAAATGCAAAGCTAATAGAAATGCATGGTCGTGAGCTTTTAGCCTTTTTATTCTAGGGGAGGTTCCTGCACAAGTCCAGTCTCCAGAGTGAGGGCCACCCAAGAGAACACACAAGTATGGGAACCTCCCCTTCCATAAACAACTCTATTTTGACTAGTGTACTCGTGACCTTCGCACACCCGTGGCTACGCCACTTCAGCCACCTCGAACGCTCTGTTAGGTCGTTATAATCGGAAATTTTCTCAAAATAACACTTGTGGGTCCCACCCTAAGGCATTTGTATCCCCACAAATAAAAATAATATTGTGACTTGCGTAATGGTTTCGACCGACGTTGTGCGGGTATCAGAACCAGCCATGTGTATCCTCAGGTTATCAATTTGGGTATTTACTCCCTTATCGGATGGGGGTGAGAAAACCCAAAACCCCGGTTCTGACATTTTGAACTTTGATTTTCGAAAGTTTTGGAAATTTTCGAAAACACATTCCTTATATAACCGTTGGTTCTTTCGATAGTGGGCGGGGGGGGAGGGGAAGGTTTTTATATTCGCCTCTGATGCGATGGGAGAAGGATGCGATCTGACCGTCATCCCTTCCCTTCGGATGGCTACGGTGCTTTGTGGAGATCAGATCCTGATTTGTACACCTGACCGATGCAGAAACCGTGGTGGTCCAACCTTCGTCACAGACTAACTCCGGTCGTCCACTGCTTCACCGACCTCTCCCTCCCTCACCCCCCAAAACCCCGTCACAGACTGACGACTTACTGAATTAATATATTAGATTTCCTCAATTCTTTCCTGGTTCGGAGAAAAGACATATTTCCATAAGAACATGGGAACATAAAAAACTGAGGAGCTTGTTGTGCATAATACCCTAAGGTTCTTCTGCTGGGGGGAGATCCCTCAAAATACACATAGAAATAAAAAGGGAGTTGTTTACATGGTAGAAAGCTGCCTCCTGTATTATTAGCACAAGAAACATTCAATTTCCACTTACAGACATTGATTTAAGCTAAGGATGGTATAATTTTATAGTCTTGAGAAGCAACCCCAAAAAACTGTCCAACAGCCTCACAATTATAGCTGAGGTCCAGAATCGGCACTACTGAGCCGAAGTCGAAATTTATTTATAAATCCTGGGAAAAAAAAGCTAGGCTAAATGGGCACTTAAAATCTTTGACTGTGTGGTCACTAGTCCGTCTACTAGGTTCATTTCCTCTTTTTCCCTCTTTACTAGCCTTAGCCGAAAACCTAGGCTAGTAGCCTCAAACATATTTTTGGCAGGGTATTTTTTTTCTCAATTTCGTGGTGTATGGGGGATGATTCACAAGAGGAATTAGCCAAATTTGTTACAGGGTAGAAATGAAAGTAGGAAAAAAAATTTAAAAATCTTGCTATTTTTTGGCGAGCTGCTGGAACCTAAATGTCTGTATATGACGATTTTAGGAGGAAAAATTCCCTGAAAATACGTGGCGACTTTGGCGCATTTTTTCACAAAATTCCTTTGTGTGAGGTGCCCTGGACTTTTTTTTGTCGCCAAGTGGCAAAAATGGGGAGGGCGGAAAAAAAAAAAAACCGAAAAAACGCTGACCTGGTCCATATGTCTTGTAGAGACTGCGAATTTGACAGCTCGACATCGGACGAACGTCTGCGAACTTGACAACGGGCTAACCTCGACTGCACAGAACGTCGACTGCGAACTCGCCAGCGAGCGAACTTCGACTGCGAACTTCGAGGGTGGGAAGGGAGGAAGGAATCGTCGGACAAAGCACATTTGTTGACCACGCAGGATCTGGATCCGAGAACGCCATTCACTCTACTCGGATCACAACCGGAGGATTGGTAAGCTGTCTCTCGCAAGTTACACGAGCTTGTGTTTTTTTCTTTTTTGTTGCATTTTTTGTTGTTAGCTTCTTCGAGAACTCTTTTTTTCGAGGCATACTTTCTTGATTTGGGAAAGGAAACGCTACTCGTGGAAATAGCACCTGAGAGGGTTAGGGTTTTGAGATTCGTTTTCTTGACGTCATGTGACTGACTGACCGACTGACTGACCGACCGCCTGCCTGCTTCATTAGAATCATCGCTGGTGTGGGTTTCAGTGTCCGAGGAATTTGTTTTTTCTTTACGAGGGTTTGATGAGCTTTTTATTTTCTTTTTTTGGGTTTTGAATCTCACAAGGTTCTCGATTTGTTGGTGTGTGCTGGACAGTGGTTCCTCTTGTTGCTGGATTCTCGTTTTGGCTGGACCGGCTTTGTTTGGGGGTGTGCTTTGGAAGCCTAAGAAGGAGGTTACGGATTGTAGGGTTTTATTTTTGGGGCTGTAAGAGGAATTTTTTTCTGATTGATATAGGTTCAAGCTTATCTGGGAATTTAAAGCAGAGAGTCTGAGCTACTTGAAGCTTATGGTGGTTGACTTCTGTGGGCAGGCTAGGGTATGAAGGTGTGCGATCAGCTAGCTGCAGGGATGAACCTTTTGAGCGGCTGTTGTGCCAAGTGTGGGCATAGAGTTTGGCATTAAGCTGCTTTAAAATGTTCAACACAACCAAGATCTGAGGTTGTAGGAGCTGGATTGAAGATTTCATTTGGAAAGTTTTGAGGGCTGCCAAGGATCCCAGGGGCATATATACTCAACGGAGATAGAGGGGTTTCTAAGGAAAATGTTTTGGCGAGTATCTGGCTTGTCGACCAAGTCTCCGGTGAGTTTGTTGAACCCCCATCGGTACAGATCATAGGACCTGCAAGGTGCCAAGGATTACTTTTTCCATGTTTACACATTATAGTCTACATCAATCAATTGTCTGAAGGGTACATTTCCATTCAACTGCAGGTCGAGTCAGTGCTTGACAAAGATGTCTACAGCCTTGAGGAGCTTCTGGATGAGGATGACATCATTCAGGAATGCAAGTCTCTTAATGGTCGCCTTATCAACTTGTAAGTTTGTTGGTATCTGAGATGTAAGCACAGAGTGAACATGTATCAGGCTGCAAAGCTATGCCATGAAGCTGCTTTATCCTAGTCCTGAATCTTGACTGCATGGCTCTTTGGGAAATACAGCTTGAAGGGAAAGCTGCAAGTGGAAGCATTGCTACACTATGTCATAGATGAGCCACCGGAGAATGCCGACAACAAACAGGCATTCAAGTACATACTCTTGCATCTTTCCTTCAGGATTTCAATAGAAGAGGATATGTAGGCAGCATGCAAGCAACTTTATATGCAAGCACTCTAGCAATTTCAAGGCTCAATAGTGATTTAGTGCCTCGAAATAGGTTGTTCTTGTTCTTCACAGATTGTTACATGAATAGCTCTGTTAGTCCTGGCCCTGATGCTTCCTTGGCTCTACATGGTTGGCATGCAGGTTTCCATTTATTGCTTGTGAGATCTTCACGTGCGAGATAGATGTCATACTGAAGACATTAGTTGAGGATGAGGAGGTAGTGTACTTTGAACTCACTAAGGTTAACTTAAACTGCAAGCATGGAGATTTTTCAATACTTATGAATATATGTTTCAGTGTAGTGAGGTCCAAAAAATACAAGCTATATGTCCAGGAGAGCTTGATTGAGGAAGTATCAACTTATGAACTACAAAGTGGGAAGCCTCTTTTGAGTCCAAAGTTGATGCCATCATCATCCTGGTAAGTATGGACTGATCAGAGAATAGTTATCATATCAGCTCAAGAAGGAATATATTCTAATTGGATTTTTTGCAATGCAGCTAATGAGCCTCTTATTTTTGTTCTTGGAGCCTGATCGACCACATGGAACTTTGTTGGCAGGATACTTTAGTAAGGTACTTGTCAACTTCTCCCAAATAAGTGAGAACACAACACTGATGAACATTATGATTGGATACCATGGTTGGTTGATCTCCTCATTGGATTGAAGCTGCCTTATTCTCATGCAGTGGTCTTTACAGCATCATCCATTTTTGTGGATTATATATTTAAAGAGTGGTTCAGAGGACGATTTGCTCAACTTATCATTGTATGCTGCATTTGTCTTCTTGGCTAAACTAGAGGAATTCAATCAGATCTTAAAACTTCCTGTTCAAAGCTGGATACTTTGATGAAGTGAAATCTGTATGGCCTGGAGTCCGCAATGGTTAAAGTTGGGTGGTGGCTCCTGAACTTGAGATTGATGATGAAATTCTCAAGAGGTTTCTGGGAAAGTAAGAAAGTTATCAGCTGCTTTTAAGCTGTTTAACAGAGGACTACATTTAATGTTGCCTGTGAGATATGACTGCAGGTTGTGAGCTGCTTGCTATTTAGAAAAACTATTCCAGTGATGCGCTATTTGCAAGTAAGCCTTAATCTCCCCTCCTTACCAAGGACCTCAACTGGTTTGCATTATTTGTGGGTACAAGCCCTTTGGTTGTTATGAATATTTGAACCAATTTGCAATTTCTTCTTTCTTCTCTTCTCTTCCCTTATTGGAAGATCGAGATTAGTGATCATGTACTCAGTGTTCATTATCAGCCTTCTTTTATGTGTGTATGGTTGGACAATTGTTCTTTCAGGAGAATATGGAAGTATTGAAGAAGCTGGTGGATCTTATTGGAATATCATCAATTATGGAGGTCTGTTAGCAGGCCATCTACCTTGGCTGTATGTTACATTCATGGCCGTTTAACCATTCCCATCACTGGCATCAAGCCAAGTGGTTGGGACTGATGACCACCTTGCAGGTGGTTGAGTTGATTCACCAGTAGGCCATGCTAGATGTTACCTTCTATAGCCATCCTTTGCTATAATAGAGGTCAATGGGTAAATTGCACATCAAAAACCAACTAGTTACCTGGGTGTCAAACCCTGGGGGAGGGCTTGTGCAATTCTATTTGACCCAGTTAGAAGGTGATAACCCCCATAAAGTTGGCAGTGACCCTGAGAAAGAGAAACGCAGTGGCCCTCAGTCACATTTAGTTTCCAAACTAAATATCTCCCTCTTTTTTTGTTCCCCTCTGTTTTTGTTTTCCATTCAGTACAAATGTCAGAAAGAACATGGAGATTCTGTCTGAAGTTCATGAGTGTCACCACTGGATTAAAACGTTACCAATTTGCAGAGATTAAAGCACATGACCCATAGGTGATTCTGGTTTGTACATGCAGGTTCTGAGGCGATTGGTTGGAGCTGACGAACACATGTATGCCTTTCATGCGGATTCACTGCAATGGTTGGCTGAGGCAGATTTGCTTGAGATGCTTGTGGACAAGCTTAGCCCACTGGTGCCTTTTTCTTCTCCAGTGAATTTCTATCGCATTGGTTTTGTAACTTTTGTACTAGTACACTGTTGGGGTTGTTATATTTTTTGAGCTACTGATGTCTGCTCTTTGTTCTTGCTGTTGTGCTGTATTATGGTTCAGTTTACAGTCCAGAAATGGTGGGTGCAAATATCACCTCTTGTGCTGACATCGTTTGTACAAGGTGGGTTCAAAGTCAATTTTGTTACCATGAGCTAACAGCTTTGTTGGTGCATGGATGCAGCACTCAGTTGAAGTACAATCTAATGCAGCAAATATCCTTTCAGCCATTACTTGTATTGCTCCTTGTGCATTGACTTCCAAACTTTCAAGCCCAAAGTAACAACACTCAAACTTTGTGGTTTCATTGCCATGCAGAATTTTGTTGAAAATTTTAGTTTTGGTTGTGTTTTAATTCAGAATGAAAAATGGATACCCCTACTTTGAACTTTGTTCATGCTGAGTTTCAAGTGAGCACTTTTGGGACAAGGATTCATTGCCACCTTGCAAGTGGTTGTGGTTGAAATCACCAACTGGTCATGCTCTATGGTAGCCAACCCAGCTATTATTGGGTGCCTGGATAAACTTGTTATTCTAATTAGGGGCTTCCAAATCCTTTGGGCAACCACATGGCCACCTGTCATGGTAGTTAGAAGGTGTGACCTGTTAAATCAGAAGAGTTGACACTCAGTTACCTTTGGCTGGCAGACCATGGTTTCTTCTCCTTTTCAGGCTAATCATTAGAATGATTGCACTTCTTCAAGAAGGCATTCGGAAAAAGTTGATGTGGCTGTGTTTGTTTGTATCTCTGCATCCTAGTTCTTACTTGAGGTGACTACTTACTTGGCAGGTTTATAGGGAAGCTCTTCAATAATGTGTTGGAGAATCCTGACTCAAAGTCTACACTGGTGCATTCCTTGTCTGTTTGCAATTCTCTCTTGGACCCTAAGAGAGCTGCATCAGTAGCAGCTGCAGGGGTTTCCAGGGGCCAGCAAAAGATAGAGCATGTCCACACTGCAAATCCAGAAACTGTTGTTGGCATGCTCCAAAGATTAGGTTTGTGGCTTTCCAACCTGCCTGCCCCTTGTTGGCAAGTTTGCATTATGCAGCCTTCTCTCCAAATAGGTGTAAGCTGGCATTTCTTCTTTATTTTTTGAGGAGTTAAGGGGTGAAATAATGCACGTGGTTGCCTTCATATCTGTTGTGGTACATGGCAGGTGACTTGCTGAAAGTCTTGGATGTGTCAACTGATGACACAGTGCTGCCCACTACTTATGGCCAACTCCACCCTCCTCTTGGCATTCATCGTCTGAAGGTATCTGTGCTTGATTACTCAGTGTACTTGATTACATGATGTTGATGCAATTAAATGTGGCATGCTCTTTGGTTTGGTCTCCTTGGATGAGCCTCATTGATGCATTGTCTCATTGTCTTTTGGTTTTGCCATCAGAGACTGATTTGCCTAACAGCATCATGTACTGGGTTCTTTGGGCAGATTGTAGAATTCCTTGCAGTTCTATTAAAAGCAAACAGTGAAGGAGCCAGACAACAGTTGGTTGCCTTAGGGGCAATTGCATCAGTGGTGAATCTTTTGTTTGAGTATGTGCCTCATATCTCTTTTTGGATTTATTGTACTGTTTCCTAGTTCAGGAGTGAAATACTTGAGGTCACTTATGATGGCTGAGTATAGAACTCTTAACCTAATGACCTGTCGCTTGGCTTTGTCAAAATGTTCTGATTATGGACTGGTGTTTGCCTTAGTTACCCATTCAACAACATGTTGCACCATCATGTGGAAAGCATTATATCATTGTGTTTGGAGAGCAATAGCCAGACATTGCTTGACCATCTCTTCAAAGACTGCAACTTTTTGACAAAGCTGTTGACTGCTGATGAGAATCCTTATGCCCCTGACACCACACCGGAGGTACGTTGCAATCTGAAAGTTTTTGAGTATTTTGTTCAGTGTTAAGTGTTTCTGTCTTCCCTTGTTTGGTTCTTTCTGTGGCTTCCTGAGGAAGTGTTAACCTTGCTGTTTCTTCTTCATCGTGAGAACGGAGATTTCTCTATTCTTATGAAAGATATTTTTTCCAGTCACTTTAGCGGATGTTCTGCATCCAAGTAGTGACCAGCTGGGTTCATTAAGGTTTATCTTTTGGGGAGCATTGGGCCCCTCCAGCTACTTATTAAGGTTGGTGTGTTTTCTGAAGCAAGGTTTATCTTCTTCTAAAGTCATGGTTCCTTCCAGATAAGGGTTTTTTTTTTTCCCCCCCTTTTTTGTCTAGTTCTTCTCCTCCTGTCCTCTTTAGTGTCGCTGTGTCTTGCTTTTGTCTTAAAGTCATGCTTTGTTTACCTGTAGGTTCAAAGTAGTAAGGCTTTAACTCCTTTGGAGTGTTTTCTGTCTTCCTTGTTTTTCTGTGTTCTTGTCGGTTTTATGTTTTTTTCTTCTTTTTGTTTTAATTCCTTTCCTATTCTTCATGACATTCTTTGGTTACCTATAAGGTCCTCTTGTAGGTTCAAAGTAGTAAGCCTTTAGCTCCTCGGAGAGTCATTCTAAAGTTTTACAGGTCTGAATTGATTAGGAAGTTCTTTCTACTCCCGTGTTTGTGTACTTTTTCTGTTTCTATGTCTTCTTGTTTTGTTCTTTTGTCTTTGGGGCCTTTTTAGGTCAGGAGCAGAGTCCCAGTTTTCCTTTTTCCGCTTTTGGCATTTTTGGAATGATTTTGCTTCAGGTCTTGTAAGTGGGGAGCTTCTTGTAAGCCCACTTGTTCTTAGTCTTTCCCTGTTTTATCCTTTCCTTTAGGTTTTCTTTTCTCTTCCTGTCATTCTTTGTTTCTTTGTCTTGTCATTGTTGTTGTGGTCTGTTGCTAGCCAGTAGTATGGCTGAGTCTTCCTGTTGCTTCCGGAATCGCAGCAGAAACTCAGTTTGTAGGTTGGTGCTTGTCACCGGCCTTTACCCACTGTAGGGAGCTGATGAAGTCAGTTGGGAAGTTGTGGTAGTTAAGTCACTATCATACATACTACTGTTGATGGTCCCTGAACAAGTGTGAGTCTTGCGCTTTTGTTCACACCACAGGGTTTTTTGTTTTTTGTATCTTTATTTTTCTGTTTCTTGTTGGTTTTTGTCTTTCCTAGTTTGGAGCTTTCTGTGGCGTCTTGAAGAAGTGTTACCTTGCTGTGGATTTTTTCTTCATCATGAGAATGGAGATTTCTCTATTCTTATTAAAGAGATTAACTTCAGAGCTCAGATGGGATCCTTGTGGGTACCCTAGCCAAGCCACAACAAGAACTTAGTATAATCATTTGCCAACTATTTCATACTGATTATTGTTGTGTCTCCTTGTGTAGTTGAAGTCATTGAGCACAAGAACACCAACTAGGATAGGAAACATTGGGCATTTGACTCGCCTTGCCAACAAAATCGTTCAAGCCTCAACTTTGAATCCCATAATTCAGAACCACCTTCAGGTACATGCCTTTGAAGTCCTGCTTTCTTTGTTGGTCACCTCTGAGGCTGTAAAACACTGCTTTTCTCAAGTTCACTACTTTCTACACACATTACTTTTCTCTACGCTGCAGTAATGTTGAACGCTCATGGATGTCCAGCATGATGTCTTGATTGATGCCATAGTCCTTTCCTACTATCTTGGCAGGCTAATCCAAATTGGGGCGGATGGGAAATGTCAGTTCTTCAACAGCGGAATTTGGTAGAAAATGTGTTCCAATGGACATGCGGGTACATCTAACCTCAAACTCCCTCACCACCTTGTTGAGATGCTATCATTTTAATTTGGAGTATTGAGACTGATTCTTTCCAGACTGTAGGCTGAGGGAGATGGCTAGTGACGAGAGCAAATGAACACTATAAACAGGAAGTAAGGTAGATGGTTCTCTTTTATGACAACAGAGTGAGATGGGTAGTTCTATTGCTTAAGAGGGCAGTTCTGAGAAAGTAGTCTTGAAATGCAGGCGACCAACTACTATGCAGGATCGACCTGTTGATAGTGATGAAGATGACTTCCATGATAGGGACTATGACATTTCTACAATGGCAAATAATCTATCACGTGAGATTTACCAGTCCGGGTTTTTTGATAGTGAGGATGCTGATGAGGTTTGTCCCCTTTTCCCATCCCTTTTCTGCTTGAATTTCTCCATGGTTCTCAATAATGTAGTCAATTCTGATGGAGTAATGATTGCAGGGACTCTCTTGAAAGATGAGGCATCTTGTTTCTTCTCCTTTCCGTCTGTTTTGAATCCTTCCTTCTTTTTCATCACTTACAGGACTGAGAATATGAAATCTTTTGCTCTTTTGTTCTTTCTAAATGCTGCTGGTCATGTGATTTCCAGGATGTATTTTCTCATGATGAACCATCAGAGGTTGTGATCTCATCACTACACCTTGTTGAAGAACAGGAAAGGTCAGGTGCAAGGTGGGGGTTAACTTTTCATGTACTGTTTATATTTGTATCTCCACCTTTTGGAAATAAGAACCTGTTGCATGACACTCTGTCCTTGATCATTCAGTATCTTCTTTCAAACTCCAACACTGTGGCATGTGGATTTTGTAGAAATCGACAAACAAATGAAAGTATTTTTGGTGCCAGTTCAGACTGGGTTGACTTTCAAGGCAATGACAGGTTGGATGATGATGCATCACCATCCTTTTTTGAAGACCTTGCCACTGATACTGTCTCACCACCCCATAGCAGTGGTGATAGTGGCAGTGATGGAGATGATAAAGATCTTGTTGACATGGCAACCTGTGGTGATGATTCAGTGTCTCAAAATCTGAAGTCTGAACTTGAGTTTGAAGATATGGTGGAGCATGAGCAAAAGGAAAATGCATCTAAGAATGTTGCTCTAAATGATGGAAAAGTTGAGGTGTCAGACAATTTGTCATTGTTCCATCAGATGGAAGAACATGGCACAGTCCCAGATATAGAAGTGCCTGAGTGGATGTTGGCACTAAGAGAGGCAACTTCTTTTGGGCGAGATACCTTTGGTGGTGGGAACAACCCATTTGAGGTAGTGTTACCATATTCCATGGAATTGGCGAGGGAGGCAACCACTCCATCAGGTCCTCCATCAAACAATGAGGTTGCCATATCAACAGAAGCCACTTCTTTGGCAAGCAGTGGTGATGGTTTGGGTCCAGCTGATGGGCACATGATCCATCCTTTGACAGGGGAAGAAATCACAGGTGTGGAGCCTGATGGAACCATCAAAGCAATGGAAAAGATGCATGAGGAGGGTGTTATTGGGGAGGCTGGACCCATGTATCCAGAAACAGCATTAGTGAATGGTTCAGAGTCCCTTGCAAAAGACAATGTTCTGGGAGATCCTGACTTCAATGACGTAAATTTCTGGCGCACTGACTACAAACAATTGGTTTTTGAAGGGGGGCCATGAAAGATTGGATCACAAAGTACCACATTTGAGTAATGAATGCTTGTGGTCTAGTTTTTGCCACAGGGCCCTTTGTGGAGCCTTCAGTCTGGAACCGTGGAATTGTGGAAGCATTTGCTTGTTCCACTTCTGTTTCATATGATTGCTTTCATTCAGGAGGCTAGTAAGGAAATATCCTTGCTGGCTCAATTGTGGGTTTCATTCCTGCTTACCCTCTTAATCTAGAAGTATAGTCTAACAGTGAGGAGATTATAAGTTTTTGGAGCAGCAGGTGCCATGCCAATTGCAAGGCAAATGACTGTTGATATTGGTTATGCCCTCCTAGAGTGTTTTATTGTAATCATGTGCAGGATCAGATTTGATCGGTTTGCAATTCTTTTTTCACAGTAGAAATAAGAGATCCCCATCTCAAGTCTTAAGAGATTTGTTGACACTTTGATGGCAATCAACCTGCTCCTATCAGCATTAATTTTCATGGCCTCTGGGTGTTTGGTTTGGTTTGGTTTGGTTCCAGGTAACAAGGTAAATTTTAATAGCATGAGTGTCAATGATAGACTTTTTCCTTACAACTAGTTGTGTCTAATTAGGTACACATGACACCACAAGACCATTGGAATTTCCTTATAGGTACTTCTTTCCTGTTCTCTTTTTGTTTTTCTGCAAGTTTTGATGCTTTTTGGTTGGGGGGGAGGGTGGACCAAGTTTAGTATTTCTATATATCAAAGGTATGTAAAGAAGTTTTCACAGGGTATACCATACTAGATTTACATGTAGGAAATCAAAGAACTGATAGCCAGAGATAACAGAAAAAATAGGTTACATCTTCAGGGAGGTGTGGGACTCTTAAAAGGAGAAATCCCCTTTGGTTCCTGAGGTTAGTTTAGTCACCTCTTTTTTGGCAAGTTTGTCTCTGACAATGCTGGTGGGGCAAGCTGCAGAATAAACTCATACCAGAAATGAACAATTATTTGCAACCAGGCAATTCAGTTATCTCATCCAAGACCCCAACCCTGGTTCTGAGGTTTTGATGGGTGACTCATCCTTGAAAAGATGGGAGTGTGTGTGTCAAGCTTGTTCATCTTGGCAAAATCTCCAACCTTGCTCCTTGAGAATCTCCAAGTTGCTAAATCATTTGCACACAAGGAGATGACATGAAACATGGACTCAACATCAGGGGGCAGAGGGAATTCCCCAGCTGAGGCCTGCAAATCTTCAAAATGTGCAGAATTGGTCATGGGAGGTATTATATTTTCAGGCGGTCTGCTGTAACTGAAGATGAATTCATTTCACAAAGGGAAGGAGAGAGCTGTCCAATGTGTAGAAGGGCATGGTGACAAGATTTCTCTTCTGAAGTCATAGCAGACAGCGTTCTAGAACACAATGGTCTGTCAATCTAAACAGTACTGTTGGCCATCACTACGTTATTCAACCAAATCAATTGGATGATGTTTGAGCACAGGATTCAGAGGCTTTTGATTGCCATTTACCAACTAGCTTTGATATATAACATCTGCATGCAACAAGTTACTGAATCTTCAGACCAAGCCCAATTGCTCAAGTACTGAGTCTCTCACACAAACAAAATGAGCACTTATCCTAGGTCTTACCATGATACCCCACCTGATGAATGTCAAAGATTTTCAGTCAACAAGCTGAATCAAGAAAATTGACATGCAAAGCTGCTGATTCAATGGATTGTTTCCAACAAAAGCCAATACAATACTGTATAGCCTAGGAGTAATAAGGAGAGAAAACTGGCTGTACAAGAATGTGCAGACTGTACACTACCAAATCGCTCTAAAACAACAGATGAGATAACTCTGCTAGTTTGAAGCATAGCACAAAAAACCCTGAAATCAACAACCATTGTGCTAATCCTACTCATATTTGTCTTCTCCTGGAAATCATGACACCACCTGTCCTGTTAATATGCATACTTGATTAAGTAACAATTCAAAGTTGACCTGTATATTTCTAGGTCATACCTGCTACAAGGAAATAAAAAGTACATTTAATGCTGATCTTGCCTGTGACTTACAATTCCCACAACAATCATTTCTCCAATCCGAGCAGATTCCTTCAGTATGTTCTCAGCAATTGAAAAAGTCCTACACTGATTGGTAAAGCAGCACACCTATGAAACCCAAAACTTACTCATGCATGTAGCTGCAACATTACCAATCTGAAAGGTCATCATAGACTTAGATGGCCACTCACTGCAAAGCTTGTCACATGACATCCTCTTGTTGGCAAGGTCCGATGGAATTCAAAATATGTTGGGTACAGAACAGTCATGATAGCCAAAAACAATCCCAACATAGGACTGGAAATTGGCTGTAGGTCTAGATTTACCATTATACTATAGATGTGCTACTGAAATCAGCTGCTACATCAACCCTTGGCTCATGGGGCTGAGTGCATCAATACTCAATCTGCCTGGATTTCTAGGCTGTCTGAGAATGACAAACATAACTAGTTTCACACAAGCTACACAAATCTGAAAATGTGACACTAACACCATATCAATCCCATCTACTACACAGCATACCTCCCTCTGATTCGGTCCAGGGTTATGTTACCACATCATCATTGAGGGTAGCTTGAAGGGGTCACAACAATGTTATCAACCTTTGTACATCTCATACCAATACAGAAACAACAGATTGGAATTTATGACAATGGAAGCTGCTAATCAGTCCATTCACTAAGACCTTCTCCTGTTCAGCTTGGTTCAATCAAAACCAGGACATCCTTTGCAATTGAGCTTTGCACCCCTGTCAACCACACTGACCTCTCCTTAGGGCAGAAAAAAATACAAGAATTGCGTCCCTTTTACTAAGATCACCTTTTCAACTCTGCATATGGAACTTCCCACACCTTGGCCATTGCCATGGCTGATCTGTCATGATAGAGCTGAAAAAAACTGGAGACTCAACCATGGTTAGACTGTCAATTGAATAAATGCCAGAAAGGAAGAGACAGGCAAGAGCTTAATCGATATGAAGACCCTTGAGATTCAGACCAGAGGAGCTTGCCTGCTGTCTCGTCCTCTCTGCCTCCAAGAAGACCAAACCGATATCATACCATTAAGCTCCCTAAAATGGTCTGTAACTTCCCGGACCTCTGCATCATCATCCGATGACAAAATGCACCTAAACCAAACCCCTGTTATCGTCATCATTTCTTGGCCTTGGAAAAACGCAGGCAACGATACTTTTCACCGCTGACAGTGATCTCCAATGCCCCATCCTGGTGGTCCAGACTGGATGCTGTTCCCATCAATACACTCTTCTCTTTCTCAAGATTCTCTTGCTCAACTTTCAGCCGTGCTTCCTGCTTTGCAATTTCCGCCTGCCAGTGGTACATACAACACCCCCCACCCCCGCCCCCAAAAGGCCCAACGATGAACTCAAGAGTTTCTTCTCTCTCTCCCTCCCACATACCATCATAAAAATCCATCAAGATAGCAGGGTAAGCAGTCCATCCTCTACGGGCAAGCAAGGGGGAGTGAAAATCACCTACCTCTCTTCGACCGAGGTCCGCTCTCCAAGCCGCTTCCCGCTCAGCAACCTCCCGCTCCCTCTCTTCAAGATAGCTCCGCATCTCCCTCTCCTTCATGATGCCTTCCTGGATATCCGCATCCAACGCCGCCTTCAATTCCCTCACAAAATTTTCCACTACGGCCTTAATCCGCAGTGTCATCTTCTTCCGAACGCATCAATCTTCCCTCCCTTGGGTCTTACTTGCTTCGCTTTTGTCCTCCTCTGGTTTTGCCCTCCTCTTCTTCCTTCTCTTCTTTTCCTCTACTTCATTTTCATCTTCAACAAGTAGTGGTAGATACCCTTAATTAGTCTGCGCATCAATTCCGCCTTCTTTTCAACTACCTCTTGTTCACTTCTCCTTTTCCTCTCCCTCTATTTCTCCGTCACCATCTCTACTACTACAACTTCTTCTTCTTCTTCCTCCTCCTCCTCTCCTCCTACTTCTTCATAATAAATTACCGCTAATTTATTTTTTTGGAGTGCTGCTGGTCTTTGATGGGCCTTTGCAACGCACGCACCACCCAACTGAAACCCTAATGTGAGATGCTCTAGGGACCTTGGGCGTTAAAGCGCATTTTGAGGCTTACTTTTGATTGGCTCTGCCTGAAGTTTAGATGACAAGTTCAAGTGTCCTTTTTTGGGGCAGAATTTTTGCACTGTGGCCATAATTAAAAAAAACCCCAGTGCGAATTGTACAAGGACATTTTTTGGAAAAAAAAAATGCAAAAGTCTGAATATTTTGAGGAAAAGAAAATCACATGTCGCCATATTTATCGGACACCAGAACTAGGCAGGAATTTAAACAAATTCTCCTTTACTATCTGACCTCTATCCAAATTTGACTTATTCCTCTTCTGCATGATAGCAAGTCCACCTGTAGCCAAAAAAAAAAAAGAGGCTGTACCATTCTCACAAGAGCTCACTATTTCATAGCTCCTAATTTGGTTACGGTCATATCAATGTCGAAAGAAGCTCTGCATTATTCAATAACACTGATGACAACGGAATCCGTTGTTTCTTCACTCATCTTATATATTAATTCAGCAAGTCTCTGAGTCCGTCTGTTAGTCGTCAAGGTCTTGAAACCCAGATCACTTTTCATAAAACTCTCCCCCCGAACTCGAGGGCCCAAAAATTATTCAGAACCTCAAGTTTTTATTTCTTATTTTTATTTTTACGCCGTTTTCGCGCAGCAATTGTCATCGTCGATGGGGAAGTATTCTTGAGATTTGGAGGGTGGGTGAGAACATTTGGGTGCGCTTTTTTGGGGCTAAGAGTTTAGGAGAGTCATGATTTTTATTTTGTTCGTGGAGGGAGGGAGGGGGTGGGAGTGGAGTTTTAGGAGTCTTAATAGGTGAAAGTGAACCGGAGTGGGAAATGCGAAGGGCCGGGTGGGGAGGATCGACGAGGTGCATTATGCACCGAGTTCACACTAGTATGTTCTAACATCAGCAAGTAAACCTTAGTAACCAGTAATCCTAATGAAATGACCTGCATAAGTTACGAACAATGCAGTAATGATGTTATATGGTGGATCAAATCTCTTCAGACATCTTTCCATTGGCTATCATGGTCTTCTTTTGACATTTAGTAACTCATCTACTTTTGTAAAAAACGCTTGCTAATCCACCTTTGTACTCAGGCAAATGTGACAGGGAATTTGTTGAACATTGACATCAATCTACAAATCCCACTTCTTCCCAGATTTCTTATGCAATGCAAAACCTATGTTCCCAGAGTTCCCAATCATCCGGGTGTCTTCCTGACCATGAATTCCCAAGGTTTCCACTACAAACCACCCAACACTTTTTACTAACCCACAATTCTGATGCCATATATAGACCAATCTTTTTTGTCTTCTAGGGTCCTTCATCACCTCCACCAAATGCACATATTTTATTCATGTTGTTTGTTTTATAGTTCCATTTGAAAGACTTTAGTGCACAATACAGAGATTCCAGAGTCTAATATAATAACAAACCTAAATATGTAGACATTTTCCTAATTCTCTAACACAGGGAACATATAAATCCTGTCTCTCTCAGACCTTAAAACTTTTTACAGAAAGACTAGGTACCTAGTTTCAACAAGGTTTCCCTTTTTATATCCTCCATCACACTCCTCTTCATTGAATATGACCATCAACTCCTCTTGTCAAGCTTCACCATCATTAAAGATTGTCAAGAGCAACAAACAAACAATTGATTCAACCACCATTTTGAATTAAAACACCCAAAGGAACACCATAACCTTGTAACAAACAAACGACAGCACTCACAAGTTTTATCATTAACTGCCCACTTTTTTTGTCTCTTTCACAATTTGAAGGTTTCGATCCTGTTCCTTAGGTCTTCATCTAAGTAAAACTTCATTGAACTTCCTTTCATCCCACACACCTACTTGACACAATTGAAAAAAAAAAATCCCTAATGACAAGTCACAGTTGGTCCCAAAATTTGAGAAATGCACACCAACTGTTGTGTGTGTGTGTGTGTGTGTGTGAATTGTGAGTTTCATTCTTTAGAGAATTTCATGGAATGTTTCCAATTATATCTATTGTTGGTTTGAAATGAACCATAAGAAGGTTAAAATCTTCAAGTAAAATAAAAGTTATTTCTTCAAAGCTTCAAATTCTTGTTAAAAGCTCTTTGAAATTTGTATGTCTTTTGCATGCAACATGTAAATATTCGTTCGTTTAGCAACTTTAAAAAAGAATTCAAGGCATTCATTTGAACAATCTCATTGGTCACAAATCTTTTCTTTGCATCTAGACACAAGCCTATGAGGCTATTACAACATTTAATTGCAGTTTAGAAATTAATTCCTCAAAACAATTCAAGATTCCCATTTTAACAATCTCATTGGTGATAGGGCTTTTTCCTGCTCCTAAGCATGAGCCTATTCCAAAGATTTTATGGAATTGTGTATATTTTTTACGTTAATGGTGTGACCCATGTTATACATGTGCATGGTTTAAAAGTAAGACTTTTAGGGTGGAAATGTCAAGTACAAGGTAACGAGGTATTGACTATTGTAATACCTGGCATTAAAGTGTTGAATATTGAATTTATTTTGAAAAAGTTATTTCAACAATATTTATTTAATTAAAGTGGTTTAAAATTTTGAATTTATTAATATTCAGCATTTATGGATGGAAGGTTCCATTCATGTCAATATTTAATCAATATTTCATGAAAGCTTAATCACCAAATTTTGAAAGTACACAGAACCATTTCTTCTTCAACTCCCACTGCCAAATTGTGAAACCATTTTTTTTGCTTTATATTGCCATATTTTGTTTTTATATAGTAGCAAGACAATGGAGGTAGGCATAGGTAGAACAATATGAAAATCGTTCCAAAATTGTTATCAAACTAGAAGATCAAACAAGAAGCAAATGAAAGGCAACATGAAAAGATTGGAAACTAGCAAAAGATGAGGAGTACACCAAATAGTTTTTATTACATCTTTTGTTATCTATCATGGCTACTATGAAGAAATATAATAATAATTCATAGGTCTCGCACTTTTTCAAAAAAACTTACAAGAAGCTTGGAATGGACCAAATTTGTATGAAAAACTGAAGGCAAGTTTGTGGGATTGGTTTACACCTCAATGTAAACCATCCCACAAACTACATTCATGTAAAGCAACTTGGGACTATGGTAAAGAAGAATTTTGAAAACATGCCAATACTCAAAGAATATTTGGAAACTTTGAAATAGCTTGGTTACAATGTTGCAAAAAATAACAAAAGTAGGTTAGCAATTTGTTACATCTATGATACAACCTGTAATTTACAAGGTGATACAAGCTCTCACTCTTGAAATCATAAATGATGCATCTAGAGGTTTCGAGATTGAGAGTGGACTCATCAATTTTTCTAGCAATACATAAATTAAAATTTCAATGTGAGAACAATTGCAACAATAAAACTTCCTACTAACAAGGGCAAGACATAAATTATAAAGTTTCTTACCTTGTAAAAAACTATGACATTACAGCCTTAATGGTCAATAGTGGCCAAATTAGATTGTAGCTTATACGAGTACCAAGAAAATAAAGGTACAAAACACATCAAGGTCTTAAGGATAGATGATAACTAATAGGTGATGTTCATTTCATTTGCAAATGGATTGTTCCGCCCCTCTCAAGTCATATTTACAAGTACCACATATTGAACCTTACCCCCAAATGCACATGAAAAATGAATGAGATTTTACCTTTAATCACAATCATTGGTCAACTTTGGGGACCGTGAAAAGATTTTTTTATATAATCTTGTTGCCATTTTTGCACTCACAAGTTGAATAATTGGCTTTGTTAAACAATTGAAGAAAGATTTGGTTGTTGGACTATTGGTCAATACACAAGAACAAAAAACAAAAAGATTAAATGAAAATAGATCACCCAAACATTTTGGTCATTTTTGTACCTACAACCTACACAAGTGAATCTAGCCATAACTCTACTATCATAGAGCTTAATAAAGTTACACTTCCTAAACGTTAACTTGAGTTGTCCCAACAAGAGAAATTTATAAAGAGAAAACTTTATGAACCTAACATGACCTTTTAGGACATTTGCATGTTGCAAAATTTCCTTAGACAAAATTTGTGGTAAGTATAGATGGCAAGTTTCACAAGTGGGATGGAAGATTTGTAGCCACATTGAAGGTGTGATAAATTCTTGTGCTCTAAGCTTGATGGGTTGTATACGCATTGTGGGGAGGAAGAAGGTGTTGGTAGATACCCCTTGTTGACATAAGGGGACAATTTTTCTTGAAAGTAATTACCAACACTAAAAAAATGAAATGTAGTTTGCTACCGAATTTTGGTTAATTTGTTTTTTACCAAGTATGTGTGGGCATAAAGCTAGAGGAAATTAATAAAAGAACCTAGTTTGCATGCTACTTTTATATTATGAATCAAGGTCAACCAATGACATAATATGAAAGCTTGATGGGTTTGTTTGCATTTTTGAAGTTCAAGCACAACTCAAAAAACATTGGAGTGATTTATTTACATGGGAGATGGTTATGATATTATGTGACATTGTGATAAGCAAAATGAGAAAGGTTTTAAATGCTATCAAGTTCATCTCCATATTTGATGATGAGGTGATTGCAATGGACAACAGTAGTTGGGTGGGGATCCATGCATATGTGCTTAAAAGATGAAAACAAATGCCCATTCTACTACCCTTTGAAAAGGTGACAATGTGTACCTATACAACAAATTTGATCCAATTGTTGTTGCGTGCCCTCTTGAGTTTTGATTGTATGGATGTTCAAGTGGTGGGCTAGAAGTTAGTGTCATTTGGGATTCATGGAAGGTTTGTGTTTATTGGTGTACACAATGGAATCACCACTCAAATCAAATGTAATGTGAATTTTTTTTCTATCCATGTCCATTGTGTTGCACACTAGGTTGATTTGGTTATGAAGACTTATCTACCTAGTCATTGGTTGACAACAATGAGAAGTTGTTTGCTAAAATGTATTCATATCTTTTGGGGAAGAGAATTCTTGAACTTGAAAAGCTTGTTACTTTGTCAGATAAGAAAACATTGAAGATCCTTTAAAATATGAAGACACATTGGTTGTTAATGGCCTCTTTTGCTAAATGATTGTTGTTAAAATACAAAGGCCCCTCATGCATATGTTGACAAGTCAACTTGCATGTGATGCAGCCAAGGCCTACATCACCACATTGCTCAATGTTTTGATTATGCTTGGTTTCCATTACCTCATGCCCTTGCTTGAATTATTTCATGGGTTCATAAAGATGGTTCAAGCTCGACACATTTATGTTGTGGATTTTGTTGAAGCTATGAAACTTGTACAAGTTGATATATGGTGTTATTACAATGCAATTGAAATTGCATTCGAGGATGATGCATTTGTTGTCTTCAACAATGTGATCAACTTCCAAAGTGATGTTTTGCCATTAGTTTGGGCTATGAATTGAACTTGCCCTAAACTTGATGTTTTGTGGTGTGCACTTTGTGTGGGTACTAAATTGGCATGGCTACATGTTGATGATTTGCAAATTCGTTAATGGAACCAGTTTTTTCTAGTACATTAGGGGAGTAACATTTGGAAAAATCAAAAGGCACAAAGGTTTGACATAACATCTCAACTTCTTGTGAACTACAATGTTGATTCCCAAATTGTGAACTCGTGAAAGCCATGGGCATTGTCTACCCGGATTATTGGGTGAAACATGATGTTGAAATTGCCTAAAGCATGGAATAAAAGTCTAGGCCCTTTCCTATTCATATCCTCAACATAAAATCAAAATTTATTAAAATAAAGATCACAAGATAGTGTTGTCATGACCGAAAGAGAGCATAGGAGATTTTCCATGGGTGTTCAGTTCTACTAGACATGAAGATGTACGAACTCACTGGAATTTACTCATTATACCGCTCAAGGACTCATGATCTACACGATTACCTACTACCCCTGATGCTACACTTCATCTGAGCAAACCCAGCAGCATTAGATTGCAAAGATGGCTACACACAACCAAAAAGACTCATGAACCATTCCTCTACACCACAACCTTAAGGCCTGATTTTGAGAAAGACTCGCACTTCCCCTCAAGTCCTAAGATGCCAACATTCACCCTCAAAGCATGCCCATTACAAAACAAAAACCCAAAATCAACACAAAAACACCTCAACTTTGCATTACGTCTTCCTCTTCTGCACACCTCTCTTGCTGCATAACATCTCCTTACTACCTTGATGCAACTATCATCAACTCCAACGAGTCATGTTCAGAATTATTTGCTAAATCCAGTCTAAAACATTCTCTCTTGCTCTCTGAAGGGATATCTCTTTATGCCACAGCCCTGTGTAAACAGTACAGGCACATCACATCACACACTGAAGTCTTTAGCAGTACTCATTTCTAGTGCAATTCACTGAGAGTAGATAGATGGCAGTGCTAGTCTCATAACTTATAAGCAATCTGAGGAGTCACACCCTTTTCAAGTGTTTCCAATTCCTTGATTTCTCTGCAAATCCTCAGTCTCCTGCAGTTTTCATGATGTCATTATCTTCATCTTCTGAATTACATTTAACATACATCTCTGCAGCCTTTCATTTGAACTCTTGTACACATCCTCCTTCTATCCACTGGTTTATCCTCATGATAAGGCAGCTACAGCTTTTTAAATTTCTTGAAGATAGTTTTGAAAACCCATATCTCTCTTCACTTCTGCATTCCATTAACCTGTGCTGCCCTGGTTTCTTTAGTGAAGTTTTAATGAATTTGAAGTCCATCACAGTGATCACAGGTCCTGGGTCCACTCTTAGAGCAGCCTAGAATTCTCAGGTTTTAGAGAAGCTAGAGAAACACCTTTGTATAAAGCAGCAGCATGTATACAAAGGTCACACAAAATACAGAAGACACAATGCTGCTGATGGTTGCAAACAACTGCCAGCATCTAGTAGTGCAATTGGAGATTGACGTTTACAAGGCATTCTGCAGTTTGAAGATAGAGCTGTAGTTGAAATCTCAAAAAATTGAACAGCTTGAATTGCAGCCAGAAAGTTGTTGTCAACATACCAACCTCTAGAGAAAATTTCACTTGAGGCTTGGTCAGAACCTGTGGAATGGAGAGTACTTTAAGTACTTCAAAATATGTTCAACAAGAAATTTTTGGAAAGTCTTAAGATTCTTTAAATGAAGGTCAAATGCTCAATTTTGGAAAAAGCACCTGAAAACCTCACCGGAAAGATTAGCCTTAGCATTTGTATTTCAGTGTGGGGATCCTTGACTATCTCTTTCACAGGGTTGCTAAAACCTATAGTGCAGTAACTTTAGTGAAATACCTACTTTGTAGAATCCACATCCATATTCAGCAATGCTGATACTGGGGGTTTGAAAGTTTTACTGCTGGTTTGAGGAGCTTTGGTGTCTCGCCAGGCACCGCCTAACTCAATGGGAACCAGAGGCACAAGAGACTGTATTACATCAGTAATAAGGGGCCTATAGCTTGGTTCTGATTGCAGGCAGAGCTTCACAACAGCTCCTACCTGCACAAACAAGCACATTGACAAACTCAGAAAAACTCAGTTCACAAATTTCAATTGATAGCAGGAAAAAAACCAATGCCACTCTAAACCTTCCATTGTTTAAATACCCCAGCCAGTACCTGGTAGAGATGCTTCAAGTTGACTGTATCATGAAGACAAGGGTCCATGATTTCTAGAATCTTTGCTCTGTCACTCAGCACAGGCATTGCCTGCAAGGTCATTTTTCCATTTGCAGAATCAGGACGAATGCCAGCTCTCTGAAGCTACCAGAAAAGAAACCAACCTAATCAAATAACAATACTTATTCTAGTCATAATTACAGATGAGTTTCAAAGTGCTTGTCTTGCCCAGACAATAGAGAACACAATGAACTTTGACAAATCATATCCTTGTTGGTCTGACTCAGGACTTACCCATGTAACCAGAGACTGAGATCCTAGAGTCATTGCTGAATCTACTGGTAGTCTTCCTGTCAGAAGCTCCAGGAGCACAACACCAAATCCATATACATCACTTTTCTCTGTCAAGGAGCCTTCAATCATGACAACTATGTCAGTAGAGCACACAAACTTAAATGCACCTCTTAAGATCCTTTGTCTCACCCCATCTTTCTCAACATTCTGCCCTCACAGTACCATCACTCAACTTCACATGGCAGAAATTGAGACAATGCTCTACAAAACAATAGTAAAATGTTTTATGGCAAATAGTACCATTCATCAAGTACTCAGGAGCAACATAGCCAAAAGTTCCCTGCACCTGGACACTGTTTTTGGGTGGGTTTCCCTCAGGGTTTGCAATGGCCAATCCAAAATCAGAAACCTGTAATCAATGGAGAACACCAAAGCACATAATCGGTGTCTAGAGACCAAAGAGTGAGGAAATGCAACCTTCTCCCACTTAACACTAAATACTTCATGAGACTTTCACACAGTCAATACAAACCTTGGCATTGAACCTGGCATCCAGCAAGATGTTGGAGGCCTTGAAGTCTCTGTGAATCACTGCAGGCTTGCAATGATCATGTAAGTGTTCCAGACCTCTGCCATGATACAGTCTTGAGTCAGTAGATATGCCCAAGGAAACCACCATACAGATTCTCATGGTATGTTCTTACAATGTCACAATGCTCAGAAGTGGCAACAAGACAAGATATGGAATACTTTATAACAGATATAAGAACAACAAAAGTGGAGAGAATTGTGAAGCCCAAAGCATTTGTGGGACTGGGAGATGTAAATCATCAAAACAGGAGACATCATTACCGCGCTGCCTCAAGTGCAATCTTGAGTCGGAGATGCCAAGAGAGCCCAGACCCATGTGAAGGACCTGCATTTGCTTACAAGCTCAGTAAGGATGGCCATGATTCACCTTTATCCACACACACCGAGGTCACACTGCAGTCAAACAGTGGCCTAACAACAGACATCACATGAAGGAATTGACAGCAACAACAGAATCAACATGTTAGATGTGAATGCAGGTCAGGTTTCTCTTTTCTACTTTCATCTTCAGGCTGTAGAAAGAAGAACAAATTTAATCAGAATGGACATGTGAGAACAACTGGGGCATAGTGCAGAAATCAGTTTAACATACCATGGAGCTGATCATGTAGGGAACCATTATGCATTAGCTCATAGACTAGCAGGTGCTCGGGCCCATCACTAGAGAAACCCAGAAGAGCCACCAGATTTGGATGCCTGATCTTGCTCATCAGATCCACCTCTGCCTGTATGCCCCATAGGCCACATGAACTGATTGCATTGGTAAACTTGCAGATATCAACATGGACAAAAAGCACTGGGGAAAGAAATCCACCTGAAATGCATTTTCGCCATGCTTCCCATTCTTTTCAAGCCTCTTCACTGCAGCAAAGATGCCATAATCAAGGTTTGCCTTATATACATGACTAAAGCTCCCCTCCCCGAGAAGATTGGAGGAGCTGAAGTTGTTGGTGGCGTTCTGGAGTAGAGTATATGCAACTCGACATGCTGACACGGGCAACCCTCCTTCTGCAATGGTTCGCTTGGAACCCAACCATGACCCATTTAGCTTCAAGCCTGTGTGCAGCAAAGCAAGCTTTCAGGTGAATTTGTCATGATGATTTTGTACAACAACCCTCACAGCTAATAGAAGTTCAAGTAAATTTTGTTGCCATAATCAAGCATGCATCTCTGTCTCAGCACAAGAAAAATCATAATATACCAACAAAGGTTTTCACGTACTTGACAGCTCTCTTGAGAGCTCCATGTCAAGGTGAGGTTGGAGTGTGGCTTGGTTAGTCCAGACCAGCATACGGGAACTGCTTTTGTACCCCTTGCCCATTCTACAAGCCCTATACAAGCAGACCAAGACTGCCAAGAACAGCAAGGCTGCAGGGACTAAGAGGAGCATGAGGAACCATCTGTTGCTAAGTTTGTGTACCATCATCCCTTGCACAATCATACCTGCAAAGAAATTCAACAAGATAACACATCCAGATGTAGGACTTTGTCTTGATTGTACAATCATTACACATGATTCCTTCCATTCATAACTTGCCCCAAAAATATGTTCACTCTTCTTGATTCAGTTGCAGCAGATTTCAGATGGAAAATGAGAAAGGAATTATGATCACAAGTCTTTCCTTCAGACATACCATTTGAAGCAGAATTCATCTGTTGACTTGCTGAATCTTTTGGCCTCTGTGCAACTTCCACTGCAAGTGGACGCTCACTTAGTGACAGTGACTTCCATGATGAAAAGAGAGACAGCTTGTTGTTGGGACTCGTTGGAATAACAAATATGTTTTTTTCAGTATTTGAAGTTGCTTGCAGTGGAGGAGGATTGCCATGTAGCCAAGATGAATCCTTGGTAATTGCAGCCACAACAACTGGGTGTGGAAAGTGCCTGTTTTGAAAAGCGTAAAATCGTGGTCTGTAGGCGGCTACTCTGTCAATTTTACCAGAGGCCAATACACTGAAGAAAACAACAGTTGCCAACAGGTGGGCCGTGATACCAGCCATAGCTCCTTCAAACTCTGAATATCATGTCAAGTGAGTCTCTTCCAAAGTGAAGACTCCGCACTGCAAAACCAAAATCGGATGCCTTCTCAAACTACAATGTGTCGCAGTAGAATGTTCTAAAACATCAGGAGACTCCTCTCATGTGTTTTCTCCTCCCTCTCTCATAATCATATGTATATAAAAGAGATGCAGAGTCTAGCAGAGGATCTAGAGCAGTGCAGAGAGGCTAAGGTACCGTCCTGCTCCTGTATACATTTGTTCCACATAGATAGATATCGTCCTTTTGCCCGCCAATTCTCTTGACAGACAAACACATCCTAAAGGCACATAGATATGGGAAAGATAGATGATAAAGGACAACGACGGAGAAAGAACTTACATCCTTTTGAAAAGCTTTCCTAAACCTCGCTTCCTGTTCGTGGCGGCAAGGATTTTCTTCAGAGTGGTATGAGTATTGGTGCTCATATTCATGCTTGGACTGCAACCTCCTCAGGACTTCGCCATAGAACGATTGAAGCGGGAAATAGACATGGACATGCTCATCGCAACCGTGTTCCAACACCAATTATTTATTGATGAACACACAAGAAAACAGAGCTTCTGCCGAAGCAAGACACATAAGGCCAAAACACAAGCTGTATGCACAACAGACCCGCAACTATACACAACAAAGAAGAAGATATCAGCAATGAATGAAGAAGACGAGCAAGAAAAATGTGTTTCTGCAATCCAGATGAAGAAGCAACTGGTCCCGTACCATTTGCAAGCTCAAATGCTAATCAATTTGAAAGGAATGAATAAAATCTTGCGTACATGGCTCCTAAATATACCCGCCTCCTTCCAGGGTTTTTTTTTTTCAATTTTGTGATGTTGCTCACGGTTGCAAATTGCGCTCAGTTTTTTGTTTTTCTGTTTTCAAATTCCTCAAGTAGGTCCACTGGGGAGGATCCCAGCATTAACTAGCATTAAACGGCGAGTGTCCTACCTGGGCTGTAGCATTTTTGCAAAAGTGCTGTTACAAGTGGTGAGCTAGGAAGTGCCTAGGTCTACATGTGGCTAATTCAATTCTTTTTATTTCCAAAAAATAGAGAAAATCCTTTTTAAATCACAAAAAATTCATGCTTTTTTCATTTTCTGTAAAGCAATTCGCCAAATTGCGAAATTTCGCCACCAGACACTGGTGACAATCATTGAATTTTGTGGTATCCAAAATATGAAAGTAAATAATCTTAAGCAACCTTTCATCTTGTACGCAATTGTGACTATTTTTGACGTTTTTTAACAATACTAAGAACTTGTAGCGAATTCATTTCCAAAAAACAAAGGAATTCTGAACATAATATTTTCAAAAAACTATTTTTCAAATTGGTGAAAATTCGGCTAAAAAAAATCATAGAGGGAAAATCCCCAGGTTCCCACCAGAACAGTTTCGCACGCAACGCTCAGCAGCACCCACCAATGCACCATCAAGGATGGATGATATGTGATCAGGAAACAGTTTTCTGTTGGGTTCCAGTTCCCTAGCTAATCATGGTGGTTAGCTCAGTTGGTTTGTTTACTACCTACCAACTAGGTAGGTAGTAAAAGCAGCCCCTACCTACTATGTATAAACTCTCTACATACCTAGTAGTACCCTTGTCTATATGTTAGACCTACATCTTATAGAATGGGTTACCAAGATGAAACTGGGTAGTAACTCAGTTGAGGGTCATCCACAACTGAGTCAAAACAGGCATCCAGTGGATGGTGCACTGGTGGGTGCTGGTTCACTGTTGCCCAGCGAGTAGTGTCTCTCATCGAAAGAGCACAGAAAGAGGCATAGACAAATTCACCTAACACAAGGGTACACGCCCCAGAAAACCACCCACTCGTGCCACAGCACGTACCAATTTGAAGAAACAAGGTTGCTGGAAAAACAAATGAAAGAGGTTTGTACTATATAGACATAGTGTGTACATATAATAAGTCCAAAGACTACTAATACTTATATGGTGGGTAAAGCCCAAGCCTATGGGCTTTACCGGAATAAGACCTCTACAAGGCAGAGTTGAGTGTGATTGAGTGTGAGCCCGCATTGCCACGCAGCTGTGTTCATGTTGCTCGCACACTTTACAATGTTTTCGTGAAGCCTTCCTCGGCAAGCTTTGTGGAAAACATCAAGCCCACAAGAGAAACAGACGAAAAGTTTCATCCTGTAACAGGACATTGCAATGCAGTAAAACAAAAACAAGTTCCCTAGGTAACAATTGAGAGAGAATAAGTTCCCTAGAATTAAAGTACCTAGGTAGGTTGTAAACTAGATTAGATAGGTTGTTATATTGCATAGATAGTGAGAAATGCATTGCCCACTTCTGCCATATAGGACTGCCATAAGGCACTTGAAGAAATTTCTCAATGTATTGGGAGGGGACACTATATTCTTGATTTCCCAGCTACGAAAGAGGAGAGATCTTACACCTACTTACAGACATCGGTAGATTTGAGAACCCTCTCATTCTCAAAAAGCACACTAAGAACCAATAACCGTCCCCTCCTACAAATCATGATCTATGTATATTTAGATGAACCTTCACTTTGTGCTTCATAGAATGTAAAGCCCCAGGGTAGGGAGATTCCCAAAATGAAGGGCCGGACCCTCAACCCTACCACCTTGGGGATGTCCCTTTACCTTGCTTTGAAAACCTGTCAAATCAACAAGTATGAACCAATGTTAGGCGGTTATTAAGAATAGGAACAGACCCCAGCAGTTATTAAGGCAGTTCTAAGGATCGATAAGCATAGTTCTTAAAAACATCAAACACTTGGTTCTGGTATATAATCTGTTTACTGTTTACAATTTAACGTCCGTTCTTAAATTTTTGAAAATACAAATAACCAGTTCATTCCCTGTTCTTTCATTGAAACTGTCCATTTTTTAAAGGCTTTTGAAATAACTAGACAAACAGTTCTTTGATTGTGATTTTTCAAAGAACCAGAATCAACGATTCTCTGCTCCAAAATAATTTAAAAACCATACTCACAATTATTTATAAACTAAAATAATTGCAAAACATTAGTATGAACCTTTATATAACTAGTCTTGGGTCTTCATAATTTAGTACTTCTATAAGGTTTTCTCTTAGGCCTGCTCTACACTAGGGGTCAGGGCCAAAAAACTTGGGGCCAACTTTGAGCATTTTTGGGTTGCAGATTGGCCCCATGTTGCTAATAAATGCTAGAACATTGATGTCAGAATATTAATAAATGCTGGAACATTGGGCCCAGGGGTTGCAAATTGGCCTCCCAAATTTGATGGTATCAAGCCTTGGGTCCAATACAAGGCCATAAAGTTCAGCATTTCTTAGTAGTCTGGGGCAGATTGAAAAGTGTAAAGCCCTTGGGGCTGATTTCAACTTTTGCACCAATAAGAATGCTGGATTTGGGTTGAACATTGGCCCTGACTCCTAGTAAAGCATGCCTTAGGTGAGAGTATGGTGATCTATCTGTTCAACTATTCAGGATGCAACACAGTGAGAAAAATGAAATACAACATGAATGTCCAGAATATCTCATAAATAAACTAGGAAATTGAACATATTCGTTTTGGTGATAAGCATTTGCTTGGAGAACCTTTGACCTAAAAGGACAATTTAACACATTTGTCCTAGGGAAAAAAAAATCTTCAAATAACACAATTGTGTTCCTTAATAACAATATAACCTTAGGAACAATTGAACACATATGTACTGAAGAATAAAATCATGTTCCTTAGGGAAATACACAATGGTTGTGTGCTTTAGAAAGGATGTTCTTCCTTCTCAGACAAAAGCCATCCAAGACAAAGATCTTCATGATAAAAGGATTTGGACCTAACAATTTTCACTTCAAGGTGTGCAAAGTGATCAATCATTATGCCTGCCCACTTTCTCTACAGAAGGATAGTATCCTAATCATACTTAACACAATTATTGAAATTGAGGGACCAAAAAAATATTTGAGGATTAATTTCTCATTTGAGAATCATGATGAGTGAGCCGGTGTACTTTGTGCATCAAAGATTGAGCTGCATTTCATTTGTTGCACTTATTTATTTATTTTGTTGTATAAGCTTATTACCCATTCCATAGTATACACATGCTTAGGATTTCGGTGTAAAGCGACCAATAAAGAGGCTATTCTAGGAATGAGGGCCAGGTGTGAGCCGAACATCAAACCCAAATTCACAAATCAACCACATTCAAGTTCCTTACCTAGTGTAAATAACCGAAATGGACAGTTGTAATTCATTTATGAGGGGAGGAGGTACCTGATGTGTAAGATTTCACAAGGTGTAAAAACCTTCAAGATTTTTCTTAGTGTATTTGGAGGTATGTACTCTTGTAGAGTGCAGAATCTAAGGAGGCATTTCAAAAAATGGAATGCTAGCACCTTTTGGCATTTTGTATTTCAAAAACTCTTACATCATTTTTCTTTGATACCCAGCAGGTACCCAGTGGATACCTGCTGGGTATCACCGAAAAATTTAAAAATAATGCTTGGTAGTGACCTCAGATGGGGGTGTGCGTCCGTCTGGAATCCCCACTCCACAGGCATTACACTACAAAAGAGAATTACTGACGTCACCTTCCACATACACTAAAAACATTCTACCTGCTCTTTAGGAAATGCTACTTACTGAAGCTTAGGTGACTGGGGCATTTGTTTGTCAGAATGTTCTGTATGCCCTATGCCATCTAGGTACCTATTTGTCTTTGTTTTCTTCCTAGTGAAGTCCTGACCATGAGGCAGACGTTTGCTTTATGACTGGCTTTGGAGTCCTAAAGGAATGAAATTAAGTATGCTTCTTGCGACAGGAGGGGATTCAGGAACTGGATGTTCCCCTTATGGTTCGCCCTCTTCTTATGTGGTTCTTTTGTCTTCTTGGACATGGGTCCTGCCATTTTGTTCCTTGTATTCCCCCTTTTTTGGGTGCTTTGGTTTATTTATGATTGGCAGTGTTTCATCAATTAAGTCCTCGTTTGAAAACTGGGAACGAGTCTCATCATTTTGTGCCCTACTTTTTGTCTGGTGCTTTGGATTTGGGTACTAATGACCTAGTAAAGTAGATTAACTCTCCAAATGTGAAACCGAATCTGCATGTCTTTATTGGCCTGGGTGTAACAACACCCACACAGAACAGAGGCACAAATGGTGGCGGGGTGGTGACACAAAGACTGAGTTATCATCATTTTAGTCAATTTTTAGGGCTGGCAAGAGTTTTCCACAATTACAAAATTGGAGTGAAAGAGCAAGAGGACATGTGTGGAATCTAGTTAATCATTTAAGGGCCACTTTAAACACAGGTCCAGGGACCAAAAGCCTGGGGACCAATTTGAAGCAAATTGAACCTTGAATTGGACTCTTCTTCACAATTGAAAAAAACACTTTTTATTAAGGTACAATGAGTGTGTCTAAAAGCTTGAGGTCCAAGTCAAAGGTCCAATATAAAAAATGTGTGATTGACATGTGAGAGAATTAATCTTTGGTTTCTTCTCTCCTCTTTTTTCTTTCTTTCATGTTTTTTTGTTTTTTTCAAATTTTTTGTGCACTTGGAAAAATTGAAAATGCATTTTTCTAGCAACCACTTTGTGAGGATCCACAAAACTAGCCATGTGAATTCTAGAATTGATCCAAAATGAGGGAGCTAGTATGCTCTCCACAATGTCCTCAATACATAGCATATCTTCCATTCTCACAGAATTTGAACAACAATTTTTTTTTAAAAACAGTGAAAAAAACAAACAAAGAAATGAGCAACCTTAGACCCTAGCTTACACTTTGGTTCTTCAAACCATGAGCTCTCCTTGAAGCTCTTTTTTTAATCTGGACCAATTGGTTTCCCTCCAAAATCACAACTTGATTTGTCTTGGTCCTTGACCCTTGTCTAAAGGCCTTGGGACCAATTTCAAGCTCTTAACAAATAGAAATGCTCGATTTCATTGGACCCTGCTTCTTGGACCCTTATCTAAAGTGGCCCTTTAACATTTGATGCTCAACTTTCTATGTGGTTCCCTCAACTTTCTAGGTGATGTGGAAACCCCATATTACCACCACGCTTATAGATATACATATTGTATGCTTGAGTTTGAAGTGACTACAACAAGGTTGCCAACCTCACAATCAGTCTTTTTTTTTCAAAATGGTGAGGTAGGTGGGTTGGACATCATCCACAAGAGGACTTAGCCAAATTTTGCTACAGGCCAGAGGGGGAAATTTTAAAAATTTAGTAGTTGTGCTATATTTTTGCAACATGCTACAACTTATTGTCTAGATATGGGGACTTCAATATATTTTTTCTCATAATGCGGTGACAACAGGCCATTTTTTTCCCGAAAAAAAGCTTTTGAAGTTGTCATAAGGGCCTTTTTTGTCACCAGAATCTGAAAATTGGCCCAAAACAATCACTGCCCACAATACCTCCATCGTGATTGTACCTGCAGAGGTATGCATAGGAAAGGTATGCATAGGAAGTTGGAACTCTGCTGTGACTGGAGGTCAGAGACTTGGAGAAGAAAAGGTTCTGGGCTGTGGCCTTATGAATAGATGCAGACTGGGCAATCAATTGACATTTGATCTCAGATGTAATGGTGTTGCAATAAAATTACCATCCATCTAGGACTAGAAAAGATTGTGCATCTGTATAATACCTTGGGACCTTGGCCACCTCCACACATGTTTGTTGAATGATTAATTAATTTTGAAGATTCCATTCCAACAAATGATATATTCTCAAATATTCCATCAGATTCTTTAATGTCCTTCACATTTTTTTTTTCAATATCAACATTTCTAAAAATAATATAATTAGTGTCAAACTGGCCTGCATACTACAATGACACCCATTTCCCCTGGGTCCTCAAATTCTAATACCCAGTGTTCATAGTTTCAACAAAACTGAATTTCAGATTTGTAGATAGCCCTAGGTAGCTTCAACAAATAGATGGTTAACCATAGACAAAAAACTTGCTGTTGCACACCAGTTTCAATAGCGCTTTAGACAAAAATAACACTGAAGGCTTCTCACAATGATCAAGTTTCCCACATTTCCCAGGTTCATTAGAAGGGCAATGCATGGAGAACTCTATATATGAGTATGTACAGAGTACATAGTATACACAAAGGGCACACCACAATTTCTCCACACATGTGGGGGGTAAAACTAGTAAGTTCCTACTTCAATGGCCTTTTAGTACCGTTTTCAATTAGACTGGTCTAGTAGTAGCTATGTGACTGTTGAGGAGGAGTTTTGAAGTTAAAAATCTCCAGAGATTTTATCAAACTGCCATCCAAGTACAAGAGTAGGTACTTCAAAAACATAGTCAGATTATCTATGATTGAGTAACTTCCCAACACAATATTAGCACTAACTACCCTTGCTACTTTGTACTTTGTTTTCCAACTACTGTTTAACTGTTATTTTCGTTGAGCTCTGGAGGTGAGTTGTGAGGTAGGTGCAAGCTGGTTCACGTAACAAATAAAGCCCCGAGGGCACTCAGGCTCTTTCTAGTTAGTACCATAACTTAACTTATGGCGCGGTTGCAGTCAAGTTGGGGAACACCAAGTGCAAATAACATCCCCTACGTCTGGGTTCATATGATGTTTCAAGGATATCATAGTGTTGCACCATGATATAAAACAAAGGTGACAAGCCTGAGTGTTGCCCGACCCCTTACAACATATTCATGACTTGAACTTTTCAGACCCACAACAGACATTTTTTCTTTCTCAAAGAAAAGTCAACTCACCCCAAAGATAATCATCTCACATCAAGCTCAAAATTGGCTCCAGCACATGATCCGTCTTCTTTCAAGGCCTTGAAATTGGATTGCCAATACACACATTGATTGAGCAAGCTACAACATGCAGATTATGTCCTAGTAATGGCCTCGTTGGTGCTGAACTAGGTATATCTTATCTCTTCTGTATGAGAATCCCTATCTTTGTATCAACAGAATGTTCAAGACCCCAACATCAAATCCTTCCAAGGTATGAAATGCGGTCCTGCAGTCAAGACATTGTTAGTGTCTTGGCAACCACAGCATGTTAGATGCTACTTTTGCCTCCGAAAAGTTTTCTTGTGGACCAGGCCCAGTAAGGTTCCCTCAATAAGCTTTCCTTGTTAACAAGTAATAGCAAGCTTGGCCCCAACAAGTCAAGTACCAAGTAATACACGTTTTGCCCCACTAATAGGTAAGAGGGCCACCCATTTTCTCTACTTTGACCTTAATTCTAGTTTACTTTTCTTCTACTACATGTAACAAATTTTCGATATTTTCTTTGTCCTTCAATTGTACATGTGATTCCATGTTTCGATTGTACTCTAAGGGGTCTTGTTTGGGTTCAAAACTGTTGCATTGAGTTTACAACGAACATACAATTGCCACAATTAAAACTAGAAACAATCTTTGTGAACCACTTACACAAATACGTGACATGGGCCTAACAAGTATGAAATGGGACATAGTTTTTGGGCAACTTTGTTAATTGAGCACATCTTTTCTTTCTACATTGATCAAGACATGTTCACTATTTTCCCCTCCTTGGTTATATTTTAGGGGTCTCTACAAGCCTTGTAGCTACACCAATGTTGTGGCTTCAAATTATGTCATGCTATTGCATGTCACTCTACTATTGTTATTAATAAGAGAAAGTTGAAATTAGAACAATTAATTTTGAGTATTAGGATTCCAACCTCTTTTCTATTTTGTGGAGGTAGCCCATGACATGAGCTTTGATTTACTCCAAACTTGAATAGTTGATGACAAAACAACATAGATGGTGGACAACATTTTATGGAGCGGTTGTAAGAGAAGATGAAGATATATTAGATAATTGAAAAATTCCAAAGTTCAATTTAATAAGTAATGACCAAAATTGCAAATTACAACCTTTTCAAAGTAATCGTGTAATGTTTTTCCTTTACCTTGGCAACCTTTTTCTATGCAACAAGTACCAAGGAAACTAGGAATAGGATGCATCCCAAAACCTAATTGGATGTTTTTAATTTATGAACAAGGGTGCCTTTGGTGCATAATGTACTTCTTGACTTCCTTCTAAAAAAATAGATGTGTGACATGTCTTGCTATATTGTGGATCTTTTTTTGCCCAAACCTAAACTTTTTATCCTTGATGCTTAAATTTCCTATTTAGAACACAATTAGTCTTCAATTTAATGCCAATGATTAAAATGTAATATTTCATTGATTTATGCATTAGTGAATTATGGTTCTGGATCATACAATTCCAAGGTCAAGGAGGAAATTATAGTGGCAACTAAATTAATTTGCTCAAGGAAAATTTTGTGTTACATTTTCCTTCTCCCATTTTTTTATGCTAAATTTTGTTTTGGACCAAAATAATTATTGTCCTTAAAAGAGACATTTCACCCTTCATCATAAGCTTTTTAAAACTAACTATTCTTTCAAATGCATGCAACTTGTGCACATAACATCTTTCAAATGCATGCAATTTGTGCATAGAACATCAAGATATAAATGGCATAGTGACTAAGATTACTAACAATTTGTATGTGGTTCAAAGTTAGTGGATATACAATTTGTTTTTGAAATTTCACCAACATTGGTAATATTTTTCTCTTTGGTAGTCTTATTTTTCTCCTTACTTAGTATTGCTAGGTGTGAACTATAATGTTTTAGCTCCCCTAAAAGGATGCAAGTATAATTAAAGGAACCAAAAACCATGATAGATAGTGGTGAAAACTATGAACTTTCTTATATATGTTTTTTTCTTAACATTTTAAAGTTATATTAGTCATTCCAAGTTGTGCTAAATGATTAATATGAATGTTAAGGAATTCAAATTCAAATTTTATTAAATTAAATTTTGGGTTTTGGTTTTAGTAAAGGACGTTTGAATTTGAATAAATGTTTTATCGAATTGTAGTTAGTTTTACCAAGGACTAAGTAAAGACTATTTTAATAAAATAATTTTGATGGTAAGAAAATTTAGATGATAATAACCTACTACCCACATTCAAAGAGCACTCACAATTTGAAAGATGTGGAATTTGAAATTTTTAATTTTTCAAAAGTCTTTTACCGCACGTAAATGGGGTATAATGTGCATGACATACAAAACAAAGATGTAGTTATAATACAAGAAACAAAAACCTAAAGTAGTTAGCATATTTTGGCATGATTCAAAATTATGATAAATTTCAAAATGAAACGCAGAATTTGGCAAAATCTACACACTTTGAAAAAATCATATTTACTCAACATGTGATATATTGGGGCAATTATATGTATTTTTAATAATAAGTTGCAAAAGATTTCATTCAAAAATTCTTGCATACAAAAAAGTGAAAAAGGACTAAAAAAAATTTCACAATCATTTGGTAAAGTAATATCGTTGGCTCCTTTAATCGTATCTGCACCCAAAACTTTGTAATGATAGCCAAATATTGACCTAAAAGTAACACATGTGGTTAACAAATGGGGACTAATATTATTTAAACAACAAACATACATTTTAAAAAATCATATTTGAAACATCAAATTGTCATAAACAAATATTTCATTTATTAATAGCAAAAACATCACTAAAAAATCCAAAATATGTCATGTAAAAAAAACACAATCGCCAATAAGGATCCATGCAATGTTAAACACCAATTATAACATTTTATTCATCATTTTTTATAAAAGAATCCCACTTGTAGATTTTTTACACATATGCCATGACAACAATGGTTGTAGATAAACACATACATAATACTTTCCCCAAAATTTTGGGTAATTGCATGTAGATTTTTCATGCTACTACCCTAATGTCTTTTGAAGAATGAGGTTGCTATTCATTAATGCAAAAGAAAAGTATGTTTATCATCGCTAATCACATTAAACTATAGGACCTTTTTTTAAAGGAAAAAAAAAAAACTCTTGATTTCTTCTTCACATATTCCTTTCCTACAATTGTAAGAGAAAATTTCATCTTTCACCTTACTTTCTTATTTTGGAAAGAAATAACCAAAAAGAACAAGAGGAAAGGTTCCTCCAATCATTTCCTTTATAAAAAAACCTCAAAAAGTTCAAACTTTGATACCAAAAAAATTGGGAAAAAATGCATAGGATCCAAACTTTTAACATTTTACCCTCTTACACAATGGGATTACAATATAACGGTAATGCACACAATCCCAAGAATTTGGCATATGGTCCTCAATTGTAATGCCAAATCCCTCCATGCAAAAACTAATATGATGGTCATTTGAATTGTGAAGCTTTTGCTACAATAATAACATGTAGGCTCCACTCAATATAGGATCCACAACATCACATTAACATCAACACCTAAGATGATGCTAAGAACTATATATTTTCATGAAGATAGATTAATGCAACAAAGAAATTTCTTCTACCAAGTTAAACTAAAGATTATGAATCACCCAAAAAACTTTTCACCATTCACAAATTTAACATGCAATGAATTAATAATGAAAATTGTGCAAAGTTCATTCATTCATAGGTTTGTACCTTTTACACATGAATACCATGCATTGAAAACACAATTGACACATAAACAAATGTGTTAATGGATGAGATATAAACTTATGAATGAATGAACGTCACACGAATTTCACATCTTCCTATAAATTCATGTGTTAAATGTGTTTTCAATGTATGATATTAAGCATGAAACATGAGAATTATGAATGAATGAATTTTGCACAATTTCCATTACTAAATTATGAGATGTTAAATTTGTGATGCGGATCTCCCTTATGTTTTCTTAGATTTTTTCACCATATTTTTCCAAAGTTAATTTACCAACTGATTTTTTTTAATATATTTAAATAATTTTTTAAATAAATGGGAATATTTTCACCCACCCACATTCAAAAAAAATCACTAAAAATATTCTAAAACAACGATTTGGTAACTTTCAAACACTCCTACCTATCATTAATAAATTAGATCTACTAGATTACTACAATAATCATCGCAAACTTAGCATTTTGTGACTTAATAATGGAAATCATGCAAAATTCATTCATTCATAATTCATACGTTTCACACACTAATATTGTACATTGAAAACACATTTGACACACATATTTATAAGAAGATGCAAAATTCATGTGATATTCATTCATTTATAAGTTCATATTTCATTCATAAACACATTTATCTATGTGTCAAACATGTTTTCAACACATAATATTTGTGTATAAAATGTATGAACTTATGAATGAATGAACTTCACACAATTTTCATTATTAATTCTTCACATGCTAAATTTGTGATGAATGCTCCAAAATTAAAATTTGATCAATTTTCTCTTAAAATAATTCAAAGACAACAATTACTATAAGGTAACATACCCACTACCACCAACACATACACAAACCCAATCAACAATAAATGCATAAATACAAAATAACTTTTCAAATTATATATTTTTTCAACTATAATAGGAAAGCATATGAAAAACGGTGGTATGAAATTAGCAACCTTTTGCAAAGTCACATATTACTACACATCTAAAGACTAAGAGACATAATTAGAAGACTATATTACAAGTTAAATCATAAATAGCATGGTGGTTTAAATCAATGTTGGGTGGGTATTTGGTTTCATAACCTAAAACTAATATTATGGTTTCAATTAATAAAGTCTAGAGAAGTTTAATGTTAAAATCAATTTTTGAATTGGAACCAAATTTCAATTATTTTCAAATATATATCCAAAATTGGGTTCTCTATTTTATATATGTGGGGAATTGGAACCAAAATCGAAATTCAAGATTTTGAAAAAAAAATAGAATTGAAAGTTAATCAAGGGTTAATTAGTAATTACCACTAATTTTAATTTAGATTACCCAAAATTGGATTTGATTTTCAAAACCAAAACCAATATTTGTTTTTATGAACCAAACCCAAAACCAAATTGTTAGTTCCACTTATGTGTCAAACTATAACCATGTTAGAATTGATCTTTCAAAACTGGAATTGAAGGTTGTTCATACAAATTAAAAACCACCCAACATTAGTTCGAACATATCTTTGGTTACATATAGCAATGTTAGATTCCATGATCTCTTTTACTTTGCATTTGTGTTTATTCATAACTTAGGACATGGACAACACTAATATCAATTGTTCCAACACAATTTTTTTTGTTTCCATGGACATATGAAGACAGAATTCACAATGTTGCACTACCATTGCCAACCAATGAACAATTAAGTGCTCCTTGTTAACATGCTACCTTTCATGAAACAAGATTTATGTTATCTCAAAGTCTAGGTGTAGTTGTTTCACAATGAAACTACATTGACATCTTCACTTTTGCAAATTGTCCTTCTTTATCACTATGGTCCTAGGACACTAGTTCTTATGTTTATGCAAATAACCTTCCCCTTTGCATCCAACATAAGTTTGTTTTGCACGAGTTGTGTAATGATGGTAGCATTAACCATGCATTGTCTCCAAGCCCATATTCATCATGATACTTATTGCAAACAACACAAGAATACATGATTGTCCCATGATTGCAAAAAATCCACATTTCCTAATTCTTATTGTTAGCACACAATATTGGTCATACATTTGGAGGTGACCTTATACCTATAGTTTTCAAAGTAATTATTCCATCAAGGCATTTTAAACACCCTAAGCTCATTGATGACATCATTTACATGGTTGAAATTGCATTCCAAATCTTGTCAATTGCCTTTTCCATGCAAGAAATTACTTAACTTCTTCAATTATATGTTATATTCCATAACCACCTTTATTGATTTGTTATCATTTTTTCTAAGTGTTCATGTCCTTATGCACTACTATAAGTTTTATTTATAAAATGATTAGACAAGGGTTTTACAACAATCATTGCAACATCATTAATTGAATATGAAATTGATCCCTATATATCCCATAATGTAATCTTGGTCCATGTATCTTATTGTTACCAAAACATGTGTTCCAAAGCCTTTACCAAAACTATCTTACCAAAACCCTTTTATCAAAATGCATTACCAAAACACCTAGAGGGTTATTTTTAAAACCAAAATATTAGTTTGACTCTAATTAAGAGAATAGGATTATCATGTTTCAATTATCTTGTAGTTTAGAAGAAAAGTGCACAAGCTTTAGGATAAAGAGATGTTCATGTTAAAAGCAATGGGCACATGCAAACCTAGTGATTTATTGTTGTCAACAAGAACATTATGAATGGTGATGAGATTAAACACACCAAAAATCTTGATGGACACATTGAAAGTTTAGAATAATATTTAAGTTTACAAAATCCATCATCATTTCCCTAGGAGATTTCAGTTGCTATCAATGGGGGCCAACTCAAGGAAAAGGCAAAGGAGGTAAAGGGTTCATAAGACACGGATGAAGTTGGAATTGCATGTGCATTAAAAACCAAGAATGTTGAGAACAAAAAAAATGTAAATACCTGAGCTAAAGAGTTTGTTGATGTTAACACTAAGATTGATAATGAGATTGAACATGAATTGAAGTTGAATAGGAGGAAGGCCAACTTAAGCAATGACATATTGGGCATTGCAAATCAATAGACTTTGAGAAGGTTAGAGGATGGCCTTAATAACAAAAATGACATTGGTTGCCCACCAATGGGTGTTTTGCTTCAAATTATTCAGCACATGAATCCCACCCATTTGCTCGACAGCTTTGAACCAAATGTGGCTATTTTTCCACTTGCTCCAGATTTGGGTTCTGAAGGTAGCAAGGATTCTAATGTCAAGTTGGAAGAAGGGGAGCTAATACCATAGTGGGAAGACAATTCCTTGGATGATCAAAACACATGATTAAAACCCTAAATGTCCCATAGAGAAACCCTCACTTGGTGCTTCACAACTAAAGCCTTTGCTTAATGCAAATTTTCCTATTTGCAAGCGATTGCAAAATAGGAAGCACCAAGGACATTCAATAGTTTCTTGGAATGATGGTTGTAGTAGTCATGAAGTGGCCAAAAACTATAGCAGAAATCAGCTAAAAACTTTCTTTTGGCTAGTCACACTTCCATTGCACATCATTGGCCTTCAGTAGTGATTATTCCCTTACAATCCATGAATGTTGAAATAGAGATATTTATTTTGAGGTCCAACTAAATTCCTCCTTTATGAACTTGAATGTCATTGCTACACTCTAAGTATTTGTCTCAATGATAATTGGAATACTTGTGTTGGATCTTTGGTGGCAAGACATATGATAGTGATTATGGGGTGTGTAGTGAAAAGGAAACATAGTTGAGAAGATATGGGTAGTGCGGGAGGTTGTTGCAAGAAAATCTAACAACATGTTAACCTATTGCAATGGATTAGGTGAATCCCTAAGAGAACAAAGTGGCCTCTTGAACATTGACAAGGATAAAACCAAGGGTGATAGTAATGTTACCAAACCTATGCAAGAGGTGACCACTTATACTCAACTCCAGAAAGTAACATAACTACATGTCATGAATGGACCCAAGGCAGGATCTAGGTTGGAATAGTTAAGAGAATCAAATAGGCCTTAGTAGATTATGCAAGGTTATTTAGACACTCAATGTGAAGCTTTAATTGGAGGTAGGGCGAAGGAATTCTTTGTGAAGTCAAACTCACTCTTTCATGTTCACAATACATGGGTGTCTAAGGTGGAGCTAACAAGATTTTCACCAAAAAAACTATCTCATTTCCAAAATTTGTTGGCAAAAGAAGAGGCAAGATTATTATTGTTTTCTCTTAGTTTTTCTTTCTTTTTATCTCTTATCAAAATTACTCTTATGGTTGTGAATTTGTTCATTAAGAGTTAGAAGTTGTTAAGATCAATGACAACTTACTTATTCTTTAGAAACAAAGTGTGGAACACCTCCTTTTCATGTCTTTTCACTACTAGGAGATGTGGGCCAAGTTCACCTTGTATTTCACTAAGATTTTGAGTGAACTAGGACAGATTCACTGTATGAAATCATGGTAAAACATGTTAACCCCTAGTGACCGGGGACAAGTCGAGAGGACAGGTCAATTAAGCCAGTGAAACAAGATGGAAACAAGTGATGTCCAAATTCAAGTGGAAATTACACCTATTTGTTAAATAAACCTACAACACTAGTCAATTAAGAGGGTTTTTTCACCTGGTGTGATTAATAATTTAAATTGTTTTTTCATATTGTGTTTAGTTAATTTAGGAGAGTTATTTCACAAATTATGGTTGGTTGATTCAGGGAGACTTTTCCATCTGTTAACCATTAAATATGGGTAATTAACTCCATAATATTTTCATCTTGTAGTTTCCATGTGTCCATCTAAGAACTCAAGATGACAAGTATAGAAACATGCATAGAAACTTCTAAGGTTTGATGATCTTTGTTTGAACTTTCAGTGTGCTTACAATTTATACAAGTGAAGAGTCACCACTACTCTTGGATGACATTTTGTTGCCCTAGACTGCCTAGACACACCACATCAATAAATTTATGACAATGGACAATTTGAGTGAGACAAATTTGGTGAAACAAAAAAATTGAGAGAAGATAGGTGGATAAGAGGAAATCTAATAAAAATTGAAATTATAGTCTTCAACAAGCTCACTCACAAAGTGCCAGACCATCATCACGATGGTCTGACCAAACTCCCCACTAGCAGGAAACCATTCATCTAGTGCAGTCCTTGTACTTTGAGGGTGTGGTCGTCACTGGGTAGCTAGATTATTCCATGGTTTTAAACACCAAGGCTTGCTGGGTTGTGGTGCCGATGGTACTTCTGCTACTGCGCCTCGGGCCTTATGCAAGATGGCATGCTCATGCTGACACCCATCATCCTTCACAGCTATAGAGACACTAACATAGTAGAAAGGCCAAGGCAAGTAATTATGTGGTCCTCTGTGAATGCACAATTCCAACATACCTTTGGTGCTGCCATTGGATACTCTTATGGTAGAAAAAGCTCCAACTTGAACACCCCACCTATGAACATTGACAATTGTTCCAACAAGATTGTAAAATAACCATAAATTTCCTCAAACATTTTCTCACCACAGTCACACTGAACACTACATAAAAGAAGCAGAAAGAAAGAAATGGTTAAATGGAATCCAAGTAATGAATGAAAGCAAACATATTCAGACAAGAATTGCAAGCAAACATCACCATGACCAAAAGATTTTTGCAACCAAAAGAATAATGAACTCAACAAACCATGAAATGAATAAGAACCAGAGGTCAGAACCTTCATATGGAGACTATGATGGTCCCACAATCATGACATTAAAGTAGCGCAAATTGTCCTCTGACTGAGATGCACTAATGCCCGGTGCTGCCACAAATTATACAACCAGCAAAGTTGAAAGCCAACATATTTGACATCTAATCACCTTAGGCACACAACACTAAGTAAGAATTGTTAGAAGCCACCTCAGAATGAAAATCATTTGTTAGAGCAACCACCTGTAAAGTGCACATCACACCATGGTCTAAACAATGTCACATGCCTCTGAATACAATGCAACCATCACCAAACCATGAACTGACATTTATTTCTTAAGCCTTTCATGCAAGCAATGACACTTTCCAGTGCAATCAAATCAGTCCAAGCAACATTTCACAACACAACATCATAAGAAAACATAACATTTGTAGAAAACCCTAATTTGTGAAACAAAGGGAAAAAAATCTTTGTACTTGGCTAATGGGGAGTGTTTCAGGAGTTAGTGTAAATGCAATCACTGCAAGATAACATATATTCTGATGTATTCCATTGAGTGCAACATAGTTCTTCTTCAAGCTTCCATACATTTGCTCTAAGTGGACATGAGAAGGTGGAGAATTGACACTGGACTCTATGATACCCCATACCTATCTGCAGCTATATTTTAGTTTCCAATTCTAGTCTCGTCAATTTGAAACGTGATGCTTGGTGAGGCTCATTTGCCTGCCCCTACAGCCCAAGATTCATGTCCACCATACAAATCACCTTCTGAGGCAAATCTGCCAATGCCCCATCCCTCACCAAAAACCTACCTGTAGAAGTAATTCCAACACTATTAAGTAGACTAGTCCTGCGTTTAAGGAGGGAGGAACTGATCCCAAATTCACAGAAGCAAAATCATAAGAATAAATATGAGCAACATAACAAGCATACCAGTATGCCAGCTGTTGCATGACCATTCCATGCTGGAACAAGAGCCAGAGCTGCTGCAGAGGAATCCCCATACCCAGACAGTGAAGGACCTCCCCGTAATGTGTCTGCACTGCGAGGCCATGAAAATGATGCCTGAGATTGCACTTGTGTCTGGACTTGTACACCAGGTCCAGATGTAGGTCGTGGTCCGCATCGAGGGGAATTGCAGAAAATGTGCAGAGCAACAAAACTAGAAGGAAAGAACAATAATTGGTATGACCAAGGAGTAGAAATGATCCTTGCCATCAAATGCCACCACAATCAGAGGTCAGAGGTTCATTGACTAAGCCCAGGATGAGGGGGGGTTCACGCTTCACTCGGGCAAGCAACTGCTTAATCTCCACACTTCAATATCACGGTACAACTTGAACAATTCATCCACAGCTGCAACTCAAGGTGAACTCCTTCTTGGCTTGCCGAACCCTACTATTGAGAATCTCGCAACATAATGGACTGACTTCCAGGATATTCAGTACCCTAAGCTTGAACCCTAAAATGTCCATTGGCCCCTAGCTTCCAGTAAATAACATCCTAGATAATTCCCCCCCTTCAATAGGAAAAGATGAGCTTATAGCACCAAATATACTGGATTCCATAGCGCCCAAGCGCTTAGGTTGCCCGTCATGTGGACAGGAGCCAGCACAGTGACAACAGCAGAAAGGCAGAGACAGAAACGTGTGTGCAAACATGTCAGGCCACCATTGCTCCTTTTCGAAAGCTATGTGAACCTGATAAAAGGAGAAGAATACCTTGTTGTGCATCAGAATAGCACAACCTGACTCCAATTGGTCCTTGTCCACGAACGATAGGACGTTGACATAGTAGTTAGGCCCCACCGACGAGGACACAATGGCGTGATTCTTGTCAATTTTGTCCTCCAAATTGCCCAGCTCATGGGAAATCCCCTCAGGTCGTCCACTTTGGACCGATCCTCTTCGTTTTTATCTTCCTGCGGCTTCAAACGCTCCTGACCCGCCACAAACTCCTCCTCCATCAACAGGTAATCCTTCACGCGATCCAGCTTCAGAAGCCGAAGCTTGCACTTGGTGGCAGGTGTGAACCATGGGCAAGCGAGCGGCTGCTTCGGGTCCCTTCTGCTTTCGCTGCTTCTTGCCGACGCGGGTCGGTGGTGCTGTAGGCTGGTACTTCTTCTCCTTCTTATTGTTAGGATCGCCTTTCCGATCCCTTATACCTCCTTGCTTGCTCGGCAACCCGCCCGATTGTCCTTGACCCATTGCTCCTCCTCCTCCTCCTGCTCAGTCCGTTTGCTCTGTTCCAATTTTCAATAACTACAATTCAGTCACAAACCTGTGAACGCAACCCCAGAACACAAAACCTCTCGGAGAAAACACCATGAAACACAAGCGAAGTGGCGGAAAGAGCTTGAAGAGGAAGAAGAATGGACTGTGTGCACGCTGCTTCTGTCGCCCTAAAAATGAAGGCCACGTTCTCGATGCGTTCTGAGCTAATGAAATTCCCACCGCTACAAAAACCCTCCTCGTGCTGGCCGTTTTCTACGTTCTAATGCGAACGATTTCCATGTTCCCTATGCCCTGCTTTGAACCAACCAGATTGTGAAACTCAATTGGAGTTTGAATTTGGGCACAATTGAAGTAAACCGGTTAATGATGTTTGGAAATAATGTTATGTTTTCACCAGACAAGTTTTCGGTTTGAAATGTGATAAACAATCTAACATTAAAGAAACAAACCTAGTAAACAAACTTCACCCTTAATAAACATGTACACCATATAGTGAACCATTTTCACCAATGAAGGTAAAAGCAGTGAATTATAGTGAACTTAATTAACTTTTATGGTTCCATAGTTAAATAGTCTAGTGAACTACACCCCACTTTCCTAGTAGTGTTTTAAAGGGCATGACCAAAGGAAATCTAAAACTCTTACAACAACTTGGTTTTTAAACTTGATTCGTATGCAAGTCATAAACTAGAATCCTGAATTGGCTCAGCTAGAATGTGTTTTATTTTTAAAAAATGTGGGTCTCTAGAACATAATCATGGAGGGGCAAAAAATACTTGCAAGGACAAGGAGATGAAAGACACATTTGCATGGTGTGTAACATGGGTAGGTTTGGCCTATGAGGATTGCACTTGGGAATGCAAAGACAGTGGTGTTATTACAGCCCCTAGTGCAATCAAACTCTTCTTTGCATATGAGAAGTAGACAAAGGCAACAAAGTAGATAATCACACTTGAAAGAATTCAAGAGGTGCAACACAATTTGATAGTGTGCAATTTTTTGATATTTTTTTCCTCATTTATGATTGGAAATTAGTTTTATGTAACCATTGTTGATTGAAAGTTCATTATAAGTGAATCCAATAAATGCCATATCACTTGTCTTTGGGTTTAATTTGGTGACCAAGTTGAGAAATATAATCAATTTCATTTTGTTTTATGGAGACAGGTTGAAAAGCTTCATAAAAGCCCACTTGTCAATATAAAAGGCCAGCTAAATCGGATTCCTAGGAGGCTGTGGCACGAAAATAATCTACAAGCTCTTAATCAATTATGAAAGTGGTGGCATGGCCACAAGAATGCCATCATGATTGACTAGTTCAATCAGGTGATTAACTTTAAAGCTTGAAATTCCAAAATGCCCAACAACTTGCTAAGAGTTTTCCAACTTGATGGTTCCACTTTGCCCATCCCAAAGGGTCCACTACACAATTTTTCTTTTGTTCTTTAAAGATTATGTTGTAAGAATTTTCCATCATGTTCCCTTGTCTTTTCTTCATCTATTTTTGTAACTTTTCCTATTGTTAGGTGCATGTTTAGACCATATTCAGCTTCAGTGTCTCAAGTTGCCATGTTGAAGAACAACTAGCCTTGCATAAGTAATGTGGGTTCCAAGTGTTCCCTAACATCAACCTTCATAAAACAATACCAACATAGCAAGTTTCTAATTATTCTCTATTCAATGCAGGAAAATATTGTGGTGACAATCCTATTTTTGGTGTCCCTGCTAGAAGAGTTCAAGGTGGTGTTGTTCAATTTGATTGTGGTTGATGCGGGGTTGATCACAAGCAGACTACATAAGTGGATTTCATTAATTATACCTCTGAAAGCATAAATGCAAGAGAATTCATTCAACAAGCTGAAATCAACTCTCCAAATGGACCCATCAAACCACAAATGATTTTGACCACCTTTGAAGTGTTAAATTATATAAAAAGGAAAGCCAAATTGTTTACTACTAAGGACTTGTTTTATTACATATTGTTTGTACTTTGTTAGCAACCTAACAAAGAGACTTAACACGACTCAAATAAATTTCAAGCCTTAAGTGATTTGATTTTAATGAGGAGGTTGTATTTCAAAAATTTGGCAGCATGGATATCTTACAAACATATATATACTTGTTGATGCAGGATATGGAGATCTTAAAGATGTTGCATTGGGAGGTTTTAGTAGTCAATGAACTCAAGTTTTAATATTGACCCTTCAGCTAAATCAAGGATGAATTCCTCCTCTTGCTTTTGAATGTACCTTTGAAGGTAGGCTATGGCCTTCAATCTACCATAAAACACACATCCCAAGAGGGACCTTGGTTGATGTTGTGGTCATTGTATTTACAATCAAATTAGGACTTTTGTTTGATGGTAGGAATACACCAGTGGGGGATTAGGATTGTTGATAAGTAACATCTATTGCTACCTTTTGTTGTCTTTTTTTTTTCTTGATGATGATGACATGCTTTCATTTTGGTTGTTTCCAACTAGCTAGTTAGCTGTTGGAGCCTATCAACTAAATGCATATTTTTTCACTTATTTTTTTTAAAAAAAATTCTCGTAAACCAATCTGGAATAGTTGTTGCGATATGTTGTGTTTCTAGAGCCATGGAAAAACCTTTCAATGCATGGCCAAGATGAGGAGACCCAAGTAGTTAAACTTTAAAGAAGATTGAGTCGATGGGTATGTTGACCCACCTATAAAACATTACTGAATTTAACCTTCTAAATTTTATTTCTTTGTTTCAAACAATATTTGAAGTCATTAACTTTGTGAAAATCAAAATATCAACCCCAAACACCAAAAGTGAAACCCAAAATTAAATGCAACACGTTTTGTAAATATATATTTTACATACATGTCATGAAAATGCCCCCTTCCCCCCCCCCCCCCCCCCCCCCCCCCCCCCTTTCGGTGGTGTGCTTTCACCCATTAACACACATTTAATTAAGGGTCTTAGATTGTTGTATCCAAAATTTGATCAAGACCCCTTACTCTACACTATAGATGATGCAATAGGGTATGTAGTGTTTTGGCCTAAAAGTTGACCACACAGTGAAATTGAAATGTTTGGGGTTCATGTGCATACTACTGTTAGATGATGTTTATATCATCTTATTTTGTAAATTTTTGACTTCTTCAATTTTATTAATATAATATTTGGCACCCATGTCAACTTGATCATTAAACATCTTAATCACAATAGACATGCCATTTGTCATACACATTAGTTAAACTATTAGACATTATAATGAAACTAGACATGCCATGTGGGTTCCTTGTCACCAAGAAGTTAATCACATTTATTAACACGGACAACTACATGTCAACACAAATTACATACACTTCAATCATAATGGACATGCCTAGTTGGACATAAATAGACACTCAATCATAATAGATTCATATGGTGAAAATGACTTGTTTATTTTGACTGTAGCAAAATTCGCCCACTATCCATTGTGACGGAAAATTTAGTCATAAAAACCAACATATAAGCACATAAATGTAATAGTGTGGCTAAACACATATTGAAACCCTGTACAAACAAAGGAGGGGCCTTGACACGTCCCCCAACAAAATATTAAAGATTACTTTCAAGTTTGGTAATGTTGTTGTTGACCATATGCTTATATCAAATCAAGAAAGACATAATTCTAAGAATTGACAGTGGTTGGTTCTAGGGCTTACAAGCTTATTACCACATTTCATTGTGGGAATTAGTGGTTTCCATTTGTTTCCAAATTTCACATGTGTTGCCTAACACAATAATCTATTAACATCTAGGACCAATAGATGTTGTACCTTTTTTAATTACCAAAGTGCTTTGATTGATAACATTGCAATTACCCACCTATTTTGCAAGAAGGATATGTTAACTAGCTTGTGGAACATTTGCATCTAGTGGTATTGACATGGCATTATCCATGATTTTCTCCCCATGAATGTTCATTTGTGTTTAACTATATGCATTACCAATCTTCATGTTTGAATTGGAAGATGTTTGCACCACTACATTTGTAGCTTAGGCATAATTCAAAAATTTGTCCCTTTTCTAATCCATGAATGGCTACATTCAAACTTTTTGTTTTGTTAATGAAATTAAGCCCCAACCCTTAAAAAAAAATTCCTAAACAACACTTCAAAAAAAACAAGGTTATGAATGTTGGGAGAGTTAAGTTCACAAAACTTGTCCTAGATGTGCTCCAATTGTTCATCGTTAAAAAAATATATATATATGGAAATCCAAAGAATTTGGAAATGAAATGTTTTTAGAAAATAAAAATTATGAAAAAGAATTTCCTCATGTCCTTTATCAAACTTCAACCCTAAAGTTGAAGTTCAAAGAAATGTTGAAAGTAATTTTTCTGTTTTTTGGTTTCAACCTGCAAAACCCAACATTGAAGGTCAGGAGCAAATTATTTTTTTAAACAACCTTCCATTGAACTCAAAGCTCAAAGCAAGGAGCTTTGCACATGGCTGAAAAAAAAGAAATCAATATTGCCTTTAACTTTCGGCATCGAAACTTGGAGGCAACCAAAAGTTGGAGGCTAAGGAAGAAAAATCTATATTTTCTTTTCTTTTCTTTTCTCCTTGGCTTCCAACTTTCGGTGCTAAAAGTTAAATGCTAAGTAGAGCTGGTGCTTGGAGCTTTAGGCACACTACTACAAAAATGGGGTGCAATTTACCAACCTAAATCATAATGGGACATTGAAAGTGAAATAAGTTCATAACATTTTATAGATTTCATTGTGGTGAAAGTTTTTTCATTATAATATTACCATGTAGATATCATGTTTCAACATTAGTTAACATAATTCACTATTATAATTTACTATAGTAATTAGGTTTAATTTTATGTTTAAAAAAAATTATATCTATACTACTTTATGATATACCTTATATTATTTTAAGCTACTTTACTTATTCTAATTTATATTTTATGTTATTATAGGTTATTATAAATTATTGTATCCTAAGTATAATAATTTAAAATAAAATATAATGACCTAAGGTAAAAGTAACTTAGAATAGAAAATAATAACTGATGAAAAATAAATTTAAATACCCCACAATATAATAATTGCCAATAGCCTATGATATTATAACATAGAATATCCAACAATAATATGTAATACAATAATCACCAATACTTGTAATATAACATATAATAACCAAGAATAATTTATAATACAATAACTATTAATAACAATTAATAAAATAACCACCAATAGCAATTAATATAATAACCACCAATAACAATTAATATAATAACCACCAATAGCAATTAATATAATAACCACCAATAACAATTAATATAATAACCACCAATAGCAATTAATATAATAACCACCAATATCAATTAATATAATAACCACCAATAATCACTAATATAATAACATTAATAACCACCAATATTCACCAATATTCATCAATAGCCATTAATAGAATAAGCATCAATAGCCATTAATAGAATAAGCATCAATAGCCATTAATAGAATAAGCATCAATAACCATTAATAAAATAAGCACTAATAACCATTAATAAAATAAGCACCAATAACCATTAATAGAATAAGCACCAATAACCATTAATAGAATAAGCACCAATAACCATTAATAGAATAAGCACCAATAACCATTAATAGAATAACCACTTATATCCATTAATAGAATAACACCAATATCCATTAATAGAATAACCACCAATAGCCATTAATAAAATAAGCACCAATAACCATTAATATAATAAGCACCAGTAGCCATTAATAGAATAATCACTAATAGTCATTAATATAATAGTCACCAATAACCATTAGCAGAATAATCACCAATAACCATTAATAGAATAGCTACCAATAACCATTAATAAAATACCCATCAATAACCATTAATAGAATAACCACTAATAGCCATTAATTGAATAACTACCAATAAAATAGCCACCAATAGAATAGGTACCAATAGTTATTAATAACCATCAATAGCCTTAATAAAAGTAGTTTAGCATAAGTAGTATTATTATATTAACAAAAAAATTATCCATTTATTAAACTTTTTTTTTTCAAAAAAATGGTCATTGAAATGTTATTCAATGATGATATTCAACTTTTTTTTGTTCAAATGATTTTAAACTTTCAAAAGGAAATAAATGTAATTATGTACATTATGGAATTTTTTTAAGAAGTAAAGTCGAATCATTTCATTTGAACAAAATCTCAATAAGATATGAATTTTCAAAGTTTGTGTTTTTGTAATGTTTAAAATGAAGTATTTGATAAATATAATGTAATATAACAGACCACCACAACAAGTGGGGTGGTTTGATAGTAAAGGTGTTTACTTCCATTCCAAAGGTCAAGGGATCAAACTTCATGAATGGTGTTGTGTGTGGTTAACAATGGTATGTTGATTGAATATTCCCTTATCGAATTTTTTGAATAGGTGCCTAGGTTGATTACGTGGTCTACCTAAGCTAGGTTTTAAACCTAGCTTAGGTAATAACATGTGTTAATAAATCATAAGTTAAAAAAATCATGAAATTACCAATAATATTATATATTAAATAATTAAAATTTAATTGATTTCCATGTTGATTAATTAACTAACAAATGGTTTGGTAAATTTGTATTTCATTGGAAAGTAACCTTGTTTCATTAGGTATTAATGAAACAATTTATTGTCCATAGGTGCCGATCCCTGTTCACTAAGGGGTTAAACAATTTCACTAAGTGAAAATGTCCAAATTCATTCAAAATCTAATGAAACCCAAAATGAACTAGGATGCATTTCCTAGTAGTTGCATGTCCAAAAGTAAATTTTTATGTTCGTCATCAAAAGTAAGAAGTCAAGCATAGTACAATTACTCCAACTATGTGCATGGAAATCTAGGCATGGTTCAAAGCATTTTTTTTGCTTTTGATCTCCTATTCTTGGCATCAAAAGTAGCAAATCGAAAGTAAAAATAGTTTCCTTGGCCATGATTTGAGTTTCTAAGCTTTGTATTTAAAAATCTAAACATGGCTGAAATCAAATTTTTTGGTTTTGGCTTCCTACTTTCAAAAGTAGGAGGTGGAATGCAAAAAAAAGTGCCTTGGCCATGTTTTGAACTTTTAAACTTTGTGCTTGGAATTTTAGGCATGGTGGAGAATAAAGTTTTTTTTCTCTTGGCCTCCTACTTTCAATGTCGAAAGTAGGAAACTAAATGCAAAAAAATGTTCCAATTATTTACATAGAAATTTGGGCATGGTTGAGACCAATTTCTTTGCTTTCGATTTCCTACTGTTAGTGTCAAAAGTAGGAGGTTGAAAGTAAAAAAATTACCTTGGCCATGCTTTGAATTTCTAAGCTTTGTGCTTGGAATTCTATGCATGGCCGAAATCAAAAAAAATTTGTCTTGGCCTCCTACTTTTGGCATTAAAAAAGGAGGTTAAATGCAAAAAAATTCTTTCAGCCATGTTTTAAGCTTCCAAGATCCATGCTTGGAGCTCTAAGTGTGGCTAAGAACAATTTTTTTTTGCTTTCAACCTCCTACTTTTGGCTTTGAAAGTAAGAGGTTGAAATCCAAATTTTTTGCATGGGCCATGCTTTGAGCTCCAAGCTTTGTGTTTGGAGTTTAAGCATGGCCAAAAGAAAAAAGGTTTTGTTTTTGGCCTTCTATTTTCAATGTCATAAGTAGGAGGTTGAATGCAAAATGCTTTGGGCATGTTTTGGACTTCTAAGCTTTGTGTTTGGACCTTTCAACATGGCGGAAATCTATTTTTTTGTTCTTGCCTCCTACTTTTAGTGTTGAAATTAGGAGGTCAAAAGCAATAAAAGTTTCTCAATATATTCATTCAAGAATGTTTTTTGCACAGTTCAATGTTTCAAGCTCAAGTAGAACAATCTTAGATCAATGTTAGGTGTTGTGGCCCCTAATTTCATATCTAAATATATTTTGCAATTTCACATTGATGTTACTTGCAAAATAGAAAAATAAAAAAAAATCGAGACCCTATTTGAAAAAAATCTTTCTTATAATCATGAAGACATAAAAATAGATCATAGATTTTTTTGAAAATAAAAATCTTGCATTATCAACGACATTAGACTTTTGATGACCAATCTAACACCCTCCAATAATGGTCAATAATAAATGAGTATTGTTTCAAATTGCCGTGTAACTTAAAAATGCTTGTGTGCAATGTTTGGTTTCCAACTTGGAACTATGCACACCTCCAAGGACAATGTGTATGATGACAACCACAACGTTATTAAATTTGTCTACCAAGCTTCAGTTATTACTACATAGGGATTGGAATGGACTCTCAATAGCAACAAATTTAGTATCATTGGGGAAAATCTCCCAAAAAATTCCCAAAACATAGTCGTGACGTTAGGCACTGTATATGTCTAGTACCAATGTCATTGCCAATGATTTTTAAGTCAACGACGAATTGATTGGTGTCATTCCAAACCACAAAATTACATTCATAGACTTGTGTGACTTTTTCAATGAAGATGGAAGATTACCAATCTTTGTACACTTGTTTAATTCTTCACTTTTGAATCAGAATGATTTTGACATGTTCTATTCAAATCCTTTTGATAGGTTGCCTCAAAGTCCACCCCTTTTTTTCAAAAATTGTCATGGAATGCTTTAAGGTAATGTCTTTTGCCCCCCATGCCACCTTGGAGTTGAAATAATTGAATTATGATACACTTTGGATTGAAAATGTTCCTAGCATTCCATCCATTTTTTATGGTGATGCTTTCTTAGAACTCCCCCTTATTGATAATCCAAATGACCATCTTGATTAGATGCAAAGAATGGAGAAGAAGTAGGACATCAAATTTTGGTGCAAGGTCAAGACAAAAAACAGTAATAATGATTTCAATATAGGGATGGCAATTGAAACACAATTAAAAATGAAGTATCAATTCCCAAATTCAAATAGTTCAAGGAGCTATTTTGAAATATCAAATTATTAATCATTTATTGACTTGATAAGTGTACTTGCATTTTTAAAAAAATTAATAAAGTCAATATAGAATCTTTAATAAATCAATGATTTCACAAACACTTTCAACTTCCTTTTCATTTACTTCAAGTCCACTAAACATATCAAGTTCTTCCTTTGAATGGACATTTTTCCAAATTTACTACCATTTTTATATGCAACACACCATTGCTTGATAAACATCATTGAAATATACATGAAAAAATATTATAGTACTTTAGCGAATTCAACATGTGTTTGTCGATTAATTAAATAATTGGTTTTTAGAATTCCATTTCAACAAATGATATGTTTTCAAATATTTCATCAGATGTTTTCTTTTTTCATAAAAAAGTTTCAGATTTTTTTTCCAAAAATTTCAACAATTTTGAAGCTAACATAATTAGTGTCAAACTGGCCCAAGTACTATGGTATTCAAATTTAGCCCCTTAGATTTTCTTACACACCCACTTTTTCAACTAAGGTGAACTAGCGGTAAAATGTTAAATCTTCCAAACAAATTAGAAGTATTGTTATGATTTTTCCCCCTAGTCTGCCTTTTTCCTTGTTTATTTTTACCTTCAAATACCTAATCATGTTTTGGGTCCATGTTATGCATGTTATGAACATGTTACGGGTATTAGGGGTATGTAACATGTCATTGAACATGTTATGTGCCCTTTGGAACATTCATAACATGGATGGTTATGAGTCCAAAATGTGTTCAGGTATCACCCAATTTGTTTTAAAAAATATGAATGGGACAAAGGGTAGATTGGGGGGAAAAATTTGTAGTAATACTTTTGTACTAACTACATTCAATTTCTTTGGCCGATTTAACATTTTCCCACAAGGCACCAACACCCACATTGGCACTTTCACCAAGTTTTGGATTAATTGAGCCCATTTGAAGTATTTCCATTAGCGATCAATATGAAACCCTACACTAAAAATCTTGGATCAAAGACAACAATCAATTTAATTCAACGACACTAATTGTCAACTTTCAAACCCTTGGAACAATCTATAAATATAATCAATTTATTAATTGTATTTATTTATGTTTTTCATTGGCAAGATAGTTTGACGAATCTCGGTGGGTTGCTATCAATTGTCTCCCACACATTTGCAGGCAAGATGCTAAATACCCCCCATCAAGCTTTATCTAGCGCTTATTCTAGGTCATAATGCCCCACCATTGGGCCTTCCATGTCACACATGCGAACCCCTCTCATCACTATCTGTAGAACATCTCAAGCACTATTGAAGGCCTTCAAACGTTGTTGCCATCGACGAAGATTTTTTGTGTTCTGCCAATAAGTTGAATCAACATAATTTTTTCCATGTCAACTACAAGTCTGGATTGTTTTACTACTTGCCTAAATAGTAAATCTTCAAACAACCAAGGAATTTGAACAATGTGTTGAAAATGGCAAAGATGGAAATCAAACTTGAAATCCATTGAACATTAGTAGATTTGGGATAAGGTTTTTGAAGCACCCACAACCAAGCATTTGAAAGCAAAGTAAACCGGCCAATACGTACCCTTAAACCTACCCTCATCTTTTCTAATTGAGACTCATGTTTTGCTTCGAAACCCATATGTAAAGCTTGTTTTTAATCCCTAACATTTTGCTTCCATAAACCAATCTACATTAAGCTACAAACCAAGATTTCTTGCAAGCTTACAAACAAACGCATCAAAATTGCTTTTGGTGATGAAATACTGAGGCAATAGTTTGTGTTTTTTACATGCATTTAATTGTAGAATGTTCAATATTTTGCAATTCCATCCTAGGAAGTCAAAATAACAACCTTCCCTTGCACCTCTACTCTAACACATCATCTCCAATGTTTAGGGTTTGTTAACCTTGCTTTGCTTATCAGAATCCAATGCTTCCTCATGAATGTTTTTTTCGAATATCCTTGTTTACAGATTCCATTCAAGTTTCCAACCTAGGATTTCAGTTTTGCTTATCTATATTTTATAAAAATTGAAAACATTTGTGTTTTTCATTGTTGTTATATTCGAGCAACCCACATTCGAGGGTTTAGCTTTTGACCTTGTTCTAAGGGAGGAAGAAATTACAATAGAATTTACTATTGTTCAAATTCCACTATGTTTGTTCATTTCAAGGACTTAGGGTTTACTTACCTTACTTTTTTGTTGAAAATGTAGTAGAATTATGATAATATGAAGTTCAATGTCTACTATAATCTTTTCCATAGAATGATAATTTTGCTTAGTATTCTTCATTAAAACTTCCAAATCATTATCTTGTAACAAATATTTTTCTAGGGTTTATGATTTTTTTATGCAATGTCAAACCAAGATTATTATAATGTTGTAGTGGATGATGTAGGAATCCCAAAAATTCTGCTACGTGAACTTTTTATTGTTTCAAAGGAAAGGGATTTAATTGAAACACTAAAGGAAACCATGCAATCACTAGTAGAAAACCCCTCCTTTTGCAACTACGTTTTCAACTATTGTTCAACTACAAACCAAGTAAAAAACTACACATGTAGTAGTAATTTATTTTTTGCAACTAGGAATTTTTTTGGCAATTGTTAACCAATAATGTCGAAAAGTACAAGTTGAGAATGAAATTATAGTCGAAAATATATGCCACGTGTCAACACCACAATAATAGCCACTACTTACCAATTTAGTTGAAAATTGTTTTACCAATATAGTTGAAGGATGTTGTCAACTACATTTAACTAATTGATGAACTTCATTCACTAACTAAGCATGACATTAGCCAACAATAAATTACAATTTCAACTAGGTTGCAACTATGTAAATTGAACATTTCACCTATGTTGCAATTATGTAAATTGAACATTTGGCCAGTGGTTTGGTGACATGTGGCACATCATAATGTTGACACATGGCACATTCATAAAATGTGCGGTCGACAAATAATTAAATGACATGTGGCACATCCACATCAATAGGTTAGGCCACAAGGTGCCTAAGTAGAGGTTAGGTTAATGCTAAGCACCTAGGTTAAACCTAAACATAGGCCATTTAATTTAGGCTTAAGTTAGGGGTAGATCTACACAGTTATGTTAGGCCTAGGCCTAAACCACATGGTAATTAATAAATGAAATCTTATTTCATTTGGTTTAGCCTTTAGGGTTGAACCTTTTTGATTGGTTCATCCCAAATGGCTATTAGATTTTCATCTTTATTGTGTTCTCCAACAATCCTAATGCACTACTTTAAATAGTTTGGATTCATGGAATGGAAACCAAACAATATGGGATAAAAAATTTAGTTGTAACCTAGGGTAGACACACCTATCACCAAACACTTAACAATATTGGATCATTATAACTCTCTTGTCCATGGTCTATTCCTTTTGAAACTAAAAAAACATTTATAATCCTCCACCTAACATATTTAAATCTATAAAAAACACTACAATCTAATAGAAAATGAGCAAGATATGCCCTTTCAAAGTGAAGGGGGTTGTGCTTTGGATTTTTTCATAAGTGTTCAATATGATATTGAAGCTTAAGCTCCTCAACTATTGTTTTTTTGACTTTTCATTTTAAATAAGTTTCATAAATTTTGAAATAACACATTTGTAACCTTTAAAATCATTCAAAATGAATAAGAAATGAATAAGATATAATTGTTGGAAGTAAAGGGGGTCTAAAGACAAAATTTGACACAAAATATCACTCTTTCTCTTCCTCTGTTTTTTGCTTTGTTCCTTTGTTTTTGAGGTTGAAAGAATATTTGTAGCTTTTTGTCTTGCACTTCCAATGACATAAAAAATGTTCAATTTGGTGTTGGAATGAGGGCAAACTTGAAAGTGTTCAATGATAAAGTACCATTTGTTATCTACTCTAGTTGTAATCTAGTTGTACAAGCTACTTTAAGCTTAGTTAAGTCTAGACTTAAATTTATAATTTACCTAGCCTAGGTCTAGTTACTTGCCTTAATTACTTATAGTAATTATTCATCAACTATTTGAAACTATATAGTTGTATAATTAAAATTTAAACATATTATCATCATTTATTAAATAATATGGTGATTAGTAATTATGTTTAAAAATCAGAAATTAAATGAATTTATCTATTAAATAATAACTTATCACTGATTTTCTTAAAATTCGAAATTCATTATAAATTTTTATTAACATTTCATAAAACAAAGAATCAACTAAAATATAAATATTCAATAATAAAATTTAGGTTATATTGTAGTTAAAATGATAATTATAATGTTGTGACAATTAATAATTGACTACAATTACAACAAAAACATTAATAATAATATTGTAGCTAATAGTTAGGTTAGGCTAGTTATTTAACTATTTTTATTCATATTTTTACCTAACTTGTTGGAACTATTAAATGACCTAGTATAATAAATAATAAATATGAAAAAGAATATTGTATAGTAGTGTTAAATCAAAATAATTTATGAGATTATATGATAATTTATTAAGTATTTCTACTAATTATTCTAAAATTTATTATAATTTAATCATAAATAAATAAGGAAGGAATTTTAATAAATGAAAAAATTATTGGAACTAATAGCAAAAATTAAAATTCTAAAAACTATCAATTATGTATCATGTTGTAAATTAAAACTGAATCTACATGGAAATAATAAATTACAGATTTATTGAACATATTCCAAAAACATATTAATTCAACATCCTTGATATGTTGTAAACTAAAATTGAATTTAGATAGAAATTATAAATTATGCATGTATTGAATGCACACTTTATTAAATTGACTTATATTTCAAGTTTTATTTTCAAATTATAGTGTAATATTTATATGCATAAAAAAAATCATCATACATGTTCTCATTCATGTATACAAAAACCATTTACGTGTACATTAATACTTAATGAATCTTTATTGTAATTATTAAAATATATTAAGACATCATACATATAAAAATGAATAAACATTAAAATTCCACAAAATCATGAATTGTGTATCATTACTTGATTTGTTCTAAATTAACATTTTATTTACAAAAAAAATTAAATTACATATATTGAATTTACATTATTACAAACTCATATTTCAAAATTTCCCTAAATTTTATTGTGGGATTAAATTTTAATATTTATATACACAAAAAAAATTGCATCATACATAAGCATTCATTTGCACGAATAAAATTTACATGTAGTTTAATGTTTAATGAAGTTTTATTGCAATTTAAAGCAAATATTGAGATATCATGACTATAAAGATTAATAAACATTACAGTTCCACAAAAAAATATTAATTATATGTATCATTATTTGATATGTTGTAAACTAAAATCCAATTTACATATGAATAATAATTAGGTGTATTGAACATGCAAATTATTACAAATTTATGTTTCAAAATTTCCTTAAATTTCCTTCAATCAAATTTTATTATTTGTGGGCCAAAAAAAATTGAATCATACATAACCATTCATTTTATACAAAGATAATTTACACATAATTTAATCTATTAATGAAGGTAGATAATTTGTTTTGTTTTATTCTATCATGTTGAAATTTCCTAAACCAAATTACTTCATATAATGTTATTGATATATTTGAAAACCTAACAATGAATAAAGGTGCATTGACTTGGGTTTAAATTTTTTGGAGCCACAATGCAAAGGTTATTGATTATTGAACCATTTTTTAATAAACATTAATAAAATCATAAATAAAAAATCTATTCAAATCCAAAGGTGTACTTGGTGTTGTTGGAAAGTAATCGCTAAGTTAGATCTAATGAAACTCATTTCATAATTTTCATACTTAAGGTGTGGAAGATATTGAATTTTGAATGAAGTTTGTTGTTGAAAATTCAAACAAATTACAACAAATTAGGTTTAAAAGGGAAAATGAGTTGAGTGTGTTCACACTTGGGGCCCACAACACATGTTACCTTATTTATCCATGAAGGAAAGCATTTTGCTTTGTTTTGTCATAATGATATCTCCCAAACCATGGTGTCTTAGGTTATGTTATGGAACTTATGATCAAAAAGTTCTCAATGAATAAGGGTGCAATGACTTGGTTTAGAATGTTTAGAGCTATAGTGTGGAACCTATTGATTATTGAACCATTTTTTCATTGAATTTTTTGAAAAATTAAAATTGAAAACTATATTGGAATTTGGGGGCATTCTTGGTATTGTTGGAAAGGCCTCACTAAGTTTGATTTAATAAAGTCGATTTTGTAATTTTGAAATTAAAAATGTGAAATATATTATTGAATTTTTGATGGGTACGTATTGTTGTTGGAAATTCAAACAAATTGCAAAATTGGTTTGGAAGGAAAATTCAATTAAATGCATTCAAACTTGGGCCAATGACATAGGGTACATTTGTGTTTATCATAATTTAAAACAAATATTAAGATATCATGTGTATAAAAATGAAAAAATATTATAGTTGCACAATATTATTAATTATGTATCATTACTTGATATGTTGTAATCATTTACATAAAAATATTAAATTACATGTGTATCGAACATAAAAATTAGTATTAACATTTTTTTTAAAAATTAAATTTATTTTAAATTAAAGTTTAATATTTATATGCACAAAAAAAAACCATTCATTTATCCAAATACAATTTACATGTAATTTAATGTTATCATAATTTTAAATAAATGATACAATATTATATGTATAAAATAAAGTTGCCTATTAGTTGTTTAACCTAGTTGAAAGAGATAATTGCAAACAAGATTGTATTTCATCCATCTTCGAGTACATTTTATCATCCATTTTTTAATACATTTTATCATCCAAAATAGTTGAACACCAATCAATGTCTTGACTGTGTACCAACTAAAAAACCTTAGATGCTAAGAATATTTTAAAAATGACCCTTTAGTTGAAACATGCTTCACATTGTTTTACCAACATAGTTGGAAGTTCAACTTGGAAACATTATTGATGTCAAGAATATTTGGCAAATGACCACACAATTGAAAAGTGTTTTCAATTATATACCAATAAAGTAAACAAATCAACTTAATTGGTAATTGCCATAATTTTATTTAAATTTTCTTAAAATTTAGTTGAAACATAGTTGCAAATGTCATGTAGTTGAAAACTTTTGATTAAAAAAAGGGGGTTTTCTACTAGTGAATCACCTCCTCCTAAAGCATTCTAAAAGGATCATATCACATGGTTGCTTCATGTTACATTTGGCCATGATCTTTATAAGCATATTGAAATTGTGGTCATTCCATGGGATTGATTTGAACGTTTTGTGCAAAGGGAACAGAACAATTCAAAATTCCCTTGCTAATTTACAAGGACAAAGGAACACAAGCTTTGGAATCCCCCAAACCTATTGACACACCTAAAAGCCAACTCTACATCACTTGTTTTTAGGTAAAGAAACAAAGAGCAAAACATTTGATCTATGGTGTAATCTTTGTATTCCACTTCTATTTTGGCTTAAGTTTCAGATGTGGTGTGTTTTAGTTTTGCAATTATGGCATTGTTAACCATATGCCAATTTTGGCAATGTTGGTGGTCACATTATAATATATTCCTTCCAATCTCCCTTTTCTTTTTGAATCCTATGTCTTTTGCAAAGATTTGATGTTGTACCTTGATTTTATAATCTTGTGAAAGTTTGCTACTAAGCATCCTTTCATGATATATAAATTGAATTGAGATATTAATTGTCCCATTCTATTGTGACCAATCACATCTCAATTTTTTAAATAACTGAATACTATGTGGATGAATTTCTTCTTCAAGGCTTGATGTGAATCCAGAGCTCATTGCCTATGTCATTTTGTTGCAAGTTTTTATATAACTTTGGACTTGAAAACTACACCAATGTACTCATGGAGGACATGTAGTTCAGTTACTATTGTTTACACAACAAAAGTGAAAGCAACATTAAGTGAATGGAACAACCGACAAGAAGAAGGGGAAAAAGGCTTTAATGGAGTTCCTGGAATCCAACCATCAATCACAATAGATGATTTGTATTTCAAAGACAATTTGTGGTATGTCCATTAAATGTGGTTGTCAAAGAGCTTTCATTGCAAAACGACCATATTTGGACTAGAGCCTTTGTCAGTTGATATACCTAAATGCAAAACGTAAAAACAAGGAGGGTCAAATATGCCATGGGAAAGAAGTTATTGGATATCAACATGTTTTAAGTTCCTAACTGTCAAATTGTATGAAGGCACACCTAATGGGGCTGCAATGGCAAGTCCTATCCCCAATTCAAGTAATGACTCATCACAAAATGCATGTTAAAGAAATGGCATTGAAAAATGAACCTATGACCCGAGACACCTTTTTTCTCCCATCAAATATGAGAAACTTGGCACAAAAGCAAGTTGATGAACTATGGAATAAACATTGCAAGGACCCAATCAATGTCAATATGTGGGTTCTAAATTTTTTTTTATTCAATTTTCTTTTATTTTCAACATGCCCCTATGGACCTCAATTCACAAACCCAAGATGACATTCCATTCACATTAGGAATTCAAACTCCATGGTAGTTGGAAATTATGCAATAATTTGGGCATGGTAATTCAATATCTTTTGATGCAACATTAACACTAATCAAAGCAATGTACGCCACTTTTGCTATTGTATGAAATGTCGTATAGTTAATATGGTCCACAACGTTGTAACTAATGTTGGCTCTAGGTTCTTTATAGTGCCTTTTGTACACCCTAATGGTGTTTGATGAATGGAAAAATGGGATACTAGTTGCATTCATTGTCATTGGAAAAAGTTGAAAGAATGACTTTGAACTAGTTCTTTGAGCACTATCAAAACATATGCCAAACACTTGGATGCCTAATGTTATCCTTGTTTACAATGTTCAAGCTGAAATCAATGTGTTGAGGTTTGATTAAATCCCAAAATCTACCTACAATTCCATGTTTATCAATTGTGTATTATAATGCATACTTTGTTACAAAACAAAATAGTGTGGTAAATCATACTTTGCTGCACAACATACTTTGCCACTTGAATTATGTTTATTTTGTAGAGCATTAGTTTCTATCAAAACATGGTATATTTCATGCCATATTGACATTCATAAACACTTTATTAGACTATTGCAAGACCTAATTTCTATAGTTGATGTTTTCCCATGTAGCAATGTTTGGCTAGAGGCCAAAGTTTTTTTTTATGTTTGTGGCATGTGCACAAAGCATGAGCAAAAAATGTTGTAAAAAAATTGCAAATGCAGAAGATCGAACAAAAGTATTATCTTCTTTAGGGAAGATCATGTATTCATGAACTTGTCCACTAGATCATGATCTTGTTTTATGGGCACAACTATAGATAGACAGTATGGCAACCAATTACCCCAATGCATCTTGATTCAATGCAGACCTTAAAAACCATTGGATGCATGAGGCAACAATGTGGTGTGTTAGCAATTGCAACATTCCACATGCAGGGTAGGACACCAATGTAGGGTGGAATCATTCCATAGGAACATGAAATGAATCTTTTTTTCTTCTAGAGAACAATTTATTGGACATAGAATGGGTTGGTTGATTTTCAATCTTGTTGGAGGTGTTCTTACTCACTATTGGTACAATGTGCAATGTAAGCTTTTCAAGTATGTGAAAAACAAGAAACAAGAAAGCATTGTTGCTTCAATTGCGTTAAGGGCTCATGATATTCCAAATTCCAATGTTTTATGGGGAGGACATTGCATTTGTCGCATCCATCAACCACACACCCAAAGTATGAACCATTCACACTTCATCATTTGAATGGCTACAATGCAATTGCCCACTTGCAAAACAAGGAATTATATTTAAATATGCCATGAAGGTATTCAAAATCCTACACCTTAACATTCCAGACAATGCCATTGTTAGGGGTACATGCACATTCCATGGAGTAAATAAAGGTCCTCTAGTAGCTAGACAAATGGTTTTTAATGACCTCCCTAATAAAAACTTGACATTGAAAATAAAATTGAAGACATTGGTAGCTTGGAAATGACAATCACTACTACCCAGATCATCTTTTGCAAGTTTCTTTTATCATTTAAATTATTTAAAAAATTGTTTCATGTGTGCGTTCAAACAATGTAATGTAATTTTCTTCCTTTTCTACTTTTTTCCCCCCTTCTGTCTATTTTTTTTTTTTTTACTATTTTTGTTATGTCTACTATTGATGAAACATCTAGGAAGAAATTATGTAATGAAGGTTCTATACAAAAAAATGTTGAAATTTGAAACATATCCTATCTTCATCTTTTTCTTTATCTGATGAATTCTTTGACCTACATCCCTATGGTTTCTGTCCTATTACACCTTTTATTACACCTTCTTTGACTACTAATGTCTTTGATGAATTGTTGTGGTCCACTAATGGAAATGAAATTTATGTGCAGTGCACTGAACTTCATTCATTTAATGTTACCTTTTTTGTTGATAAACTTCATGTTAATTCCATTTAGTTGCATCTTAATACTAATGAGCCTCCTCTTCATTCTATTGTATTACATTGTGAAGCAACTAGTGATTCTTGTGGGCATTTTTTAAACCTTTTACATCAGTTTACATTTAGAAGACAAGTTTGATTTCTTTCCCAATGCCTCCACATCTACATTTGTTGTTGATCCTTGCAAGGAGGTTTTTATTTACGTACCTTCTCCTATGCCTCCTCTTATATTTGATCCAGGTTTCCATTTCAATTTTGATGTTTCTTTTGCATCTTTTCCTTTTATTCATGTTAATGTACCATTAGAAATGAGGTTGTTGAAAGGACTAATTATGAATTTCCTGTTAGGGAGCCAATTTTGAAATCTTGATTTCTTGAAATCAATAATGAGTTGGAAAATGTTAACAAGGGAAGTTGAAAAATGAGCAAGCACAGCGAGCTTTGGGCAATGAATGTGTTCAATGAATGGAGATCGTTTTGTGGTTTTGACACAATGAAATTTGTTAATGATTTGCTTGAAAATGAAGGTTCGATCAAGGGCCTTGGAGATATGTTGTCATCTTTTGTTTTGTACGTTGAAAATCAAATTGGCAGCCTACATCCTCCAACCAAGTATAATTCTTTACCATTTCTTGAAAGTTTTTATAATTGAATTTTTATTTCATCATGTGTTTTTCTTCTTTCTATTTTGTATATGCTTCTATAACTTATGTGTTTTTCTTTCTATATTAGCTTTAAGGTTTATGCAAAGGTTTTAAGTTTAGGGTTTATTTGAAGGTTTTAAGTTTGGGATTTATGTTGAGTTTTCAAGTTCTTGTTTATTAGAAGCATTTCTTGTATACTTGATGTTTTTTTTGTTTTAGGTTGAGGATTTTTGTTTAGGTTTTAAGTTATTTTTATCTTTTCTAACTAGTTTGTGCTTGTGTAGGTTTAAGGTTTTGCTAGGTTTCTTGACTTGTTTTTTTTGCACCATTCAAGCTTTAATATGCATTATTGAAAGAATTATTAAATAAAGGTAGGAATAAAAAGTTATGGAATTAGGTAAAACACCTGCAATTGCCTTTAACATATTCATGGATGTAAGGTAGCATCATGTGAAAGTTGTTGGAAATGAAACAATTTTTTAAGGATCGACTGCTAGTCTTGGCAAATAAATCAAGAAATATAACATTCTATCCATTGAAAAAAAACAAAGGATGTTGGCACAAGCAACATGTCAACCTACATTTCCTTCTAGTCTAAACTTCAAATTTGGCTATTTTTACATGCAAAACCATTTGATCGAGGGGTGATTTAAATTTTGTAATGTTGATTTTGGTGAATTTAATTTGTTTTCAATGCCTATTTTTATTGTTTTAAGGTTTCGTCAAGGTGTTTCCAAGAACTAATAGATTGACATCACCTAGTGTTTTGCTGATTGACTTAAGCTTGTTGTTGACTACCCAATTGTTGATGTTATTGTGATTTAAAAAAACTTGTTCATCATTATCCTACTTCTTGGCCTGTTGATAAGCCTAGACCACATCTACTATTCTTGCAGTCTAAACCTAAATGGAGATTTTCTAATGATGTTCAATTCATTATTATTCCAATTAGTCAAAACCAATCACATTTCATTTTGGACAAATTCACTAATGATTTTCCAAAATTGACAAATAAAGTATTTTCAAATAAAATTAGCTAGTATGTTGGAATCATTCGAATGGAGGACACAATTGTGCTTCATGAATACGGGATGGAGGTAACTAGTCATCAAAATCCAATTTCATATATATGGAAAATAAATTTTTAAATAATTTTTTTTTCTTTTTGTTTTCATTTACTTTTTTCTGTATTTTTTTTTTTGGTTTTCCATTTTTATCATCTTCCTTTTATGTTTTTGTTGCTTATTGTGTGTGTAGGTGTAACCAAAGAGATAAACATCTTTGAAATCGGGCCATGCAATGTGTTATTAGTGGAGATTTGAAATATAGTCAATTGCTATGTTATGCAAAAACATTTGCTGAAGAGATTGTTGCCAATGGGAAAACAAAGGTAAGTAGTTGCAATTTATTTTTGAGTTTGCGTTTTTTATTGAAAACAATTTTTTGTATTTCATTTTGTTGAAAGTTGCATGTAGATATGCTTATTATTATTCCAATGGAACGAATTTACAACAATTCCAAAATCCATTATAGATTACTTTGAAGATAATGTGAAAGAACTTAAAGAAGCAAATTAGGTTTTTCTCCAAAACCACTGTAAGGTTTCATGATAACGTTTGTCATATTTGGCTGTAAAGTATTATAAGTTTTTTTCTTTCATTGTTGAAGTTTTTTTTGAAATGCAAGTTCATTATTATGTTAGAGAAGACATAGTTGTTGATGGAACTGGTGATATCAATTTCGTCACTGTTTTTGTTGCTGTGAAAATTCATTATCATCTTATGAATGATGGCCTTTCTACTACTATGTTGACTTTTAGAGTTGTTGGCAGTCTTTCTTTAGTTAGTGCTTTTACAACTTTTATTTCTATGAATACCATGAATGTTACCTATTGTCGCTTTTGCAAATGAAGAAAATGTCTTTGTACATGTACCAAATACCAATGGATCTACAATTGATTTTGAAGACACATTTTGGAACATGTTCGAAAAAGAGTTGCCCAAGTACAATAGGTTGGATGCCATATTTCCACAACCACCGCTTCATACTATCAACATTAACACAACATTTGGCCATGTCTTCAACAACCTTCAAAATTGTCCTATTAACATCACTTACGTTGTTGATCTGAAATCAATTCTTGCCTTAAAATTACTGGGCATTATTGATAGTTCTTGATTTTCCAACTTTCCAATAACATGAGATTTTATTTTTTGTTGTTGGTAGTAAATGGACAATGGTCAAGCACATTATTGAGACATTGTTGTCTCAACAACAATCTCCTTATTATAACACAAGCACAATAAAGATTTTAAGGGAAGAACGTGGAGAGGATGACAAAATGAAGAACATTTTGATTTCATGAGGATGCATGTTTGGGATTGAGTAATTTTTTTTTGGGGAACTTTGTGTTGACTATTGAATTTCAGTAGTTGATTGCTTTTTTGAGTTTTTGAAATTTCTAAGTATCTAGACTTTTAAGTTTTTAGAATTTATGTAGTTTAGAATTTTTGAAGTTTCTTTAGTTTTGAGTTTTTGCTTTTTGGAGTTTCTTTAGTTTTGAGTTTTTGCAATTTTTATGGTTTGGAGTTTCTAGAGTTTCTAGAATTTTGAATTTCTGGAGTTTTGAGTTTGGAGTTTCTAGAGTTTTTAAAGTTCTAAGTTTTGTTGTTTTGAAGTTTTGAAATTCGAATTTTTGGAGTTCTATTGTTATTAATTCTACACTTCTTGATTTCTTTTGTGTTTTGTTCAGTTGTGATTAGTGAGTTTGGGAATCTGATTTTTGGAGTTTTTGAGTTGTGTTGTTTGTGATCAATGAGTTTGAGGTTTGTACTTTGGTGCAATTCGGATGAGTGAAATATAGATGCTTGAACACTGAAAGTGCTGATCCACATAATTTTACCCTAAAGGATTTACATCAAGTGCATGTTTAACCAAAACAAGATATCTTTAATTTCTATTGCATTTGTAGATTTTACCTTTTCTGAATAAAAATGATTTTTCGAATTTGCAAGGATGTGGTGGGGCAAGACTTGGTAGCTTTGGATCTGAACATGGCATGACCAATCCACGGGTAGAAAGATTTGAAGACGTTGATATGGGATCAGAACCAGCTGAATGACAAAGCATTCTCCCAGCATATCCATCACCTTGTAAATGCTACTCTTGAAGAGCTTCTCACATGACTTTTGTTCATTGTTGTCTTCACCGGTGCTTGCTGCATCCTTGAATTTTGCTAAATATTCTTCAATTCATGTGCTGTGGCATTAAACTTGTACCACAGGAAAAGGTACTTGACTGTGCTTTGCCTTCTAAATTTTAGAGGGTTTACAAGAGTTGGGTGACTGGCAGCACCCAGGTGTTGGTTGGAACCTTGACACAATACGGGAACGTCATTGGTGACTTGCCCGTATTGGTGCACAAGGAGTGCAGGGACAATATTGGGTGTCAGAATTGTTCAAGGGAGAGGAGGGAGTTACAACCCTAGGTTGCAGATATGCTAGTAATGCAGTTGCCAGAGAGGAGGGGTGTGGCAGGAAGGCTGCAGGTTACTGCAGAGGGAGAGGGGAATATTCCTACAAAATGGAGTGTAATGTCTGAGGTGTTGAGGTGGGACGTGGTGATTCCATCAATATTATGGGAGCATTGGAGAGAAGAGCCCTGGTGTCACATAAACAAGAGAGGTATTGTGCAATTGTTTTGAGTCATAATGTTTTTAGTGCAAACAACACATACCACAACAGCCAAGATTGAGTACTGTCTACAATTTGACCCCAGTACTGGAGGCATAACACTGTGCGCACTGGCTGTGTCTGATCTTGAACTAATTCACAGAATCTGTGAATATGCTCATATCAAATCTATATCCCATACTAGTTAGGGTTTGTACAACTTTTAACAAAACACCGACTTCCATATTGATCAAGCAAGAGGTTCCACCAAACTGTGTAAAACTCTTCTGGAAAAGCAAAAACATCCTTGAAAATTCCACCATCAGATTCTCTTGTGAGTTTCGTTGAACAAAGCTCCACATTGAATTTGTGTGCAATTCGTTTTTGCTTGGGGCAGTACGGATTGGATTCATGTATCAGAAGATTTGATTTGTTAACCAGTGAGAAACACCTTCCCACCTCGAGCAACTTCAGTTGATTTCTTGATTGCAAGTTGGAAGTCAGCGAGATCATAAGTCTCACCCTCAAGAGGTACAATGATCTTGGCTTCGATGAGCTTCGAAACTTTGTCAATGTACTCTTCGAATCTCTCAACTTCCGAATTGCGAAGAAGCCATCCGGCTACACGAACACCTCTGAATAAATCTCCCACTCCTACAGTTGCATCCCAGCCTGCCAAAAATCCATAAATGAACACTTGACCTCCATCTCTCACACTCGCAGTGACTTGTTTTGTGAGTGTGCCAGCCACAGCGTCAAGAGCTCCGTATGCGAGTTTCCCCCCCGTGATTTCTTTCACTCTTGTTGCTACATCCTCATTATCCGTGGAGATAACTTCATCTGCACCTAGTGCCTTCAACCCCTCCTTCTGTTCTGCACGCCGTACAATGTTGATGGTTTTGATGCCCCAATGTTTTGCAAGCTGTATCAATTGCCGGCCAAGCACGGAGCCCGCTGCTGTTTGCAAGACGTACTCACCTTTCGGAACCTTGAGATCGGTCAGAATGCCATACACTGTCCATGGGTTGACGAGAAATTGAGCTGCCGCTTCATCTGAAATTGAGTCTGGTACTGGCCATACAAGCTCCTGTTTGAGAGAAACATATTGCTGCCATGACCCCTCCCCTTTCTGACGATCGCGAAAGACAAATGGCACCACTCTTCGCCCTTTCGCCACTGTTGTCACTCCCTCCCCTACCTGCCACAATTCCAGAGCAACGATGATACATACGCACACACACACATAAACTCAAAAAAGAGCAAGGATACTTCCCAACAAAATTGCACGAAACGGAAGAAAAAAGGGATGCTTGATTTACTTCGTGGACAATTCCAAATCCTTCGGAGCCTGGAATGCGCAGCCTATTTGAACTGATGGAAAGCAGATCAGTGGGATTGACGGGGCGTAGAGTAATGCGAACAACGACATGACCCGGCTCTGCTTTCGGCACAGGCTTCGTGACCAATGCCAATCCCGCAAAAGGATCCTCGGCATCAAAGTTCTGCTGCTCAATTGCTCTATTACTCATCTTGTTGTCTGTGGGGGAACCAAGAAACTTCAAATTCTGTATTGAACAATCCCGCAGGCTGTTGATCACCCAAAGCAACGTCCCCTAATAGCTTCCACCTCAAGAGAATAGAGCTCAAAAAAACTACAGAAGCACTAGAACAGATTCCACTGGCGAGATCAATTCCACACCAGAATTTCACTCTACTATATTATAACCGGTCAGGCACTACCACAAGGTGCTCCAATTCGAGTTGCAACAGCGTAGGACGAAATTGGCTGGGTTCTTCCGCAGCGTCGTCAGCGACGTCTGGAATCTGAAGCCTATGTGTAAGCTTTAAATACAACAATTGCAACCCTTTTCAGTGAACAATAAGTACTCGTGCATGGAGACTCCAGATAAAATGAACCAGGTCGGAAGAATTCTAGGAACTTATGTGGTCGTGTCAGGTAGGAAGGCATGTGTGCGTGTTGTCATATATTAGCAAAAATCTTCTACTACTCAGTCCAAGATGTTCGATGACGAGGATGCACAGCTGCAAAATGGTGCGCATGCCAATAAGCTTCTGGCACCCACTAGCATTTCTGTAGCTTTTTCCTCGAGGCTTTCGACGATATTTATTTCTAAGGAAAAAGCTGAAGTTGTTTCTGAGCCCATGGGAGCCTTCGTGGGGATTTTCTTTTGGTAAGTACCACGGAAGCATCCGTCTCGTGTCTCAGCCAAGTTTTTTTTTAATAGGGCAAGGGTCTAGGTTTACGGTAGAGGGCAAATCCTACGTAAACCCTAAACCCTTAGGTGAAGCGCCCCATCTTTTTCTACCTAAAGGTGTTTCTTTTGGCGCATCTTTTCAGTGGAAAGAAGCAATAAAATGACACGTACATTTTTCTATTCATCGTTTATTTCCATCGCTTTAGGTTAAACCATGGCTGTTTATTGAAGTGATCTTCTTGCCTTTTTTTTCCTTCTTCTTTCTGGTGTGCATTTCTCGCAGTAGCTGTTGTCGGCTGTTCATTGCATTCTTTTTATTTTCTTATTCTTGCATTCCTTCTTTTGACTTTGCACTTGTTGTAGTAGATGTTGCCAACTTTTCATTGCATTCTTTCATTTTGGTGTTCTTGTGATCCTTTTCTTTAGTGCGCACTTCTCACAACAGTTAATGTTGACTTTTCTTTGCATTCTTTTCATTTTGCTACTTTTGATTTCCTTCTTTTTAGTGCACACTTCATGCATTTTTTTGTTATCGAATCTTCATTGCATTCGTTTTGACAATCAACTTCTCTTCTTTAGAGGCTACACTTCTATTTCAATGCATTTCAATTCTGCATGTTGCTATGAGTATCTCCTCTTCTTCAACTTGTTTTAAAAAAAATTTCATTCATATCTTATTTAATTCTTTTGTTGTTTGTTGTTTGATTGTGAAGGTTTCTTTTTTTCCGCATCTTCATGATGATTTTTTTCTATATATTTTTTACTTGCCATTGGCAATATTTGCCAACCTAGGGGCCCTCATTGACTAGGTATTTCATGACATAAAAACCACATCCATTGAAATTCTGGTGCGACAACTACATATACTCTTAGGTCTAAAGGTAATGAAGTCTAAAGGCAATGAAAGGCAAACAAGAAAACATGATAGCTAGGGGGGTTGTTGGTCTTGAACACCTTGACATAGACCTTTTGTTTCCATTCGCTCCTAGTGATAACACTCTTAAAAGGCATAGAGGAATCTTAGAACCCCATGCTTACATACGTAATCACCTAAAGGCCAAAGTGACTAGGCACATGTGCATTTAAATGCCAAGGGAATTTTAAAAAACAAATGTGGGTATGGATTTGTATTTGCAAGTGCATAATACTTTGTGTACCTAAATTGTTGTTTTCATTTAATCTATATTTTCAGTTATTGTTTATGTATTATTTAGTGGGACTCAATACCATTGCCATAGTCTATTATTGGTATGCATGTTACAAAACATTATTTTATGAAAAATGTAATTAAATTGCAATGATTGCTCCAAGACACTATTGCAGACATGTTAGTTTCTCAACCCTTATATTCACACCCCATAAATGATCAACCTACATTCTACATTTTGCTAGAACACATGTTGAGGCACATTCCACTATTGCATGAAGAACAAAACATGAGTATGTGGGAAAACTTGCTTTTACATATTACTATCAAGTTAAAAAATTTGTTTTGTAAAAAATCAATTAACACTTAAACAACTGCTAGCATTTCCAAATCAACCCAAATTACCAACATGGGAAGCAACCCTTAGAATCCCATTTTCCCCTAGATTATAACCTTAAATTGCTATCACATACGTTTTTGCAAATGTAGAAATATAAACATCTATTAAAATGTAACACAATGCATATTGCATTATGTCCAGCTATAGAAGTGCATGGTCTCAATATCAATTAAAATGTGAAAAATATTTTGAAACCCATCAAATTTCATCGTCTTCAACATTAAACTAAGAGCACATGGTCCAGCTAATGGAAGTTATTGATACCAACACAGAAAACACTATACCATAGTTAATTTGAACAAAACAAAGGTGTGTTAAGAGTGAATTGTTCTACCACTATAATTTAATGAATATGATTGTGTTGCTGCTACTACAAACCCATTTCAAACTCCATGTTTTTTTATATCAATTAGCTGGTATAAAACACCAACTTCTTACTTCTACCACTTCTGCAAGATGATGATACAATGACAAATTGTGTTGATGCTGATACTCCACCACTGCTTACATCTCCTAGGTCAACAATCCAACCTATGTTTGCAAAATCCAATAGACACAATGTCTCTAATATTGCATTCATTATAATCCACTACATTATAATCACATCATCCCTTGAAAACCAAGTTAGTGTCACTTGCAACTAGCAAATGATTACAAGATTCAAGAAGGTCAAAACACATAACTAAGAACCAGAAAAGGCGTCAGATGTTAAACATAATTAATCATAATCAAACATTTTTTTTTATTAAAATTAAACCATAATAATCATGGCAAGTTAATCCTTTTTCCTTCATGAATGTTAAGGAACTTAGAGTAAAAATTCATTTGATCTAATTTTAAATTTTGGTTGTAATTTTGGACATTTGAAAATGTGCATCTACTACATCAAATGGAGCCAATTTTGCAAAGGACTATCAAAAGGACTCATATAATAAAAGAATTTTCATTGAAAAAAATATAGATGATAAGAACATATTAACCACACTCAAAAAACATTCACACTTTTTAAAACGTGGAATCCTAAAACTTCAAAATTCAAAGAATGTTTCAAAATTGTTTTAGACTTTCAAATATTCAAAAGTCCCTTACCACATATAAATAGGTTATAATGTACATCATGTATGAAACAATGTTATAGCTTAAAGTCTAACAAAACTAAAAAAATGTGACATTCTAATTTTTGGTGATGATTTAAAATTTTGATCATTTTTCAAAATTAAACATTGAATTTGTAAAAAAATTGCACACTATTAAAAATTCATATTTATTCAACAATGAATAAAAAAAAGATGTGATGCATTGGGGAACATTTAAATGTTTTTTAAAACAAGTTACGAAAAATTTCATTCAAAAATTCATTTGCATGTAAAAGTTTTTTTGGGAAAAAAAATGTGTAGTCCTTTTCCAAAATAATCCCTTAGGCTCCTAGTTATAGGTTTCGACCCAGGATGTAAATAATCTTGTATTCAATTATACCAAAAACTTAGCAGGTTGGGTAAAGGTAACTACATTTTAATGTTAGTTGCATTGTTGTAAAAAATGTAGTCGTAATATTTGGTCATGAATTTCATGACATAAAACCCACACTCCCAATTAGATAGTTGTTGTGGTCCATAACACCACACCCAACTGTTTTGTGATATTGCTTGCCTCCATTCAAATGTCTTGGATAATTTACCTTGTGTAACAGCCCACATTTTTGCAAAAAATCAATGCACATTTACAGATTGGAAGATGTTGGCACTTTTGAGAAGGTCGTAATGCATAAAATGGGAAGCATTCATTACAATGACATTCTAGTGGTTAGCATATTGTAGAGGGACTAGGACCTTTCGGACGTTGGAAGGCATTTTCAACTTTTTCCTTATGTATAACGCAGTCTAAAGAAATCCAATGCATTTGTAGACAAGTAAATAGAGGCGTTGTCCAACAACCTAAAGATATCACATCAATTTTTTGTTTCAAATAATCACCTGATATGACAAATTCCATTGCAGATTTGTTGGTCCCACCTTTGCTGGCAATGAAATTTACCACTACTATAACTAACATGCAATAATAACCAATGATATTGAATATAACATTTAGTTTTGTGATTCATTTTTTTAGATGTATAACCTCCAGTATGTTCTGCACATGTGAAATGATTGCAATAAGAAAAATAGACAACACAAATATTTGACGTTTGGAATATGAAACACAAGTGGAGTTGTTCATGAACCATAATGTTCGTCAATTGGTTGTATCGAAACACTAGTATGGTAGACCTACAACTAATGACAAACACATCTATAAGCTTGAATCTAATAGTTTTAAACCACTTAATGCAACTTTTCATGAATTATTAATGGTCTACAAAATGAAGCTTTCTTGAACAACCTTAAAAACTATTATTTGAAGATGTGTAAGTACTTACATCTATTTTCCAAAACTTGAAGAATCTTTGGTTTGAAGTTCATCATCTGTCTCATGATCTATCATAGTGGTGGGGAATGATGCAACTACACTAGGATTATTATCATGAACTAGTGAAATGTTGGAACCTGTCAGCTCAAATAAATGTTTACCTTGGGAAGAGATGTCATTCAAGTTCAATATTGGTCTAACAAGGTTGTGTGACGATTGCCCTAAAGGCCGCAACCCAAGAATAGGGATAGTGTCCTCTTAAAACTAACATGGGTTACTAATAAAGAAATTCATAAAATGGGTGTTGCATGACTTGGATTATGAACATATGATTGCAAATCAACTATTGTCATGTTTACAATTCCACTTAAGGCTATCAATAAAGGTTGCCCCAACAAACAAATCCAACCCAAAAGTTGGTACAAATTCTTTCTTATAGTTGTGTTGGCCATGGGAAGACTAGTCAAAGTGGATGGGTTGGTGCCCAACAAATTCTACATTCTAAAGTTTTGTTAACGTTTTGGTACCTTCTACATAAGATGGAGCAAGCATGCAAGGTTAGAGTAGAATTTGTGAAACCTATGGAATTTTTTTAATCCAACCTTTAATTATAACATGTTTTGTCATCTCTAAAAAATAATAAACATTAAATTTTTTTGATGCACATGTTGTTGTATCATTGTTAATTAACATTGTGGCAATGGGGACTTTGGGGTTAACTCATGTGCTTCTTTTATTCAACTAAGCTTCAAAGACAATGTTTGAACACGACAATCCATAACATCTTCCAAGACAACTTTGCATTTATTTTGCCTATCAAACAAGGCATTGTCATCTTGAAGGTTTAGATTTTTTTGGAAAACCTAGTCAACATTAATTTCCTCCTTCACAAGCAAAGCTTCATTGACCACATGTTTAGAAAATTTCAATTTAAAGGTGGAACATTTCCAAACTGTGATAAACATTTGTTGGATTGAACTTCTCAAAGATAAATGTGTTAATTTTATTGGAAACATTTTAAGTATGGAAAATCTATTAAAGACATTGTTTGCATGAAAGGGAGTGAAAGAAATATTTGGTCTAGGATTTGCCTATAATCATGCCCAACATTAGTGTTGCACCACATGTCTTCCAACTCCTTTTTCATTCCAAGATTGAATAAGTTTGAAATTATTCTATGAGCAATCTTGGACATGAATCATTGGATCTTTTCAATGACTAGATTTTGCAGTTATAAATCAAATCCAAGCAGCCCCAAAAAATCTTACTAACATTAAGCAATATTTTCATGTCATTAACGCAATTTGGGAAACCATAAAAAACCATAGTAAAAAACATTTTGAACTACTATGGTTAGCCTGACATAATGTCCTTGTTCACAATAGTAATATAGGATGTTGTGTAGAATTAATCCCTTGTTTGCATGAGTAACTGGATGTAATCTCCCAAATGTTGATATGTAAAACAATTTGAATGTTTGGACTACGTGCAGGCACTTTGTATCCAATGCTAATTGTTGTGATTATTTTTCCATTTCAATAATGATGTTATGCAATTCTACTTTTGTGTGTTGCCATGGGCATTGAGGACCTCAATCCAAAGGATATCGCTTCAATAGGTGGTATAATGTCACAAACCCCACTTTGACCTCTTTTCATGAACTTTCAGCTACTGGTCAATTTTTTTCAATTCATATAAAACACAATCTATTTATTTTTTCTCGAGTGATTATGCGACATTCACCTTATTGCATCATACTTCTTTTTCTGTTGCAAATATTGTAGGTACTTTCAAAGGCATTTCATTTTAGTGAACCTTTGCATGGTGTTCTTTCCACCCCCTCTAGATGTCCAAGCATTCATGGATTGTTTAACGACATCTAAAATGTGGGTTGTCCTCTCAATCCCTCCACTAACCTATGGGATGGGCAACAATAAGTAAAAAAAAACTACAGCAACCCATAAACCAAAAAAGTTCCAAGAATTGTAAAATACTCATTGGTGGATAAAGATACCATTGACCAAATATTGACACAAACATGTTGCCTAAAATGCCACATGTTTCTAGTTTCATGAGAAGTGCCATTATGTTTTTTAGTTTTTCCAATTACTTTCTATCCATGACAATATCTGCTTTGATAGCAGAACATAAAACCCATTAACCTTGACTTCCAAAGGAGGAGGAGATAGCTCACAAGTACTTTCCATTGTGAAAGTTTCAACAATTGACCTTGCCTTCACCTTAATCTCTAATCTATTGACAGGTGGTATGTCCTTATGTGGTAAGGTTGCAATAGAAAACAAAGACAAATTTGCATTTAATTAGTCTTTCTTGTTAGGGCCTTTTGCATTGTCCAATGTGGGATTTTGCAAAGGTGGCTTCTTGAAAACCACAGGGTTTGTGCCAAACCTACAAATTGTAAAATTGACAATTAACTTTAAAACAAACCTCCCACATTACATTCACAAAATCAAAAAATGAAAGTAGGCAACTATCTTACTTATTTTGGTAATTTTAATAAAAGAAAAATCTTCATCATTGTTCAATTCATAAATCTCTTTCTCCTTAGGAGTTACGGGTCTTCTAAGGGGCATTCCCATGAGTTGTTTCTAGTTCTTGGGTGGTGATGCCCTTTTAGGGGAATGTTTTGACACATTTTCAATAGGATGTTTCAATCGGTTTGCTATAGTCTTTTCGTGTTTCTCCCCTACCCTAGTAAATTTTTTAGCTTTAGATTTGTTGATGGTGGGATACATTTTCAGCAATTTCTTCCCTATGTAATCAGGACACAAGTTCATCAACTTGTGATAAGACAATGTATTCTTGTCTTTAAACACATTCTTGCAAAACTTGCATTAGAATGAAGGCATGTTGCCAAAAGTTGGTATATCTAGGCGCTTCACATCAAAGTGAGCTTCCAATGCCAACATTTCATACTCCTTGTCTAAGTATAATGCAACACAATGGCGTTTACTTTGTTGCATTGTGGATTTGTAGATTTTACTTTTGCCTTCCAAACCACCGAAAATCTACAAGCAATAAATAAATTGATGCCCAAACCCTAAACTGAAACTACCTTACAATTGAATCTTTGAGAAACTACAACAATAGATGTATACAACTATTGGAATAATCTTACACAATTCCCAAACTTATAGCTCACCATCATACCATCATAACATCACAAAATCCAAGTAACATTACATTTTCCATACCTCCTATTACATTAATTTTTTTTGGTTGTTCTTTGTTTTTTTTAGTTTTTCTGCTTCACATTTCTTCTTACCTAAACCTAAAAAACAATTAACATTGCACAAAGACAAAAATAATAAGCATAAAACAAACCCAAAGCAATTTTAGACCTTACATAATTGTTTCTTTCATGACCATGCTCATCAACAAATCCATGGACAATGAAAAGAAAGGAAGATACGACTTACCCTTCTACCCATCCTGCTGCTATCGTTTTAATAATCTTGATGTATTTTTGTTGATTGAACAATTGAATCATGTATGGGTCCTCTTGTGCAATGATGGGCAATACATCTTGTAACAAATGTCTCTGCTCCCCCTCCTCTTTTGCATTCATTACGACATTAGTTTGCAAAGGGTGGGTCCTCCGATTCTAGTGTGTCGGAGTGAAAGAGGTTTGCAAAAGAGTGCTCCTAGATTGAACCTTCACCAAGTGTGTAATAATGGCACTTGGGGCTAGACCCATTTTTTCAATTGGTGTTGAGGCCTTCACTATTATGTTGTAGACGAACCTTAATAATAACAATAATGCAAAGAAAACTAAAGGAAGTCACCTCACCATTCAATGCAACACAACTTCCTTGTGGACAAAACCTCTCAAACTTGTGTACCCAAGCAATTAGTGTTGAAAACAATCGGTGACAATATAGGAGAACATGAGAATTGCAGTCCTCAAACGCTAAACATACTTCGTTTATAAAGAAGACCGACCATGTGTTCAAAACCCCCATCTGCTTTTTTTTGGAATTTTTTGGAAAGGCATTTGTTTGCATTTTCCTCCTGGTTTGCAAATTCACTGTTAGTGCAAGCAACAGAACAAGAAAATTGGACTTACAATAGAACACGGACAATCCTCGTCAACGGCAGAACACGAAAAAAATTCATCAATGACAGAACACGAAAAATCTCCATCGACAACAAGTGGTCGATGGGGCTTGAGATGTTCTACGGATGACGATGAGAGGGGCCCGCATGTGTGACATGGAAGGCCCGGTGGTGGGACATTGCGACCTGGAACAGGTGCTGGACAGAGCTCGATGGGGGGGGGGTATTTAGTGTCTCGCCATTTGCAGTCCTCACTTAAGGTTTATGGGTGGGTTTTGGAAAACTATACCAACGCTTGGATGGAGGTTTTTTCTTGTCAGTTTTGTGATGTAGCTAAGTGGTGAACATCCATAAGAGGATTTAGCCAGATTTGGCTGCAGAGTAGATATGAACGTAGAGAAAAAAAAAGAAATCCTTCTATATTCTTGCCTACCTACTGGAACTTATCATAAAAATCTGACAATTCTGGAAACTGATTTTTTTCTAAATCTGGCGAAAGTTGGGTCATTTTTTCCATGGAAAATCCTTTGCACAGGCCAAAATCATACTTTTCAAGTCAAAATCTGGCGAAATTTCGCCCAAAAAAAAAACTGCTTGGATGTCACCTACTGAGCGATGGTCTTAGAGGCTACATTTAACCCTGAACATATTAAATTTGGACTTGGAGACCCTGCTCTTCTCTGAGGACCAGATATATAATCTACACAATGTTTAGAAGCCACTAAAAATATTTGGGGTTTTTACCCTGGTAGGACTGTAGGTGCTAGTTCACTGGGGCAAACTCATTAGCGCAAAATTGCCTTGGTCCAATTCACACCTAAAAAAACCCAACGTGGCCAGAACCTGAGAGTTTGGATGATAAATCGGCAACCATTTTCGCAATGCATGCAACAGTATTGAATGAGGCAAACACTCTGAAGAAAATACATAAAACCAATTAACAGAATGCAAAATGTCTCCGTGGAGAGGAAAGAAGATGGCTGGGTGTACCCAAACCAGCCACTCCACCATCATCCCCTGACTGCCACAACAGTGTTTTCTTCCATCTTTAATTTTAAATGTTTTGTAATGTAGACAAAGTTGCGGCAGCCATCCAGGGAAAATTTAGCCAATTTTGGCTATAAACCAGATATGAAAGTAAGGGATCCTTATATACTCTTGGTTACCTGCTGGAACCTGTTATGAACTCTGGCTATATGGATTTTTTCCCTCAAAGTATGGCGAATTTGGTCCATATTTTTCATGAAAAGTCCTTTGTATAGGATGAAATCGTATTTTTCAGGTTTAAAAAAAAGCGCCAAAACAACATTGACTGCCAGATGCAGCATTTTTTTCCCCCCAAAATTTGTGAAGTTGGTGGGTCGGCCATCACGCACAAGAGAACAGCCAAAGTTGGCTAGAGGTCAGAGGGGGAAGCAGAAAACTTTAGGATATAACTTGGCAACTCGTTGGAAGCTATTCTCCAAATATGGCGATTTTAGATTTCGTTTCTCTCATAATGCGGCGACTTGGGCCCATTTTTCCCCAAAATAAATAACCTTTGTACCCTCCTCCTTTTCTAGCCATGTAAAAATAACACTGGGGCCCACAACCATCAAATTTGGAAAGCAATCCCTTTCAGGACTTTCAGATTATGTGACCCGCTTGAAAATACTTTCCCTACTCCTCTGCCCCGGATTGCCAGGAGCCATGACTCTGGAGGTCTGAATTTGAAAATGCTTCGGGGGAAGAGGCTTCTTCCCAGCAGTCTTCACTAGGCAGTTATCTCCTACAGTTTCTAAAGCCATTGATTATAATGGTCCATCGTGGGATTGACAAGAACAGTAGACAATTGATTAAACGCGTACACTCTTTTCAACCTCCACAATTGGAATCCTTTGTACGCCACCTTGACGATCTCAATATAAATCCAAACTGAACACTCCTCCATTCCAAACTGCAGAGCACACCAGACTCTTCTTCTTACACTGCTTTCCTTGCCTATCTGACCCCTTCTTCCTACACTAGTATTGCTGGCTCAATTGTTTTCTGCCTACCTGGGGTCAAGAATGCTCACTAACTTTGCTCAATTTGCAGCAGTCTCCCCAACAAGCATTCGTCAACATAATGGCCGGGAGCTTTTCAGCTCATGTCCGTCGTGTCACAGTGGCACTTTTGTGTTGCAGCTAGCTCTCCTCCCCATGATGGCCATTGCATCAGATGCGGACCCAGAACAAGACTTCTGTGTCGCCGATCCCAACAACCCCACCATCGTTAACGGTCTGGTCTGCAAGAACCCTGCCCTTGTGAACGGCACCGACTTCAAGTCCACTGTCTAGGCCACCCCTGGAAACACCAACAACCCCCTTGGAAGTATGGTCACAGCAGCTGCTGCAGGTCAGTTCCCGGGCATCAACACTTTGGGGATTACCATGGCACGCCTGGACTTCGCTAAAGGAGGTCTCGTCCCACCCCACACACACCCTCGGGCCACAGAGATCATTTTCGTGGTGGAGGGTTCTTTGTTCGTCGGTTTCGTGAGCACCGATGGAACACTTTATGCAACCACATTGCAGAGGGGCGATGTGTTTGTGTTCCCGAGAGGTCTTTTGCACTTCGAGCTCAACGTGTGGGACGGTACTGCAACTGCAATTGCAGCCCTGAACAGCCAGAACCCAGGTACGCAAATACAGGCAGTAGCGTTATTCAATTCCGGCATCAGCGAGGTGGTCTTGGAAAAAGCATTCGGATTGGGTGAAAAGGCAGTCCAAAAGATCGAGTACGCAGTCGAAGCTGCTAATAAGAAACCTTGAATCAAAGGTCATACATATTCATACACACTTTTAAGTCTATAGATATTGCATGAGATGAGACCTTTAAATTATTCTTTAGGATTGTCTATAGCACTGCAGCAAATTTTGTGACAAGGCAATGGGCACAGATATACTTCATGGGATAGTTTACCATCTAAGTCCTAGAGCATCTGCATACACAGCAGTTAAATGGCCTGTACATTGTAATCTGGATGAAGTTTACCAGTCAAATAGTGTGCAAGTAAATTTCATATACTTCACGTCCATGTGATATATAGATTATCTATCTATTTCTAAGTCAAACAATCAAGTGTGGGTCATGGAAAAAATTCGACATTTATTTTATTATGACTTGTAAAATTCAATTGGCAATTTCGTTATCTTTTGATGCACACTTAGGTTTGGTAAGTGATAATGGTGGGTGAAAAAATTGTTCAATGAGCAAGATACCAAACTCTGGGTGTTCTCCCTTTGGTGTTTCAAAGTTGGGGGTAATTTTTAATGTCTGCAGGTGGAAGACCTTACCTGAAAATGTTAAATCAGCCAAAGGAAATGACTGCAGTCAGTAAGAAAGTGCTACGACTTTTTCCTCCGGTCTGCCCATTTGCCCCGTCTTTTTTCACCTTGTCATGCCTGGGCATGTTTTGGGACCATGTTCTGCATGTTTTGAACACACTAGGGGTGTAGAGGGGTATGTAACCTATTACCTGGCATGTTATGTGAGGTTACAAGTGCAAAACATGCCTGGGTGTCACTTGAGAAAATATGGATGGGGCAAATGGGCAGACTTCAAGAAAAAATCGCAGCAGTACTTTTGTACTGACTGCATTTATTTCCTTTGGCCAATTTAACATTCACCCTACCTATTGCATGGGCAAACCTTTGTGATCAGGGTTCTATCCTGTTGAGGAAACTTACTTCAAATTAAATTATGAAACATGCAGCTTGACCAACTCACATTGTATGGGTAATGGACATTGGGTCCACTCCTAGCTAATTGTGTCCTGCCAAAATAAATATGTTCAAAACGTTGTGATCATTGAAATAAATAAGTTTGCAACATTAGGATTGGCAAAACACATATTTTCAGAATTTGACAATGACCAATTTAAGCAATATTACATAAATTATTTGCATTGGACAAATTGCCTTTGACTCTATGAAAACCATCTAGAGCTGAACACCAACAATATAAATATTAGTGGATGTCTAAAATATCACCACATGAAATTATTGCATCGTCAAGTTCACTCCATCATTTGTCCCTGAGTGTCATTTTTGGCTTTAATAAAACTTGGAAGATGATATGGACTCCCTACACATGATGCCTACTATTCTAGATGTGAACCTAGGCTTGACCAAAACTCCATAGGATAATGAATTTCAACATTTTCCTGAGAATATTTTGTTGACTACATCAACTTTTTGATTGCCGCAGGGAGAATTAGCAAAAATAACTTCTCACACGTGTTAGTGACCACTAAAATGCCAACTGGTAGCACAAGCTAAGTAGCTTCCAAGGGTACAAGGTAGCAGTCTTGCTCTAAGCTCTGTTCTTTTGGTGCCAAATTTCGTCTAAATGTGAAAAATGAAACAGGAATATTTTGTGGCAATATTCCTTTTTCTGCTAAAAATGGTCAAATTTCAAAAGAAAATTGAAAACTCTCTGCACATTTGGATGTTGATTTTAATTTGGTAGCATTTTTACAACCAGTTTTTAAACTACTTAGACATCATCTAAAAACCTGTTGCCATTTAATGCTAAAATCCCTCTTGGGATGCTAGCCAATAATGCAACATCAGAAAACTGGGAAAAACACTGCTGTCTCCAAGGGTAAAAGGCAAATAATAGAAATAAAATGCAAGAAGCAGAATCTTATCAATAAGATAAGTAAAAAAAGATTCCATCAACACCAAATCAAAGTTGCAAAATGTGGGAATTTACATGAGTTCCAAGATTATCCTTCCATGTATGACCTTTTTGTCCACATTTCAAAACAATTCCCCCCCCTCAATTAAAAGTAAACTTCCAATACATGAAACCCAAGTATGGCAACCAAAAAGGACAAGAAATGTTTTTTTTCCAACTGAGTGAAGCATACATTTACTCTTTCATTTGTGAGTGGACATGTCTGGGGAAAGGACATACCCACCCATTATTGGTGGATATCTCTTGGGAAATTAATTGCCAACAAAATATTGGTGGGTAAACGATTTACCTGGGCCCAATCTTGGGTTGCCCAACAGTCCTTTTTTATTGGAATTGCAAAGCAATTCCGCATATGCATGGAACATTTCACAGGTGTCACTAATCCATGTTGTGCTAATGGCCAAAGCACACAAGATTTGTAACCATCCAGGAAATACTTCATAAGAGAAACTTTATTCAGAATTGAATGATATGACAGTCACCTCAACTACTTTCATGTCAAGTGGGATACTGAATCTGATGCCCTGCACCAAATTTGCTGCAGTGCTATAGACAATCGTAAAGAATAATTTAAAGGTCTCATCTCATGCAACATCTATGGACTTAAAAGTGTGTATGAATATATATGACCTTTGATTCAAGGTTTCTTATTAGCAGCTTCGACTGCGTACTCGATCTTTTGGACTGCCTTTTCACCCAATCCGAATGCTTTTTCCAAGACCACCTCGCTGATGCCGGAATTGAATAACGCTACTGCCTGTATTTGCGTACCTGGGTTCTGGCTGTTCAGGGCTGCAATTGCAGTTGCAGTACCGTCGCACACGTTGAGCTCGAAGTGCAAAAGACCTCTCGGGAACACAAACACGTCGCCCTTCTGCAATGTGGTTGCAAAAAGTGTTTCATCGGTGCTCACGAAACCGACGAACAAAGAACCCTCCACCACGAAAATGATCTCTGTGGCCCGAGGGTGTGTGTGGGGTGGGAGGAGACCTCCTTTAGCGAAGTCCAGGCGTGCCATGGAAATCCCCAAAGTGTTGATGCCCGGGAACTGACCTGCAGCTGCTGCTGTGACCATACTTCCAAGGGGGTTGTTGGTGTTTCCAGGGGTGGCCAAGACAGTGGACTTGAAGTCGGTGCCGTTCACAAGGGCGGGGTTCTTGCAACCAGACCGTTAACGATGGTGGGGTTGTTGGGATCGGCGACACAGAAGTCTTGTTCTGGGTCCGCATCTGATGCAATGGCCATCATGGGGAGGAGAGCTAGCTGCAACACAAAAAGTGCCACTGTGACACGACGGACATGAGCTGAAAAGCTCCCGGCCATTATGTTGACGAATGCTTGTGGGGGAGACTGCTGCAAATTGAGCAAAGTTAGTGAGCATTCTTGACCCCAGGTAGGCAGAAAACAATTGAGCCAGCAATACTACTGTAGGAAGAAGGGGTCAGATAGGCAAGGAAAGCAGTGTAAGAAGAAGAGACTGGTGTGCTCTGCAGTTTGGAATGGAGGAGTGTTCAGTTTGGATTTATATTGAGATCGTCAAGGTGGCGTACAAAGGATTCCAATTGTGGAGGTTGAAAGAGTGTACACGTTCAATCAATTGTCTACTGTTCTTGTCAATCCCACAATGGACCATTCTAATCAATGGCTTTAGAAACTGTAGGAGATAACTGCCTACTGAGGACTGCTGGGAAGAAGCCTCTTCCCCCGAAGCATTTTCAAATTCAGACCTCCAGAGTCATGGCTCCTGGCAATCCAGGGCAGAGGACTAGGGAAAGTATTTTCAAGCGGGTCACATAATCTGAAAGTCCTGAAAGGGATTGCTTTCCAAATTTGATGGTTGTGGGCCCCAGTGTTATTTTTTACATGGCTAGAAAAGAACGAGGGTACAAAGGTTATTTATTTTGGGGAAAAATGGGCCCAAGTCGCAGCATTATGAGCGAAACGAAATCTAAAATCGCCATATTTGGAGAATAGCTTCCAACGAGTTGCCAAGTTATATCCTAAAATTTTCTGCTTCCCCCTCTGACCTCTAGCCAACTTTGGCTGTTCTCTTGTGCGTGATGGCCAACCCACCAACTTCACAAATTTGGGGGGGGGGGGGGGATTGCTGCATCTGGCAGTCAATGTTCTTTTGGCGCTGTTTTTAAACCTGAAAAGTACGATTTCATCCTATATAAAGGACTTTTCATGAAAAATATGGACCAAATTTGCCATACTTTGAGGGGAAAAAAATCCATATAGCCAGAGTTCATAACAGGTTCCAACAGGTAACCAAGAGTGTATAAGGATCCTTTACTTTCATATCTGGCTTATAGCCAAAATTGGCTAAATCTTTCCCTGGATGGCTGCAACTTTGTCTACATTACAAAACATTTAAAATTAAAGATTGAAGAAAACACTGTTGTGGCGGTAGAAAAAGACTAAAAGAAACAAAGTACAACCAAAAATTAATTAATGTAGTAGGAGGTATGGAAAATGTAATGTACTTGGATTTTGTGATGTGATGTTGTGATGGTATGATTTAGAGCCATAAGTTTGGGAATTGTATAAGATTATTCCAATAGCTATATACATCTACTGTTGTAGTTTCTTAAAGATTCAACTATAAGGTTGTTTTAGTTTAGGCTTTGGGCATCAATTTATTTATTGTTTAGAGATTTTCAGTGATTTGGAAAGCAAAAGTAAAATCTACAAATCCACAATGCAACAAAGTAAACACCATTGTGTTGCATTATACCTAGAAGAGGAGTATGAAATGTTGCCATTGGAAGCTCACTTTGATGTGAAGTGCCTAAATATACCAACTTTTGGCAACATGCCTTCATTCTAATGCAAGTTTTGCAAGAATGTGTTTAAAGACAAGAATACATTGTCTTATTACAAGTTGATGAACTTGTGTCCTGATTACACAGGGAAGGAATTGTTGAAAATGTATCCCACCATCACCAAATCTAAAGCTAAAAAGCTTACTAGGTTAGGGGAAAAACACAAGAAGACTCTAGCAAACCGATTGAAACATCTTATTGAAAATGTAGCAAAACATTCCCCTAAGAGGGCATCACCACCCAAGAACTAGAAACAACTCATGGGAATGCCCCTTAGAAGACCCGTAACTCCTAAGGAGAAAGAGATTTATGAATTGAACAATGATGAAGATTTTTCTTCTATTAGAATTACCAAAATAAGTTAGTTGTCTACTTTCATTTTTTGATTTTGTGAATGTAATGTGGGAGGTTTGCTTTTAAAGTGAATTGTCAATGTTACAATTTGTAGGTTTGGCCACAAACCCTATGGTTTTCAAGAAGCCACCTTTGCAAAATCCCACATTGGACAATGCAAAAGGCCCTAACAAGAAAGACTAATTAAATGCAAATTTGTCTTTGTTTTCTATTGCAACCTTACCACATAAAAACATACCACCTATCAGTAGATCAGAGATTAAGGTGAAGGCAAGGTCAATTGTTGAAACTTTCACAATGGAAAGTACTTGTGAGCTATCTCCTCCTCCTTTGGAAGTCAAGATTAATGGGCTTTATGTTCTACTATCAAAGACGGATATTGTCATGGACATAAAGCAATTGGAAAAACCAAAAAACACATTGGCGCTCCTAATGAAACTAGAAACATGTGGCATTTGAAGCAACAGGTTTGTGTCAATATTTGGTCAATGGTATCTTTATCCACCAATGAGTATTCTACAATTCTTGGAACTTTTTTGGTTTATGGTTTGCTGTAGTTTTTTTTTTTTCCTTACTTATTGTTGCCCATCCCATAGGTTAGTGGAGGGATTGAGAGGACAACCCACATTTCAGATGTCATTAAACAATCCATGAATGCTTGGACATCTAGAGGGGGTGGAAAGAACACCATGCAAAGGTTCACTAAAATGAAATGCCTCCGAAAGTACCTACAATATTTGCAACAAAAAAAGGAGTATGATGCAATAAGGTGAATGTCGCATAATCACTCGAAAAGAAAAAAATAGATTGTGTTTCACATGAATTGAAAAAAATTGACCAATAGTTGAAAGTTCATGAGAAGAAGTCAAAGTGGGGTTTGTGACATTATACCACCTATTGAAACAATATCCTTTGGATGGAGGTCCTCAATGCCCATGGTAGCACACAAAAGTAGAATTGCATAACATCATTACTAAAATTGAAAAAGAATCACAACAATTAGCATTAGATACAGAGTGCCTGCACGTAGTCCAAACATTCAAATTGTTTTACATATCAACATTTGGGAGATTACATCCACTTACTCACGCAAACAAGGGATTAATTCTACACAACAACCTATATTACTATTATGAACAAGGATATTATGTCAAGTTAACCATAGCAGTTCAAGATGTTTTTTACTACGGTTTCTTATGGTTTCCCAAATTGCGTTAGTGACATGAAAATATTGCTTAATGTCGGCAAGATTTTTTGGGGCTACTTGGATTTGATTTATATCTACAAAATCCAAACATTGAAAAGATCCAATGATTCATGTCCAAAATTGCTCATAGAGTAATTTCAAACTTATTCAATCTTGGAATGAAAAAGGAGTTGGAAAACATGTGGTGCAACACTAATGTTGGGCATGATTATAGGCAAATCTTGGACCAAATATTTCTTTCACTCCCTTTCATGCAAACAATGTCTTTAATAGATTTTCCATACTTAAAATGTTTCCAATAGAATTAACACATTTATCTTTGAAAAGTTCAATCCAACAAATGTTTGTCACAATTTGGAAATGTTCCACCTTTAAACTAAATTTTTTTAAACAAGTGGTCAATGAAGTTTTGCTTGTAAAGGAGGAAATTGATGTTGACAGGGTTTTCCAAAGAAATCTAAACCTTCAAGATGATAATGCCTTGTTTGATAGGCAAAATAAATTCAGAGCTGTCTTGGAAGATGTTATGGATTGTAATGTTCAAACATTGTCTTTGAAGCTTAGTTGAATAAAAGAAGCACATGAGCTCACCCCAAAGTCCCCATTGCCACAATGTTAATTAACAATGATACAACAACATGTGCATCAAATTTTTTTAATGTTTTTTTTCTTTGAGATGACAAAACATGTTATAATTAAAAGTTGGATTGAAAAAATTCCATAGGTTTCACAAATCCCACTCTAACCTTGCATACTTGCTCCATCTTATGTAGAAGGTACCAAAACATTAACAAAACTTTAGAATGTAGAATTTGTTGGGCACCAACCCATCCCCTTTGACTAGTCTTCCCATGGCCAACACAACTATAAGAAAGAATGTGTACCAACTTTTGGGTTGGATTTGTTTGTTGGGGCAACCCTTGGTGATAGCCTTAAGTGGAATTGTAAACATGACAATCATGTTGATTTGTAATCATATGTTAATAATCCAAGTCATGCAACACCCATTTTATGAAATTCCTTATTAGCAACCCATGCTGGTTTTAAGAGGACACTGTCCCTATTCTTGGGTTATGGCCTTTAGGGCAATCGTCACACAACCTTGTTAGACCAATATTGAATTTGAATGACATCTCTTCCCAAGGTAAACATTTATTTGAGCTGACAGGTTCCAACATTGCACTAGTTCATGATAATAATCCTAATGTAGTCACATCATTCCCCACCACTATGATAGATTATGGGACAGATGATGAACTTCAAACCAAAGATTCATCAAGTTTTGGAAAATAGATGTAAGTACTTACACATCTTCAAATAATAGTTTTTAAGGTTGTTCAAGAAAGCTCCATTATGTAAACCATTAATAATTCATGAAAACTTGAATTAAGTGGTTTAAAACTACTAGATTCAAGCTTATAAATGTGTTTGGCAGTAGTTGTAGGTCTACAACAAAAAACATGTTCAACAAAACAACATCTACAATAAACTAGTGTCTCGAGACAACCAATTGACAAACATTATGGTTCATGAACAACTCCACTTGTGTTTCATATTCCAAATGTCAAATATTTGTGTTGTCTATTTTTCTTATTGCAATCATTTCACATGGGCAAAACATACTAGAGGTTATACCATCTAAAAAAAATGAATCACAAAATTAAATGTTATATTCAATATCATTAGTTATTATTGCAAGTTAGTTATTTTAGTGGTAAATTTCATTGCCAACAAAGGTGGGACCAACAAATCTGCAATGGAATTTGTCATATTAGGTGATTATTTGAAATTAAAAATTGATGTGATATCTTTAGGTTGTTGGACAACACCTTTGGTTACTTATCTACAAATACATTGGATTTCTTTAGACTACATTATACATAAGGAAAAAGTTTAAAATGCCTTCCAATGTCCAAAAGGTCTTAGTCCTTTTATAATATGTTAACCACTAGAATGTCATTGTAATGAATGCTTCCCATTTTATGCATTATGACCTTTTCAAGAGTGCCAACATCTTCCAATCTGTAAATGTGCATTGATTTTTTGCAAAAATGTGGGCTGCTACAAAAGGTAAATTATCAAGGACATTTGATGGAGGCGAGCAATATCACAAAATAGTTGGGTGTGGTGTGATGGACCACAACAACTATCTAATTGGGAGTGTGGGTTTTATGTTATGAAATTCATGACCAAATATTACGATTACATTTTCTACAACAATGCAATTACATTAAAGTGTAGTTACCCTTACCCAACCTACTAAGTTTTTGGTATAATTGAATACAAGATTATTTACATCTTGGGTCAAAACCTATAACTAGGAGCCTAAGGGATTACTTTGGAAAAAGACTACAAATTTTTTTCCTAGAAAAACTTTTACATGCAAATGAATTTTTGAATGAATTTTTTTGTGACTTGTTTTAAAAAACATTCAAATGTTCCCCAATGCATCACAATTCATTACTGAATAAATATGAATTTTTAATAATGTACAAATTCAATGTTTAATTTTGAAAAATGATCAAAATTTTAAATCATCATCAAGAATTAAATTTTCACATTTTTTTAGTTTTTTTATACTTTAAGCTATAATGTTTCTTCATACATCATGTACATCATAACCCATTTATATGTGGTAATGGACTTTTGAAGCTTCGAAAGTCTAAAGCAATTTTGAAACATTCTTTGAATTTTGAAGTTTTAGGATTCCACATTTTAAAAAGTGTGAATGTTTTTTGAGTGTGGTTAATATGTTCTTATCATCTATATTTTTCGATGAGAATTCTTCTATTATATGAGTCCTTTTGATAGTCCTTTGCAAAATTGGCTCCATTTGACGCAGTAGATGCACATTTTCAAATGTCCTAAATTAAAACCAAAACTTAAAATTAAATCAAATGCATTTTTACTCTAAGTTCCTTAACATTCATGAAGGAAAAAGGATTAACTTGCCATGATTGTTATGGTTTTAGATCTTGATAAAAAATAAATGTCTGATTTTGACTAATTATGTCGAACATCTGACGCCTTTTCTAGTTCTTAGTTATGTGTTTTGACCTTTTTGAATCTTGTAATGTTTTGCTAGTTGCAAGTGACACCAACTTGGTTTTCAAGGGATGATGCAATTGTAATGTAATCAATTATAATGAATGCAATATTAGAGACATTGCGTCTATTGGACATTAGCTTGACCATGTGCTCTTAGTTTAATGTTGAAGACAATGAAATTTGATGGGTTTAAAAATATTTTTCACATTTTAATTTATATTGAGACCATGCACTTCTATAAGTGGACATAATGCAATATGTATTGTGCTACATTTTAACAGATGTTTATATTTTTACATTTGCAAAAACCTATGTGATAGCAATTTAAGGTTATAGTCTAGGGGAAAATGGGATTCTAAAGGTTGCTTCCCATGTTGGTAATTTGGGTTGATTTGGAAATGCTAGCAATTGTTCAAGTGTTAATTGATTTTTTACAATACAAATTTTTTAACTTGATAGTAATATGTAAAAGCAAGTCATTCCACATACTCATGTTTGTTCTTCATGCAATAGTGGAATGTGCCTCAACATGTGTTCTAGCAAAATGTAGAATGTAGGTTGATCATTTATTGGGTGTGAATATAAGGGTTGAGAAACTAACATGTCTACAACAATGTCTTGGAGCAATCATTGCAATTTAATTGCATTTGTCATAAAATAATATTTTGTAACATGCATATCAATAATAGACTATGGCAATGGTATTGAGTCCCACTAAATAAGGCATAAACAATAACTGAAAATATAGATTAAATGAAAACAACAATTTAGGTACACAAAGTATTATGCACTTGCAAATACAAATCCATACCTGTCGCAACCCTACTTTGGCCAAGTGTGGGGGTGAAGCCCAACACTTGGAAAAAGTGAGGATTTGGAGTCCTTCAGGACTCCCGAATGTTTAGAGCTCGATAGCAGGACCCAAAACACCTTGCATTGGGGTTTTTTTGGTGTCATTGAAAAGGTCTTGAAACGTAAATATCGAAAATGCCCTCGTATTCTCAATTTGGACATTTGTAGCCCAAGTTATGGGCAAAAGAAGGGCCGGGAGTCAAATTGGCAGTTTGACTCCCGATCACTAAAAGTCGGGAATCGACCAGCTCCCGATGTCTGATTCGGGAGTGCAATACGTTGTTGGAAAGATCTTGACAAGGGCTACAACTTCGGTTTGGACCTCGTTGCAATCAGAGGTCAGAGCAAGGAGTTATGACCTCTCAAAGTCCCGGGAGTCCAGAATTGGAACACTTGGGTGGATTTCGGGACTTCAACTTGGGAGTCCTGTGAAAAAGAGCCATTTGGATGTAGCCTCGGCGAAGCGTCGCAGGGAACCCCACAGAGGGGGAGGAGGCAGCAGCCCCATCAATCATTAGAGAAATTTAAGAAGTACAAGGGGGGAGATAATGCCACCGAATAGTGGCATTGTCCGTCCCGAAAATGTTCAGGTGAAGCCATTCTTTCCTAAAAGTAATCTCAATGCTACTCTGAATGACCGGGTCCCTAAGGGGACGATGGGATCTAATGGCCTTCCAAGTGGCCATACCGACCTCAACCGTCGCCACCCAGGCTTGAAGGAGGACTTTTTCCAAGGAGTAGTGGTCGTCGAAGTGTTTTCTGCACCTTTCCGTCCAAAGGTGGTACAGAATAAGGCTACTGAATAAATCGAGGGGTTGTCGCGTGTACGTGCAACCACCGGGGTTATAAATGAGCAGACCGGGAGCGTCGTCGTCGTGCTCCACAACAACTTCACCGATGAGCGCAAAAGGCCAGGTGATCTCAAGGTCGCGGTTGGACTTCCAGTCGCTCCATATTCGCTTGAAGGCTTTCCAGGCTTTCTGGGCCATGGGGCATTTGAGCAGGCAGTGTTGAAGGGTCTCCTCCACCCCCAGGTTGCAAACTTTGCAGTTGGGGGGGATGTCCATGATCTTCAGCCAGGACCCCACCGGGAGGCCCTGATTTAGGGTGAGCCAAATGAGGGTGCCCACTTTCCTGGGCCGGGAGTTATGTCAGATCCTGGCGATGACCTGATTGATGGTCGTGTTTCTCAGGTTGAGGCCTCGAATGAAGGTTATCATATGCGAGGGGCGCGTGAGGCTCCTGGCGTTGATGTAGCCTCTCTTCGCAGTGTATCCGAAAAGAGGAGCGTCCCCTAGGGGTTGGGCGGGTTTCCACTGCCACTCCCTTGGGTCCCAGGGGAGGTCTTGAATAAACCTTGATTCGAAGATCCAAAATATTGGGGTCTTCTTGTTTGGGGTCTTCAGTTCTTTGGTGATCCTAAGGCTCGCCCTAGAGTTTTCTTGAGAGAGGATCCTCACCGCGAGGTAGGAGCCTGTGGTTATTGAGATTGCTTGATTTGTGGAGGCCTGGATTCGTCCTTCGGGTGTCATTCTCCTGAATTCGACAACTCTAACGTGGCCCGCGGTGGCTTCGAGGACGAAGTAAATCCATTCGAGAGGAGGGCCAACCAGTGGTTCGGGGTCGCTGATCCAGTCTCCCTTTTTCAAGGGACTTGTGCTTTCCGACAACGGCCAGGGGATACTGGCTATGAAGGTTTCCTTGCACTTTTTGTTCGATGGATGATAGCTCATTCTGAGTTCGTCCAGACTTTTCCACTCCTGGTTTTCTCGATTCCATAGGTCCTTGATTCGCGTGCATCCTGTGCGCGCAAAGGCGTTGCCTTCGCTCAGCCCGCTTAAGCCTAGTGGGACTCCCTTCGGGTTGAGAATCAGGGGATTGCCGAAGATTGGATGTCGAAGAATCTCTGCGGTGTTTGACGGGGGCGATTTGGCCAGACCGGACCTGACTTTCATCCACGCGCCTACGATGCTCTTCCACATTGAGCATGGAATCCTTTTGAGTTTTGGCGCCGCAAAAATCCAGTTGACGTTTGTGATGTCGGGGCCCATGCTATGCACGGGCAGCTTAATCTGGTTGGCCTTGCTTCGGATGATCTCCTTCCACGGCTCCCCTCCGAGGGCAAGGCCTCTGATCATCAGTTTGGCCAGGAGGGCCTCGGATTGGACCTTTAGGTTGATGATTCCGAGGCCCCCTTGGGCGGCCGGTTGAATTAAGGTCTCCCACCTGACTTTGGCTCTAGCTGGGGCGTCCTTGCCGCCCCAAATGAAGTTGCGTATGACTCCCCTGATCTAAGCTGTCATCCGCGGGTTGGGGTTCCAACACGCGGCGATGTACCACATGGAGGCCAGGAGGACCTGGTTGGCAACCAGGATCTTATCGGCCAGTGATAGCAGGTTATGGCTCCAAGCTATCAATTTGTTCTTGAGGGTTACCATCAACCTATCGAAATTCGCCTCCGGAGGTAAGTGAAAACTTATCAGTACTCCTAGGTATCTTGTGCCTTCACCGTCCGGCACCCACTTCAAGCCGACCTCGGTCCCCCATTGCCAAGTTTGGGCATTTTTGCTGGCCCAAATGGCCATCGACTTATGCCAATTTACCTTCGCTCCGGAGGCCGCGCTGAATGTCGCGAGCACTTTCTGAGCCTTATCCAGGTTCGAGGGGGTGCCTTTTAGGTACAGAGCCGTGTCATCGGCAAAAGTCTGATCCCTGATGAGACCCCCCCTGGCAAGGAGAGGCCTTCAACTTCGTTTTTTGGATCCGCCAACATGTGGCCAAGTACATCCGTCGCGAGGATGAATAGATACGGAGCTAGCGGACAGCCCTGCCTGACCGAGCGGGCGAGACAAAAGTCCGGGCCAAATTCACCATTCTACCTTACCACTGAAGTGGCCCCTTTGTAGAGCGCCTTGGTCCATCTGATCTAGGTGCTTCCGAATCCGAGCCTCTCCAAAGCCCGGAACAAGAATCCCCATTCTATTCTGTCGAAGGCTTTTTCGAAATCTAAGAGGAGGAAAACTAGGTCCTGCCCGCTTTCCTCTGCCCAGCTCAGGGATTCCTGAGCTATGAACACATTGTCTAAGATCGATCTACCTTCCACAAAGCCCGTCTGGTTCGGGCGTATGATGTTTGGTAGGGTCGATTGCAGCCTTCCGGCGAGGAGTTTGGCGAGGATCTTGTAGACACTCCCGAGCAAGGTGATCGGTCGCCAATTGTTGAGGCGAGCATGATCTCTGGATTTCGGGATGAGAGTTATGATGCCTTTGTTGATGGACTCGGATGTTTCTCCTTCCGCGAGCATCACTGTGAAGGCTTGGCGAAGGTTCGAAGCGATCTCCTGCTCACATTCATGGAAGAACTCCATGGGTATGTCGTCGTGTCTCGGCGCCTTTCCTTTCGGGAGGGCTCTGATCGCTTTGATCACCTCCTCCGTGGACAGACTACTAACGAGGCCCGCGTTTTCCTCGGCGGAGACCCTACTTGGAACGCTTTGCCAGCAAAGCTCCTGGGCCGCCGCCGTGTCCGCTGAGTCGGCATCCGAGGTGTACAGCCGAGTGTAGAAGCTGGTGATGTAGTGGGAGAGGTCTTTTTGGCCCGAGACTGTCCCGGAGTCGTTTTCGAGCTCCCTCATAAAGGCCTTTTTCTTCTCGATGCGATGAAAATCGAAAAAAGTTTTAGAGCATGTGTCCCCGTACCTGAGCTAGCTGGCCAAATTGAGGTGGCGGTTCCTCGCCACAGAGTCTTGAAACTCCTCCGCGAGCTATGCTTGGGCTTTGGATAGCAAGTTCCTTACTTCTTCGTTGGAGGGGTCTCTTTGCAGCTGTATCTCGGCCAGCTGTATTTTTTGGCGCAGGTTCTGACGCGTGTCCCTTTCGCGCACTTTTTCGCCTTTGCCATCCTGGCGTTGCATTCGGCTACCCTTCCGATCGCCTCTTCGAGCCATTTGGCCCCAATCCCGACCAGAAGAGGGTCTACTCAGACCCCCGGACCAAGCTTCCAAAAGCTTGGCTTTGCCGTCCTCATCGCTCAGCAGGGTGACGTCAAAGAATCGGGGCTTGTTGTTGGGAGGGGGTTGGAGACCCCAGATCTTGATGGATAACGGCGAGTGGTCCGAAAGCTTCTTGATGGAAGACGGGGACTCTATCCAGCCTCCTCTTTCTTCGATGCCCTAAGACACCATGAACTTGTCGATTCGGGAGACTGCGGCTTGGTGTCCGGATCTTCCATTGTCGAAAGTGAAGCTTTTCTTGGACATCTTCCGGAAGCTGTCCAAGCCCCAAGCATCGGCCAGGCCGTATCACAGCGTCATCCCGTGCCAGGATGTAGCTTCTCTTCGGTGAACTTGCCTCGTGCCAGGTATCCCACTTCGTGTGATTTCTTCTAGGTGGTTAAAATCGCCTCCTATCAAGACGTGATCGGAGCCGAAATTGCTTTCTATGATCTTCCTCCATATTATTGCCCTCTCATTGGAAGAGTGTTGGGCGTATATGTTGATGATGGTTAAGGATTCGCCTTTGGATGATAGGAACGTTGCATACTGGGCTCTACCTTCGACCAGGATGTCGTGATCCTTAATGTAAGGGGTGGCGGCTCGGTCCACCAAGATCGTTGTGCCTGCGCTTGTCCTCTGGGATCGGCCCATTGGGATGCCCTCGTTCCAGATAGCAGCCCCATTCCAGAATTCCATCCTCTTACCGAATTTTTGGATCCCTTCCTTACACAGATGATGCTCCTAGATCAAAAGTATTTGCGGGGGGTCGGCGAGTGAGGCCATCCAAGCCTTAATCTCTTTCGGCTTGGGCGTGCCGCCCCTCAGCCCTCTTACGTTGAGGGAGGCCAGCGTTAGCGGCCTTTCAAGCATAGATGAGGCGATTCCGGGCGGCTTTGGAGCCGAGCGATCCCATTTCCCTTCCTTTGTCTACCTCCGGGCTCCCTTGGGAGTCGTCTTCCTTTTCCTCTCGACCCTGGTTGGGTTCCTCATTGGCCTCGGTCGAGGCCAGAATTGCAAAATTGAGTTTCGTGTATCTCTTTTTCCTCGTTGCTTGAGGGGAAGCTTGGAAGCTGGCCGATCGATTCTTGTTCGCCTGATGCTCGGTCTGGATTGCCTCTTTCTTCATCAGAAGACTATGGGTGGGGGCTAAGAATTCCATTTCGTTCCCCATTTCGGTCTTATCGTCGAGCACTTTCCAATGCAGATGACGCTTGTTTTGAACGCTCAGGGCGCTGGAGCCGGAGTCTATGTACGCTAGGATGGTGCATTCTGTGCCCCCCTGATATTTTCCTTCAGCCACGACCATTCTAGCGTAGGACGGGTTTTGATAGAGAGCTTGTACCTTAGGGCCTTCTCCTCCAGCTCTGTTTCCAGGCGTTGGGTAAGGTCCGCCCAGGCCGACTCCTGCATCCACTCAGCCTCGGTTGGTCCCGTGATTCTTAAGTTGAGTGGAAGGCTCGGCCTTGCCTGGTTCTTGGAGTAGACCAACGTTTCTTTGTTGGAATTCTTGTCCCGTGTCAGCACCAGCCATAACCTTGCTCTGAAAGGTTCGCCGCTACTAGGGATGTCGATTCCTAAAGAGGAGAAGTATGAGTGGTGTACCTCTGAGTGAAATTGTTGCCTTTTCCCGCTAGACGGCGGTTCTTGTTGTGGGGTCCGAGCAGGAACTTGTCTCGAGTCCGGCCTTGAAGAGACTAGCTTGAGCGCGTGTTTCCTTCGTCCTTGGAAGGACCACCTTTCTAGCATGTCCTCTTGATTCCTGAGTCGTGCGTCCCCTTCTTGGTTCCGGTCCGCCGGGCTAGCGAAAGGGTTGGTACTCGCTTATGTTGTTTGGGCTTTCGGGTCGTCAAGCCCGGGCAGGTCGAAAAAGATGCTGTTTCTCGACGTCGTGGCGCCCTCTGATGTCTTTTTGCTGTCCGCCCGGGTTCCTTCCTCAGCCCGACTTGGCGATGTCGTGGGGACGATTGCGCTCCGATTTCCGGGGGCTCCGGCCGATGTGCTCCTTCGCTCCGGGGCGGAGCTTGGACTACCTAACCGGGTAATGTAAGGGCCTTTGCCTGAGACTGGGGCCGAGGATTGATTCCGTGGAAGCTTCGGGGCCGCTCCTCCTTTGTGCGTGGCCGGGGCTTGCGTCTCGTGACGGGGCCCGGCTATGGGGCTTTGCGCTCTTACGCGTGTCACCATTTCGACTATCGGACGCGTGCTCTGACTCTTGTTATCCGATCCGCGTGTTGCGAGAGCTTGGTGGCCACACCCTCGTAAGCAAAGTTTCTAACAATGGTGCAGGCCCGGGCCTGGTGCCCGAACCTTCGGCACTTCCAACATTGATTCGGAAGTCCGGAGTAGAGTATCTTTTGCCTTATCGTGTCGGTGTCGGATGCTCCTTCCGCCATCGACGGGATTCTAAGGTAGCCCGCGAGTTTGGTGATGTCCTTCACCTCTATCGTCACCATCAGGCCGGCTGGTCTCTTTATGTAAGAGTCCATCGCTTCTATATCCAAACCTTCCCCGAGCTTGCTCGCCATGATGGTGAGAGCTTGTTCGTTCCGGAACTGTTCATGGAGATCAGTAAATTATACCTTGATTGTGTGCGTGAGGAGTGCTTCCGCTCCTTGCGCGTTTGCGTCGAAGCTCGGATTGCACCTGGAGAAAGATAAGCTGAGGCCGCTCCACTCCACCGCGGCCAGCTTTCTAGTCGCTGTGGCTCCTTCTTCGTGCTCGAAGAGGATCAGAAAGAAACCTTTCGTGAGAAGCGTTGCTGAAATAAAAGACGCCGGAAGGTGAAGCTTCAAGCTCTCCTGAAGCGTCTTGAAAGACGCTCTTCTTCCCAGAGTTCGTCCGATCACGGTCTTGCGGGCCTTCTTGGCCGCGCATGCTTGCATCTCGATCACTATGTCCTTCGGGAAATTCACCTTTAGCTCAATACTATAGTCCACCGGTGAAGGACCTTGGGTTTCCTCCCCCGAAGGGGAGGTTCTTCCTGATTCGCTGCCCGGGTGCACAATCAGAGTCGGGTTTGCAGGGGGGGCCGTTTCGGGAGTGCTCGGATTCTTTCTTGAAGCTCTGTTGATCGACTTCTCGTTCGGATCCTTCGGACTTCCTGCCGGAGCTCCGATCCCGTTCGCCGCCGAGACGGCGATGGAGCCTCGAACTTCCTGCACTAGTCCTTGCGCCCCGTACGCAGAAAAGGATTCTGAAAGATGAAGGGGAAGGGAGGATGGAGAGAAGCTTACCTGAGCGGGGGGAGGGCGGCTGGCCGTCCCGACTGCGCCCATCACAGCTTGATCCGGCATGTCCCGGGGAGTAAGCTCCAGAGGTGACCCGTTGACGGCTTCCTTCGATAGCTCCTCCATCGCTCCTTTTCGAGCTCACTTGAGCGGACCCAAATGGAGCGTGGCATCTTGCTGGAATGCTGGGCGCGGTCAGGACCTCCGGTGCTCGGATCTCTTTCTTTTCCTCTTTGCCGAGCGGATTTTCGAGGGGAAATCGCTTTGCGAAAGAAGAGCTTCGTGAGAGCTTTGCACTGACGGAGTGGCCAAAGAAAGAAGACCGTTGGTAGGAGGTGAAATCCCGCTGCTAATCAGAACGGAGAGATGAGCGCCGCCACCGTTAGGGTTCGGCTTATTTTTGAATTTGCCGAAACCTTGCCGCGAGCTGCGTCCAACTTTCTGAATTCTATCAGCTACGAGAAAGAACTCATTGAGCTTAGAGATCTTAGAATCATCAAGCTTTGAATGAATTTTCATCATTACCATCGAGAAGCGCTCAAGAAAACATCAAAAAAAGGTTCATTCTGATTCGGAAACTTGGAGTCTCTCTGATACGTGCTACCGGGAGCGGAGCGCCACTGGCCTTGGTAGGCGATATCCGCGGAGCGTCGCAGAGTTTATTATATGGGGGATGGTGGTGGCATCCCCTGAGTCCGGGCCGTGGTGAGTCTTGTGGTCCGAAGTGCCCGTAGCTTGTCCCTACACCAAAGGGTGTCCCGGAAAGTGAAATAACCACTTGGGTGGTTTGTTTTGATGCAGATTCAAGCTTGATCAACTAATACCTCTTCCTAGTCTAATCCCTGGGCTCCCAACTCGACCCTCTACCCTTTTCTAGAGTTGGAGGCCGGGAGCGTGCCTCCAAGTCTTAACTTCCGCAACTTGACTTTGTGAAACCCTCAAGTGGGTTTCACCCCATGACTTGGGAGCGCGTCAATACCCACATTTGTTTTTTTTTAATTCCCTTGGCGTCTAAATGCACATGTGCCTAGTTGCTTTGGCCTTTAGATGATTACGTATGTAAACATGGGGTTCTAAGATTCCTCTATGCCTTTTAAGAGTGTTATCACTAGGAGCAAATGGAAACAAAGGGTCTATGTCAAGGTGTTCAAGACCAACAATCCCCCTAGCTATCATGTCTTCTTGTTTGCCTTTCATTGCTTTTAGATCTAAGAGTATATGTAGTTGTAGCACCAATATTTCAATGGATGTGGTTTTTATGTCATGAAATACCTAGTCAATGAGGTCCCCTAGGTTGGCAAATATTGCCAATTGCAAATAAAAACTATATAGAAAGAAATCATCACGAAGATGCGCAAAAAAAAAACCTGCACAATCAAACAACAAAAGAATTAAATAATGTATGAATGAAAAAAAAATTAAATACAAGTTGAAGAAGAGGATATACTCATAGCAACATGCAGAATTGCAATGCACTGAAATAGAAGTGTAGCCACTAAAGAAGAGAAGTTGATTGTCAAAATGAATGCAATGAAGATTCGATAACAAAAAAATGCATGAAGTGTGCACTAAAGAGAAGGAAATCAAAAGTAGCAAGATGAAAAGAATGCAAAGAAAAGTCAACATTAACAGTTGTGAGAAGTGTGCACTAAAGAAAAGGATCACAAGAACACCAAAATGAAAGAATGCAATGAAGAGTTGGCAACATCTACTACAACAAGTGCGGAGTGAAAAGAAGGAATGCAAGAATAAAAAACTGAAAACAATGCAATGAAAAGCCAACATCAACTGCTGCAAAAAGTGAGCACTAAAAAGAAAAAACGTAAGAACAACAAACTAAAAACAATGCAATGAACAGCTGACAACAGCTACTGCGAGAAATGCACACCAGAAAGAAGAAGAAGAAAAAAAGGCAAGAAGATCACCTCAATAAACAGCCATGGTTTAACCTAAAGCGATGGGAATAAACGATGAATAGAAAAATGTACGTGTCATTTTATGGCTTCTTTCCACTGAAAAGATGCGCCAAAAGAAACACCTTTAGTTTTAAAAAGATGGGGCGCTTCACCTAAGGGTTTAGGGTCTACGTAGGGTTTGCCCTCTACCGTAAACCTAGACCCTTGCCCTATTAAAAAAAAACTTGGCTGAGACACTAGACGGATGCTTCCGTGGTGAATCTCTAGGTACTTACCAAAAGAAAATCCCCACGAAGGCTCCCATGGGCTCAGAAACAACTTCAGCTTTTTCCTTAGAAATAAATATCGTTGAAAGCCTCGAGGAAAAAGCTACAGACATGCTTGTGGGTGCCAGAAGCTTATTGGCATGCGCACCATTTTGCAGCTGTGCATCCTCGTCATCGAACATCTTGGACTGAGTAGTAGAAGATTTTTGCTAATATATAACAACACGCACACATGCCTTCGTACCTGACACAACCACATAAGTTCCTAGAATTCTTCCGACCTGGTTCATTTTATCTGGAGTCTCCATGCACGAGTACTTATTGTTCACTAAAAAGGGTTGCAATTGTTGTATTTAAAGCTTACACATAGGCTTCAGATTCCAGACGTCGCTGACGACGCCGCGGAAGAACCCAGCCAATTTCGTCCTACGCTGTTGCAACTCGAATTGGAGCACCTTGTGGTAGTGCCTGACCGGTTCTAATATAGTAGAGTGAAATTCTGGTGTGGAATTGATCTCGCCAAGGAAATCTGTTCTAGTCCTTCTGTAGTTTTTTTGAGCTCTATTCTCTTGAGGTGGAAGCTATTAGGGGACTTTGCTTTGGGTGATCAGCAGCCTGCGGGATTGTTCAGTACAGAATTTGAGGTTTCTTCCTTCACCCACAGACAACAAGATGAGTAATAGAGCAGTTGAGCAGCAGAACTTTGATGCCGAGGATCCTTTTGCGGGATTGGCATTGGTCACGAAGCCTGTGCCGAAAGCAGAGCCTGGTCATGTCGTTGTTCGCATTACTCTACGCCCCGTCAATCCCGCTGATCTGTTTTTAATCAGTTCAAACGAGATGCGCATTCCAGGCTCCGAAGGATTTGGAATTGTCCACGAAGTAAATCAAGCATCCCTTTTTCTTCCGCTTCGTGCAATTTTGTTGGGAAGTATCCTTGCTCTTTTTTCAGTTTATGTGTGTGTGTGCGTATGTATCATCGTTGCTCTGGAATTGTGGCAGGCAGGGGAGGGAGTGACAACAGTGGCGAAAGGGCAAAGAGTGGTGCCATTTGTCTTTCGCGATCGTCAGAAAGGGGAGGGGTCCTGGCAGCAATATGTTTCTCTCAAACAGGAGCTTGTTTGGCCAGTACCAGACTCAATTTCAGATGAAGCGGCAGCTCAATTTGTCGTCAACCCATGGACAGTGTATGGCATTCTGACCGATCTCAAGGTTCCGAAAGGTGAGTACGTTTTGCAAACAGCAGCGGGCTCCGTGCTTGGCCGGCAATTGATACAGCTTGCAAAACATTGGGGCATCAAAACCATCAACATTGTACGGCGTGCAGAACAGAAGGAGGAGTTGAAGGCACTAGGTGCAGATGAAGTTATCTCCACGGATAATGAGGATGTAGCAACAAGAGTGAAAGAAATCACGGGGGGGAAACTCGCATACGGAGCTCTTGACGCTGTGGCTGGCACACTCACAAAACAAGTCACTGCGAGTGTGAGAGATGGAGGTCAAGTGTTCGTCTATTCAGTGTTGGGAGGCTGGGATGCAACCGTAGGAGTGGGAGATTTATTCAGAGGTGTTCGTGTAGCCACATGGGCTCTTCACAATTCAATCGCTGAGAGATCCGACGAGTACATTGACAAAGTTTCGAAGCTCATTGAAGCCAAGATCATTGTACCTCTTGTGGGTGAGACTTATGAGCTTGCTGACTTCCAACTTGCAATCAAGGAATCAACTGAAGTTGCTCGAGGTGGGAAGGTGTTTCTCACTGGTTAACAAACCAAATCTTCTGATGCATGAATCCAATCAATACTGCCCCAAATAATAAAAAATTGCACACAAATTCAAGGTGGAGCTTTGTGCATCAAAACTCACAGTACACTGTGATGGTGGAATTTTCTAGGTTGTTTTGCTTTTCCAGAAGAGTTTTACACAGTTTGGTGGAACCTCTTGCTTGATCAATATGGAAGTCAGTGTTTTGTTAAAAGTTGTACAAACCCTACTAGTATGGGATATAGATTTGATATGAGCATATCAAACAGATTCTGTGAATTAGTTCAAGATCAGACACAGCCAGTGCACACAATGTTATGCCTCCAGTTCTCTTCATCATCCAGACTGGGGTCAAATTGTAGATGGTACTCAATCTTGGCTGTTGTGGTATGTGTTGTTTGCACTAAAAACATTATGACTCAAAACAATTCCATAATACCTCTTGTTTATGTGACACCAAGGCTCTTCTCTCCAATGCTCCCATAATATTGATGGAATCACCATGTCCCACCTCAACACCTCAGACATTACACTCCATTTTGTAGGAATATTCCCCTCTCCCTCTGCAGTAACCTGCAGGCTTCCTGCCACACCCCTCCTCTCTGGCAACTGCATTACTTTACATCATGGAAAGGGCCTTTTCCAGCACAATTTAATAAAAAAGCCTAGTATACATGAGGATGGACAAGGCTGCAAGAAAGGACAGGAAGGCCCAGATTGTGCTGCTTCAGGGGTCAGTCAAGCTTAACAGTAGTGCTACAGGACAACAGTCATAAATCAGGGTATGTTCTCCTAAATTAGCCACCTTTTATGCATTTATCTGAGGACCATGAGCAGGGAAGACAAACCATTGAGATAGCAGAAGCAGTGGTGACCCTCCCAACTACATCTCTCAACATGGCCCACCGCCCCATACCACCACCCTGCCTCAAGTCAGAACAATGTTTGTCTTCTTTTGAAAACAGGGTCTCAGGAGGCCTAACTAAATATCTGCATAACAAATGAGAATTTCTCCACACTTGCGATTTAAGTCCACATGACTAGAATTCAGAGATGACCCTATTTAAGGTTCTAAAGATTTCAGATCTCACAATATACAGCAACCAGGAAAAGAAGAGAACCAAACCCTAAAGACAACAATATCCATGGTAGTGACCAGGTATCTTAACATCCCAACTGACTTTGTCAGCTCCCAGCAGTGAGTAGTCAATGTCAAAAATTAAACCAGCATATTGAGTTTCTGTCACAAAACCACAGTGATGGGACGACACAACCATGATGGCTAGCTCAACAAAGCCTGAAAGAGAAGGAGAAGACGTTAAAAAACCAAGAACAAGGAGGAACAAAAAACAGAAGGGAAAGATAAAGAAAAAGCCAAAAGAAAAGAGGAAGGAAAAGGAGAAACAAGACACAAGAACTTTAAGAGCATGGTCTTCTTGGAGGATAAAAGTGGGTTAAAAAACCTCTCCAACTAGGATGAAGAAGCCCTTGAAGGACTAAATAAAAACAGAATGCAGAAATGGGGCCTCCATTGCCTAGCATGGATGCAAAGCATGGCTGAAAGTGGCAATATTTGAAGGCATGTTGAGACTCCTGGACATGGACAACTTTGTCACTAATACTAACATTGCCAAGTGCAATCATATGGCTGCAAAAAATGTTGAAATGAAGGTTACCATATGGGAAGTCCTTGTTCCTGTGCCATTGTACTTCAACATGATCACCAGGCTGTAGTTTGTCAAGGCAATCAGACAGATAGAGATCATGTGCAGGTGTGTCAAGGGGAGGGGATCGCAATATCTCCCAATGCACTCCCTCCTCCACCACTATTGTCCATGGACCATGTGGGGGATATCTGCACACTTCTCACTCTTATGAGTTGCTACAGTATAGAAGGGTTACAGGAGTTTTGCATCTGAGACAGAGAAGAAAACTTTCAGATTTGACTTGATTGAAAGGTTTCAAGTGGGAGATTATTACCTGGCACAGAAGGAGTCTGAATGGCGGTCATAGCTCAATTCCACGATAGCGAGACAACATAAATCTCACATGCCCCTTCTGCTACAGAAATCCATCCAATTTGACTTGACAATTGTCAGGAAAAAAAGAACTTGACATGTGTGGAGAGTGTTACAAGAGTCATCAAAAATAATCTACACCACTGTATCAGCAGCAGCTCCACCTCCAAGAACAACTGCATCTTCAGGAGACAAATTGGATCAGCTTAAGTCTAGAAGCCCAGGATGCAAGAAAATATCTTTTTCCCTTGTTCTGAAACATTTTGGTGATGAAGCAGATTATGTATTCCAAGCAGTCTGCTTGTGAACAGCTGATATGTCATCATCATCATCATCATCATCATCTCACTTTTGTTTTTCTGAAAGTGATAGGTTGCCTTTCCAGAGCAGAATGATACCATTGTGAAGATACAGATGAGAAATGAATACGGACCTCACGGTTGTAGACTTGGGCAGGGAACCAGAACGTGCCGCTCTCCAGCGCCCAGTACAAGGCCATGAGAGAATTGGGAGGAGGGCTTGTTACAGGCTGCTGTCCTTGGAGATTCAGCCAGGAGAAAGGCCACAAACAAGAGAGCGGCCATCCCCACAAGCGCAAACTCCGGTCCACCGCTCCTACATCCGCTTGCTGCGATGATGTCGTCAAGTGCTGCTGCCACTCGCGGAACCCCGAGGGGCCAGCAATGCGTGCCCACTTCTGATGGAACAAGTGCTGCCACAGATGGTCGTTGCGACATCGCTTCCTCTCAAGTCCTGGCAAACAACTGCCATATGCACCAGCGACGCAGCCGGCAAGCGCACAAGAATGCCTTCCAAAGCGAGCTCCGGCAGATCCAAAACAGACATACACTCGGAAATCTCTTCCACGCTCTCCACCTGCTTGCTGCCGCCGCCGATGCATCGCCGCTTGAAAAACATTTTCTCCGCCACCACCGTCTGCCGACGTTGACAGCAACGATGACGCCAGCCACAGCAACAACAGACTCGTCTGCTCATGTCATCTCCCCATCTCGGTCAGCTACCTCTGACTCATTATACTGGATCTCTTTTCTGTCTCTTCCTAACTACCTCCAACAAACCACAGCCCCAACCTTTTTCCATATCCTACAGTTACTCCTTGTCCTCTTCTTCTTCTTGTCAAGAGCAGCAACTGTAGCTGCAAGTGACTGCAAGCCTCATTCTCTTCCCCTACGTGTACGTCCGTCTCCGTTACTACCTGTCTTGAACTGTTTGCAACAACAGACCGGACAAGCTCTCTCTCTCTCGTATTTTTTTTCTCTTTCTCTGCGTCTGTCTCTCGACTCCTTGTCGTTCTTGTTATCGTCGTAGTCGAAAAGAGGACAATCATAACCGAAGCGCAAGGAAACGCTGCAATCGCTAGACAGTGCGGAGTGGGAATGGGGATACGAATGGGAAGACGGCGAGTGCTTAGGGGTGCTGAGGGGGGAGAGGGTGAAAAGAAAGCGAAGAAAACAGTCGCAGAAGACGATGAATGCGGTGAAACAGCCCCCCAAGGATCTCTGTCCAGGCTTGCTTGTCTTTTTACGATGTGAGCAAAATGGTTCGGTTCAGTTTTGCTTGTTCTGCCAAAACAAAAAAAAGAAAGTAAAATTTTGGGTTTGGTTATGGTTGTTTTGCCTAAACAAATAAAAATTTTAAAAAATGATTTGAATATTTTTGATGTAGCATAGCAATTTTGAACTCCCTTGCCCTGAGGAAAAAGTAAACATTCTTATGTCAAGTGTGTTATGCCCGCTACTCAGTTCAGTCATGATTAGTTTAGAAGTATGCCGAGTTCACCTAATTAATTTGATTTAATTGTCCATTAATAAACAACTAATTTCAATGTAAACATGTTTTAGTTATTTGTGAATGGGGCTCAAAATTTTCTTGGGGTGCACCACACATCACAATATATCAACACCTTGCTCTTTTTTCTCTTTTTTTTTGTGTTTATGTATTTTTGTAGCTTTGTGAAAATTGTGTGTGTGCTTGGATTTTTTGTGTTGAAAGTGAATCTTTTTCTTTTTTGGAAATCGTATGTCATTAAGGTGGTCTTTGTCATTTGTGAGGTGTGTAAAGAATGGTAGTTGTAGGCACCAACATGGCAATTCATGACACTTGTTATTATCTAGTTTTTGACAATTTTTTTTAATTATTGAATTAAAACCATAATCAAACTAGTTAGATCCTACAATAGAACAAAGCAACTCCATGTAGTGTGTTGCATTGACGCTTGAACAGAGCTCATTGGAGGGGGGATGAACCCCTTGTTGGATATTGATCTCAATTAATTAGGGTTGTATGTGTATGGGTAGAGCCCCAAATTGGGGACATTCCCAATTTGAAGGGCCTAGGATGAGGTCATAATTAGTGCTCTAAAGGTGGGGCCTAAGACAAGGATGTAGTTGAGTCTAGTTCCACATTTTGGGATGTTTCCCACCTATGGGCTTTACTCATTGTACAGCACCAAGCAAAGGTTAACATGATACTAAACATATGTAGATCACAAGGTCTAGGATGGGGAAGCATCTATAGGAGTAAATAGGTTTAAGATCCTTCTCATTTCTAAGGAATCTTATAGGTGTAAGATCTCTCCCACTCATAAGGAAAAGGTTTACTATCTAACATGCCTCCTCATTTCTAGAGGGGATATTCATGATATAAGGTTCGGTTAGAAAAACACACTTAAAATTTTCTTCAAGTACTTTACAATTTATGAATAACTTTTTATGAAAAACAAATCCATGGCATAATACGTTATAACATGCTAGAGCTGATCAGTTTAGGCAATAACATATCACCAAAAAAAAAACATGTCATGATAAGCCATTATATGCTAGCCTTGCTAGGGCTTGCATGGTCTAGGCATAATCTTTTATGCCAAAAAAATTAGCATGGCATAATCTGTATTTACATGCTAGGGCTCTATGATTTAGGCATAACTTTCTATGGACATGTAAACCATATAAATGTATTTGATTTTACACTTACATGTCTCATGTTCTACATTTACATAGATGAATATTAGACACTTACGTAGTGTAAATACATTTTATTATAGGATTTACACTTACACTTAGTGTAAATCTTAAACCATTTACACACACAACATTAGTTTAAACCATGGAACTACCTAAGCCATGGATGTGCCTTAGCTCTTAGATTGGAGGGTACCAAGACAATTTTGAAGACGACCTCTGCAACAAAATGAAATTTCAAACCATGAATGGTCTGAGCATGTAAGACATTGTAAGTGTAAAATAATATGAAAAATGTGATTTCTACTTGGGGAAGGGGGGAGGGGGGATTTCATAATGCTTTTGGTGATAGGCCAATCAAATGGTGCATTGCAAAAAGAAAAGAAAACCCATTAAAACATTTGTGCTTTGTGATTCACCACAACTACTAATTTAATTAATTAATATACATTATAAAAAGTACCTCCACTCTTGTAAAAGCTTAGGCCAAAAGTAGTGATGAGCAAAGTTTTTTTTCAAAGTTATACTCAAACAATGAGGTGGAGCAAAATGTGCATTCAAGATATTCCTTGAAATAGCATCACCATAGTCACATAGTGGTAAACAATGTTAATGTTTGGGGAGTATCAAAATACCACATTTTTTGTGAAGGGCCAATCAAAGTGATCCATTACAAAAAAAAGTTTGAGTTTTGGGATGCACCCACAACTAATTCATATATGAATTTGTAAGAAGGCATGGTCATTAAAGATATATAATATAAAAAAACACTTACACGCCCCCAAAACATTTACACATGGTCGTGTAAATGTATTTGACAAATATTTACATTGTCATCAACAAGTATCTGTACCTCATTTTAAGAATTGCCTGACACTGGTTAATACATATATAGGGTTAGGGTGAACTAGCACGGAGTATCCAGTTGTAATGAAATTGCTCAAATGATAGCAGAAGGGTTTCTGGTTTCTAGGTTCCCCGTCCTATTTCTCAACTCACTGTAACAAAATTTAACACCTAGCTGTTGCAGGTGTAGAGAGTTAATGTGACTGGAGATGAAGTTTGCACTTGTCCGACCAGTTTTTGAGGCAAGGTGACTGCCATCTGTAAGAGTCTATTGGGTATCTCCAGATATGGGGAGGGGGGGGGGGGAACACACTAGATAGTGGGCCAGTGTCTCAACTTTTTACATAAACGTCCCCAATTATTTGAGTGAGGATAGTACAAAATAATGGATGGGCAGATGATCATGGAAATATACCCTTAACAACCTGCATGCATCTATTATCTCAAAGTCACCAATTATCTTACACCTATAACTAGGTCACAAAGAACTTGTGGAATTTTTTTGAAGTGTAATTTACTTGGAGAGCGCCTTACCCCCTGTAATATTTTTGCTGCAACATAGAAGGCAACTTAAGCAAATGGCGCTTCCTCTTCTTCTGAAACAAAATCAGAGTGCTTCTTCCATTAGTCCTTCAGGCACCTGAATGGATAGGCCATCATCATTCAGACCAGGGGAACAATGAGAGTCTCTTGAGAGTAAATGACAAGGGGTCTAATGGATTGCACAGGAGGCAGCAGCAATGGGAGGTATGATTTAGGTTAATATTACCCATTTGATTGCTTGTTTTGATGTGTCTACAGTTTAAGCTGAATCATGATGCGTTGAACTATGTTTTGAAGAAAGATATGGCAAATCAGATTGTGTACACTAAAACTCTGATGCCTTACTACGGTGATGCCACAGGCAAGGAGTTTCCTCTTCATCAGAATCCGGAGTTATTTTTGGAGGAACTGCTTGCTCCAACTGTAGAGAAGATCAAGTGACACTCACTGGGGTAGTTCATAGAAGTCATAAGTCCTGAAGAATATTACATGTGGGAGTAATAAGTATAAGGGAAAGCCTGTTCCCCTAGGCCTCCCCTAACTTGAGGGTTGTAGCCTTGAAGGTGGTTGCCAGACAGTGCTGTAGGCCCAGAATTTAGGGGAGGCCAGTGGGAGCAGGCCTTCCCCAGAGTAAAGCACCAAAGGTTTTCTTATTCAAATGGAAGAAGATCTGCATGTGATGAGCCTAAGGGTCTTCAACCGACGAATGAATCTTCCAGGCAGGGAGGTGCTTTCGAAAACAAAGAAAAAGTCCTTGGAGTGCTTTCCATACCATGGAATGGGCTCAGCCTGTCCATTTATGGACATAATCCAGCTGGCATGGATTATTCCGCAACGTCTGATCTCAATGCTGACATTTGAATTGTTGATTGACATATCTATCTTGTCAAATGGATAATTCTGAGGTTGTAATCTGTCACCTAAGACCATTAGAATAATTGAGCTGCTGATTCAGGTCACTCTGCGTACTAATCTTCGTCGGAGGAATTGAAGAATAATCTACAACAGCTGTTTATGTCAATACACCAAGCTAGCAATACCTCCATAGAAATGTAGCATGTAAAATAGTACTGGGCATTAGGAATAAGGCCTCCAGGATGAAAGGCACTTATTAAAGCCACCACATTTGATCTGACACCATGCTAGTGTACTTGAAACATGACCACCAAAGTATGCAAGAATGGGAAATAAAGGGGGATAAAAAACATGAAAAACAACAAAAATAAGGCAAAGCTCGAGGCTTATCGCTGTATTCCATAAATACACAGCAAAAAAATTTAGGTATGTAATATGTATATGCCTGCCTGCCAATTAATCCTTGGGACTTTGTGGGAACGACAATAAAAAAGAAAGCATGGATCTAATTCAGAAACCCTGGAATAACTTTCAAAACTTCTTGACAAACATGATTTGGGACTTTTGGGAACAGCAATCATGAAATAAACTGGGGAGGAAATGAGCAAGAGAGCAGATGATATACGCTGTCAAAGTGACAACCCAAGATCGTGGAACACTCACAGCTTCCGTGCTTCACCACCAATATAGGTGTGAATAAAAAAAACTATGGGGGAGAGAGAGAGTAGTGCATCCATTGACTAGACCAGCTGAAGCAATACAAAAGGTCCCTGTATTATACTGTATTTCTAAAATCTCTATACTCTTAAATTTTTCAAAGAAATCTCTTCTGTAAAGGAGAAAAGAGAAAAATTTCGATTTTTTTTTTGACATGGGATCTTCAAATTTAATTAATTATCCACCAGACATGTGTTGAAGCTGCCCTTGTACAAAAGTAAACAAACTGGTTTATATAGTTGTTTTCACACTCAGTATAACTTTTAAAAGAACACTCCTTTTGGTCGGTGACTGCAGGTTGAAAGAGAGTAAAGTGCATCCACTGCCTGAAGCTGAAGCAAAACAAAAGGTCCAATGTATTACTGTGATTCTATACTCTCTATAATAATACCCAGTACTTGTTCAAGTTGTTTTCTTCACACTTGGTAGCTATAAATTTTTGAAAAGAACAGTAATTTTGGTCAGTGAGCTCTTCTTGAGCAGCTTAGGTGGAAGGCGAAGAAGGACCCCTTCCAGAGAGTGAAGTGCATGTATTGACTAGACCAGCTGAAGCAAAGCAAAAGGTCCAATATATTGTACTGTATTTCTACAAACTCTCTACTCTCTGTAATACCCAGTAGCAGTTCATGTTGTTTTCTTCACACTCATAGGATCTCCACGGGAGCCCAGTATGGAACCCTGCAAAAATATTTTTCACATCCAAGTTTATCTAGTTATTTACTTTTTTGCAACCCCACCCATATAACTGAAAGTGGGGCAGCAAATTGGTGGGCAACTACCAATAACAAACCACATGGACGAATCAGTACGATGGGCCAATCAGAAACTCTGACGAGAAGTCAGATCATATTATTACACTCTTTTTCTGCAGGTGCACAGACTTACCAGCCATCGCAAACAAGGCAATCATGCTGAGCCAAAACCATTTTCCTGAGCCAAAATCGGCATATTTTCACTTTTTTCTTCGTCCAATTTTAGTGTGCAGGATAACATACTGAGCACCGCTGGAGATGCTTTCAGTAGGTATAAAATTATATATGCATAGTAGTTTTAGTCGGTGACTGCACGTCGAAAGAGAGTGAAGTGCAAAACCATCGACTAGACCAGCTGATGCAAAAAGGAAAGTCGAATGTATTGTACTGTATTTCTAGAATCTCTATACTCTCTATAATACCCACTACAGTGTACTGGTTCATGTTGTTTTCTTGACACTCAGTAGGTATAAAATCTTAGAAGCACAGTAGTTTTAGTCGGTGACTGCAGGCAGAAAGAGAGTGAAGTGCATCCATTGACTAGACCAGCTAAAGCAAAGCAAAAGGTCCAATGCATTTTATACTGTATTTCTAGAAGATCTATACTCTGTATAGTACTCACTACTGGTTCATGTTTGTTTTCTTCACACTTGGCAGGTATAAAATTTTGAAAGCTCAGTAGTTTTGGTCGGTGCCTGCAGAAATTAGAAAAGTAGAACGTGTTTTTGAATCATTCCAGAAAACATGTAAACGCGTTCTTTCTCGCTGGGCCTTCATCTGCATCGGCCAAAGTGTTGAACATGAAATTAGATTCCTTCCCCAAAATCTCTGTGAACCCTACCAAACTTTTGATAATTTCTCAAGAGATAGAGATACCTGTCTCTGTTTCTGGCAGCTCAATTTGTGTGCCAAAAGACACCACAAGTATATTACCTTGTGCGTGGGCATTTTACAGCTGGTTTTGTTGTTGATCTGTAGTTTTGGTTGAGTATTCTGTTTTGGGATTTGTTGCGATATTCTGTTTTGTTTGTGAGATATTCGTCTAGGAGCTCTGTTTTTGGATGGTTGGGTGTTGTGTGAGCTTTTTCGTCTCTTTGATATAAGTTTTGCGTTTTGGGTGTGCTCCGGTTGGAGTCTGTTTGGCTTTGCAAGTCTCTACTGGGTGGAAAGGTTTTGTTTGTGTGTGTGTGTGAAGAGAACTGTAGTTGCTGTTTCAAAGGAGACAGACAGTCTTACAGAGAGAAAAAAAAGGATCGAAGAAGACAAAACAAATGGCGAAGAGGGCGTTGCTAGTAGGATGCAATTACCCGGGCACCAAATGTGAATTGCACGGATGTGCCAATGATGTAAGGCGCATGCGCACGACGCTGGTGGAACGGTTTGGGTTCGACGAGTCCGACATCCTCGTGATGCTGGACACTGACCCATCCACCCCACAGCCGACGGGAGCAAACATCAGATCGTCACTCAACAAGCTGATCAACTCAGTGCAGCCCGGTGATGCGCTGGTCTTCCATTACAGTGGCCATGGCACGCAGGTGAGAGAGCCGCGAGGGTTTCTGAAAGCCTTATATTTTTGGAACTCACAATTGTGGTTGAGAGAATCTTGCTTCTTCTGAACAACGTCGGGGTGGTGGTGTATGGGAATGCAACATACAGTTGCCACCAGAGAAGGGAGCTCCTGGTGAGACGGACACCGAGGAAGCCATTGTGCCTACGGACATGAACCTTCTCACAGGTCATTTCATGATCTCTCTCCATCCCACTCTTGATCTCCTTATCTAGTTTTGCTGGAATCGAGAATATCAATGCAGATCCCTTCTTGGGAGTGTGTGTGTGGGTTGTTGGTCTCACAGATGATGACTTCCAAGAGCTGGTTAATCAGATTCCTGATTGGGTTGACCTAAATCAATGCAGATCCCTTCTTGGGTGTGTGGCTTGTTGGTCTCACAGACGATGATTTCCAAGAGCTGGTTAATCAGATTCCTGATGGGGTCATCTAAATCAATGCAGATCCCTTCTTGAGTGTGTGTGGGTTGTTGGTCTCACAGATGATGACTTCCGAGGGCTGGTAAATCAGATTCCTGATGGGGTCACCTTCACCTTTCTATCAGATTCATGCCACAGTGGAGGTTTGATTGACAGTGAGAAGGAGCAGATTGGGGGTGGCACTGGAGCAGGAGGTGCTGGTGCACCTGTAACTTTTCCAGCAGGAGGTGGAGATGGAGCTGATGCTGGAGGGGGGCTCATAGGATTGATCTCTCAGGGTCTGCAAGCCTTTGCAGGTCAAAGTGGTGGTCAAACTCAGACACGGGATTTTATCTTTCCATCTGGGGGAAGGAGACAAGAGGAGGAAGGTGGGTCTTATGGGGGGGAGCAGGGTAACAGAGAATCACAGAGAAGGTCGCTTCAACAGGAGGGCTATGGGGAGGAAGGGTATAAACTGGAAGGCAGAAGACGCCATGGCAATGATGAGTATGAAGGTGAAGGAAGAGGAGGTTATGTCAACGAGGGCTATGGTGGCAGAAGACGTCAGGAAGAGTTTTATGAAGGACACAGAGGCTATGATGAGGAAGGCCGTGGAGGGAGAGGAAGGGGCAGAGGCCGTGAGTACTATGAAGTAGAAGGTGGAGGAGGATATGGTGATGGACAACAAGGTTATGGAAGAGAAGAGTATGAGAATGTGAATCATGTAAGAGCTTCTCACATCTACAATGAATGATCTACAAGGAAGGTGATCTTGTAGACAATTGTTCATCTTCTCCTGAATAATGTTGTTGGAAATTCCTTGGTCATGAAACCTGCTTATCTCATGGTTTTGTAACAGCACCAATTCTAAACACTGGCTTTCTGATGAGCTTATGATTTGCTGCCTTGGCTTCAGGGAAGAAGGTATCAAAGAGGAGAGGAAGAATATGGTGGATATGGGAGAACTGAACCGGTGTCTGGCTATTCTCAGAGTCAGGGTGGGTATGCACCACCTCCACCACCACATACGGTTTCCAAAAACATTCCTATTGATCTGCTTATGCAGATATTGAGTGAGAGAACAGGGCAGAATGTCCAAGTGGGAAACATCCGCACAACAATTTTTGACATGTTCGGAGAGCAGGCCAGTCCATCTGTCAAGATGTTTGTGAATCTGGCTCTGAGCCAGCTGCAGGTACCATAACATCTGCTGTCCTCCTGTCTTGATACCCTCTTTTGCATTTGCCATATGCTGCAGGTGGTTGGATGCATAGGCAACAAACATTGTTGCCTGGAGTGGATTTCAGAGATAGTGAGCATCTGTGTTTTCCAGTAAAGTTTTCTGATGTTGGTCATTGTAAGAGGGCATGAAGGACTTTGAAGGTATATTATGCACACTTTTCTGTGAAAACAACCTAATGAAACAAGAGAATTTGTTTATGCAGCAGCAAGGTGGAGATCAAGGTGGATGGTTGGGGACTGTATCAAGTCTAGCCAGTCAGTTCCTTCAGACAAAGCTTGATAGCCAGAGCTCAGAAGATGCTGCAAACTATACAGCACCAGCTGAGCAGGCAGGCCTCCCTGGCCCTAAGAATCGTGTTGACTCTGATGTTAGTGTCCTGATAAGTGGTTGCCAGTCAGACCAGACATCAGCAGATGCAAGCCCAACACACAATCCAGCTAATTCATATGGGGCATTCAGCAATGCAGTTCAAACTGTGTTGAGCCGCAATCCATCACCTATGACGAACCGTGAGTTGGTGCTAGCAGTTCAGGATGTACTTCAACAAGAAGGATTCAAGCAGCGTCCATGCTTGTACTGCAGTGATGGTAAAGTGGATTCTGCATTCATCTGTGTGTAGCACTCACAATATGTCTGAAGTGAAGTGGAAAGGCAAACAGATCAAGGTATTTATGGAATTGCCCTTTTACTCTATGATGTACTCCTTGTTGATATGATGTGTGAAATCTGTGATATAAGAAGGTCTGCACAATCATGCAATGCACAATGGTTGAAGGCACAGTGGCACTGCCATTGGCTTTGCAGATTGTTGTTGACTGGAATGTTCCACAGTGGTGACTTGAAGTTGTGCTATGCAATTTGCAATGTCATGCAAACATTTGTACAATCAAGCTTGGCTGCTTGATGCTTTCCATGAGATACCTTAAATTGTGCAGCTTTACTATCATACTTCAAATGACTCTTTGGAGCATTGGTTGGTTTCATTGCACTTTTGATGATTAGTCAGGCAATCTGAACCTGCAAGTGGAGAAGGTACAGAACTACTTACTTCAGAAAAGCTGAATACATCCACCTCCCAATGCCCTTTTTCTGGTATGTGTTATATAATGCAGATGTTTGCTGGAGTAATTTGGCAATAGCAACTAGTCATTTGACAAGCTAGCAAATCCTGGAGACTTGAGGAGAATTAGAAGTTGCACAAATGTTTGCTGATTGTTGTTGGCTGGTACTTTCTACAGTGGTGACTTCAAGCTGTGTTTTGCAGTTTGCAATGTCATGCAAACGTTTGTACATGCTCTGGGTTCCAGTGAAAATTTTCTGTCAGAGGTCATCATCAATAACAGCACAGCTTCTCATGACACCCTCCCTCTCTGAATCTATTGCTGATGAGACAATTCAGCACCCAGCAGTGCACCCATTATGATGCAGTGGTGAACGAGTCATGACATCCACAACAGAGTTACCAGGGTTGTGCCTTGGTACATATCCTGTAAACCCACCTACTTTCCCCTTGCACTACCTAGGTAAACTAGCTATGTAAATTTTCAAGTTGTATCCTTCTGTGTTCCCCACTCACTACTTGGCCTTCAATGGATGTATGCATTGAATCAGAGGAACTTTGATTTCTTTGTGTCACTCTTTGTGACAGTTCAACTGATCTTCAAAGTTGTTCAGCTTTAGCTTCTTTTGCCAAACTGCACATGATAGCTTCCATCCTCCTTAGCAATCAGTAGATTGCATAGCAGAGCACAAGCAGTCACAATGTCAGGCACCAAAGTAAACATGTAGCTCTGTCTTATCAAGCAGCTGAACATGATCTTACTTTTCACGGACTTTAATTGTTTAGAAACAAAAGTTCAATGCGATTTACAAACAATACAAAAATAACAATATTACAAATGACATTTCAAATAATGATTATCATGAATTTCCTTTCTATAGTGCATTAAATAGTTGATAACATTGAAACAAAAATGTGATGAAATATCTTAGTGCTTTTGCAAATGAAATTATTAACAACTTAGAATTTCAAATGAAACTTGATAGTGCTGGTAAGAATGATGGTTCTAAGGAGCCTTTAGATAATCCTTTCACTCCATATGAAAGTTAGAAGAAAAAACAAAACACAAGAGATCAATAAATTTATCTGTAACATCAGGAAAAGACAACACTGGAACCCCCTATTTGGTCACATAGGGGATGAGATTTCAAAAAACAAGAAAAAAAGTACACTCAGCTTCAATGGGGCATGAAACTCAGTTTAGCAGCAAATTTGGTGCTAAACCGAGTTTTACCCTATCCTTTTCTGAACGCTCTCAATGAGTAGCTGTTGCTGTCGTGTGCACTATAGCTATAAATGTTCTCAAGAGCCTGGTGCATTTAGTCCAGAGTCTCAGTATTTCATACTCTCAATAAAATTTCATGATTTTGTGGACAACAGCCAGGAAAGGATGGAGCATCAAATGAGGGGTGCAATTCAGGCTTCACGAATAACTCTAATGTTTATGAACAATTTTCAACCATGATTAAAATAATATAACACTGTTACAATCATTAGTAAAAGTTAGTAATTTATTCAAAAAAATCAATGTCCAATTTGGACATTCATAAATAAATTATATTACATCATAATAAACTTCTAATCTCACAAAATTTTGTAAGATTCGTGCAAAATTTATCTATATTTGTGTCTGTGTGCAGAATTTGTGGGCTTCAAAATATAAAATTGACACAAAAAATACATGTAAAATATTCTTATAAAAATCTTCCAAATCTTAGGAATTTGCCAAAAGAAATTCTGAAAATGACAAAAGTTTCTGCAAAACAATTTCATTGCAAATTGTACCATGCCAAGAACACTTTGAAGAGTTCAATGAACATGTTTTTTTTCCTTTTAGGGTGTTTTTAGGGTTTTAAGTCATTCATAAACATCCTCACAATGAAATGGAGTCTCAAAGTCCATTTATTTAGGATTTTCTGCTGAACCATTTACACTATTATGTACATGGAATTACATTATTTTCAGAGATGCTGGAATTTTCCCAATTATTTTTCAAAGAAATTTATTTGTGAAAGAAAATAGAGAGTGCTTTAGAACTCTAGTTTCAACATGGAGTCTTCAGAATAAATTTATTATTCAACAGTGAATTGTTCAGCTTGCCATAGCAGTGGAGTAGGGAACAACAAAAAGTGCAACGATGAATAGAAATGAATTGTGGCCAAGATTCAGACTTCACCAAAGCTGACACTATCACTCATGGAAATGTTGCAAACAATGTTACTTAACTTGCCAATCCTCAAAGTAGTGCTTAATCTGCTTTGCCCTTTGGGTTGGAAAGTTTACAAATTTGATGGAAACTGGTGACTATTTCCTTGCTTGAAGGGAGTAGACAAACTTTAACAAGGATTTGCCCACCAAAGTAACCCCCCCAAAGAAAAGCCTCATGCATGTCCTTCCATTTAGGGCAATTCAATGACATGAATTTCATGGAGAATACCAAAGGAGTTATGCTGCAGAAGCATCAAGAGAAAGCAGTGATCAAATCAGCACAATTGTATCACAAAAGTTTCAAAAGTCTGATACCAAACTAATGTGTGCTAAGAAAGGCCTTGAGAAGTAGTTTAAGGCAGTGTTCGACAATCTGACATCACATTGTTACAGAGAGTACACAACTTCAAATGTTCTGCAAGGCTAGCACTTCAACTGCATTCATCTTGCTGCCGCCAAAGTAGCCATCTCCAAAATGTCAATGACTATTTAAATTCCACTGCAGGGTTGTTGTAAGTCAGAACCTAGTCATACGACAGTATCAAAACACAGGATTCCTGCTCTAGACTGATGATCCCACCTTCTCCTTGTTCATGCTTTCCTGAAGACCCACAAAGTCACTCTAGTTGATGTTGAGGGAATGAGTGAAGAAGTAATTTGAAACTACAGATGTTTAAGTTCAGTTGTAGATTGCCACATCCAGAAAATCTCCAGTCTGCATGCCAGAATGCCCATAGGTTAGAAATCACATATCAAACCTTGACACCAATATTTCAATGTCTCCCTTGCAAGGAGATTTAAGTAGAGTGATCCAGATTCAAGGACCCAGAATTTTTGTATCAAAGACTTCATGTTAAGAATCTGGATATCTGAAATACTATGAAGCAACTTTTCAAAGCCAAATACCTCTAGCCTGAAGCTGGTTTCAGTGCTGACATCCAAAAGGGTTACCATAAAGTACCAAATGTACATGGCAACCGCAATTGAACGAGCTGCAAAGTGTCCATGGGAAAACATAAAGGACAATGGAGAACCATACCATTGGAAAAACAACAGTACCTGAAAACTGAGCTCAGCAAGAGTGCGGTGATCATCCCCTCTTCTTGAGGTTGAACCCACATATGTCATTCCTACCTGGCATCCAGAAGCTTGTAAGCTTTATCCCTCACACAAAATTCTCTATATGCAAAGATCAAATGAAGGTCAAGCTTTGTCTGAAATAAAAATACCGTACATTGCGAATGACATTGCGGCCACGACGGTCTGGATATACAAATGCAAATGAAAGACGGGCATCACGCTTCCTTGCTGCAGGTGCTACCTCCTTCATCTGCCAGTCCAAGTCATGTTCGCCCTTCACCATGAATAACAGTGACTAGCTGCCTTGACTCCTCATTCAATTCATCAGCTTCTGAGCATGGGCACAGATGAGTATAGAATACTCTGCCCAAATTTTCAGGCAAACAATTCTACAAAATCTGCATGCTGAGGTTCTGTTGCATTTCTAGAAGCAATGAAAAGACTCAGTGATGACATTGGCTAGCACCCAAGGGACATTGTTAATAAAATAGTCAATAATACCCTAATTCAAGGCTGGCAACAAGCTTGTATATCTTAATACTTCAGATATGTAAATAAGCATCAAGGGCTTACAAGGTCGGTCAGCTCTCGCAAGGTGGCATCACGCCAAGTATATATCTGGACTTCATCCTTGGGTTCCTTGCCCCGTATGGCAAAATCTTCCACAGTATGATGACCTCCAATCTATCACACACATAGCAAAGGTCAAAAGCCCTACAATCTACAGCATCTACAATACATGGTCATGTTCAACAACCCTTTCTATGCTCTGCAACTGAGGTATTTGATAGATTACCAATAACAGGAGGCAGAAGACAAACAACAGCCACATGAGGAAGATTATGCCAGAATGGACAGACACTTTGTAATAAAAAGAGGCAGCAGAACAATAAGTCAAACCTTGGTAAAGACTCGGAGTAGAAGTGGGCAAGTCTGCAATTCAACAGGAGAGAAAAAAAATTCACGCAGTCAAGACAAAAATCATCACTTTCAATATTACTTTCTTTATTGCTGTAGGTGATGGTTCCCTGAAAATAGAATTTTACAAAGGAATGGACTGACAATAAGTTGCAAAAATGCAAACACTCTCACAGCACTCTCATGGTGATTTGGACCTCTTGAGCTGGAATTTCAAATTTTCAAGAGAAAAGAAAAACTTCAGTGGCAACTACTGCAAGAAAAAATCTCCGAATGTGCAAAGACGACCTAATCGCGGCTTTCGTTTGTATACTTCAACCCTGATAGTCGGCTATAAACCTAATCTTATTTTGTGGCTGGATCGATCTTGACTATCGCTCACAACACCTTCGAACAAAGACGGAAAGACCGCGCTACATACCGAGAGTGCGTGGGGGGGTGGTAATGCATGTGTATTATAACCTTTTCTCGGTCCACAACCGTGGCCAGACGAGGAGGTCCTGTAGGTCCTCTTGGAGCAGCCATGGACGTCCTGGCGGGCTTGAGCTGCATTTCCGCTCCTGCTGCTGCGTCTGTCGTTGCCATGTGTGTAAACGCTAGCAAGCTAGCAAAATCCCTAACTTCTCAAAACCCAACCAAAAAAACACAGCGACCAAACACACCAATGCGCACACGGACCCACACAAACAAACAAATACCACACAGAAAGAAAACAGGCAGGAGAGCGAAGAACGCAACTTTGTTTCAACAAGCTCTTGATGAATAATGCTGCTGCAACAGGAACTTTGGAAAATGAGCTTCTGTGAAGAGAGGTTGAAAGAAAGCACAAGCGTGGGCGATTAGGGTTTTAGTGCACCCCACGAAAGTCGTTCCGCTGCCATTTGCAAGGCATCCTTACGGGTTGTAAGTTAACCATGGTTGTGTTAAAAAGTTTTGTCGGGTCGGTGGACTGGCGATCATCCACGAGGAATGAGCCAAATTTGGCTACAGATTAGAGAGGAAATGAGAAATTTTCTAGAATCATGCTATGGTTTGGCGACCTCTAGAGACCTATTGTCTAAATCTGGCGACTTCAGAATTCTTTTCCTCAAAATGTGGCGACTTTGACACTTTGTTTGGAATCCCTCCCCCGCCCCCAAAAGACACACAATTGTTGTACCTTCTCTTAGGCATATTTCTCACTACCTAAATACAATGTGAAATTAAAATTACAAATGCAAAAATGTAGTGAATTTTGGGGTTTTCAATCGCCAAATTTGAAAAAGAAAAAATTTCCACTGATTTACATTTGGATCCAATAAGTAGCTTAAATTTTATAGAATGATACTTAATTTCTTTGATTTTCATATCTCGTTTGTAGCCAAATTCGCTTAAATCTTCCTATTGACGATCTCCATTTTGGCTACATCATAAAATTTACCCCCCAAAAAAAAGAATTGAATTTGGATTACTTTTAACTTATTTACCACAGTACCTTGGGTAGGTTTGACACAAATTATATCATTTGTAGATTTTTTAAAAAATTCAAAAAACAAAAACTTAGGAAGGAAAATATGGAACCTTTTTGAAATATTTTTTAAATTATGTTGAACATGGAATCTTCATGAGTAATTAACTCCTCTTAACATGCATTTGTTGAAATTGAGAGGTATTATGTTATATATGAGTTTTTCCCTTATGTTGTCCCCAATAACCCCCCATTATATCCCATGTTCCTTGTCCAATGTCACTTTAACCTAATAATGCCAATTATATGAGTCAAAAGGAAAGGTCATATTGAGAGCGTGCAATAAAATTATCCACAAAGCCAAGCAAACCTAAGAATAGAACTTGGATTTTCCCCAAAACTAAAGATGAGGAAAATTGGTGACATGATTACACAAAGAAAAAACTAACACAAGAGGAAACCAAATTTTGTTCCAATACCTATGTCCACTTCAATTTCCTCTTGTATTCTTGTGTTGTGGGTTTTGTGAGTCTATGTGAAGGTCGTGTGATTTGCAAGTGTTGAACATATTTATTTTGTGTTGTGTGTTTTGTGAGTCTATGTGAAGGTGGTGTGATTTGCAAGTGTTGAACATATTTATCTTGTGTTGTGTGTTTTGTGAGTTTATGTGAAGGTCGTGTGATTTGCAAGTGTTGAACATATTTATCTTGTGTTGTGTGTTTTGTAAGTCTATATGAAGGTTGTGTGATATGCAAATGTTTGACATAGTTTTCTAGTGAGTGAAGTTCTATGAAAAATATTTCGTTTCAAAAACATAGTACTACTATAAAGCAAAAACAACTTAGTGAAAATATATTTAGTAGTTTTATTGGGATCTATAAAAATGGGTAATCATTAGCAAAACAAATAGTACTAAGGCAATCTTGTGTTCTATAATTTTCTATATTGAAACTACAATAATATTTATAAAATTATAAAAACAACTATTAAAAAGTAAGAAAATATAAACAATAACATATTAACACAAGTGAGTTCACCTCCAATGAGCTATAACACCTTAATAACAAAACATGTGAAAAAACAAAACCCTAAATTACAATAATGGGCACACAACTTGTCCACTTTCCAAGTTCAAATACATCTACTTCCCATTATTAAAACCATGAAACTACAAACATATGTTAACTTCAATAATTCCATCACTTTCACAAACATTTTTCATCGAATGATCCCTCTTTCCAAATAGATTCCTTTCCTTAATTAGTTAGCCATTATCAGAATAAGTGGTGGTGACCTAAAGATTATATCATATTTTTCTTTTTCTTTCCTTTTTTTTACATTCTTTTCCTAATTAGCATTCCTTCTTGAATGTAAGGGAGGTAGGCAAGCAACTCAACACTACTAAAATAATTTTGTTAATTATCTATCGTTTTATTATGGCCTTAGCCTTGGACTTACAACCAAAATTGGAGGCTCATAAAAATGTTGTAGGCCAAATGAATGTCTTAAAATTCACACACATTCTCACAAGAGTGGGAAAGAATAAAGGAAGCAAGTTTCAAAGACTTCCAAGTGGGAATCATTTTGGAAGTTAGAGTCTTGAATTATCTTAAATTGTTCCAAATATTTGGGATAAAAACCTAGATGACAACTTGTTGAAATCAAATTTTTTTATACTACTAAAAAGGTCTTAAATCTCAAATATTAAAAATGGGCTCACATTCTTTATTTGGAAATCCAAAGCTCAAACTATAGCCAAAAGAAAGGTCAAAAATCAAATTAGCAATTTGACTTTTGATCACTAAATCCCAAAAAACAAGGGTCAAATGACCTCCAAATTGAACATTCAATATGACATTAAATTTTTTTCTTCAAGGCTATAACCTCTCCCTTTGAAACTCCTCAATCAAAGCTTGTATGCATGAGTTATGAATTTGTTGAACTCATAACTCAATAGTTATCAAGACTTCCACTTGATAATCCTAAAAAATATAGTATTTTCAATGTAGCTTTAGTTGCCAATCACAAAGTATATTATAAGGAAAATAATGACACTGCTTCCAAAGGGTTTGGGTCATGTGAATCAAGTAAAGTTTTGAATTGCCCATGATTATATCATAGGATCACTTAATTTTAACTTATGATAACTAACTTGTTTAGTTAGTGTAGGTTAACTTATCCATGGGTTTGCATTAAGACCCTTGTCCTAGTTCCATCCTAAAGCTCTCACACTTTTTTTTAACCCCCAAATGTATGGAACTACAAAATGCACCTTGGGTTGCATTTCACTAAACTTTAGGAATTAGCAACATATTTACCCAAATATAATTTGACAAGCTAAGGGCATGTCATTGCTATAGTAACTATAATAATCCTATTTTTTTAACATTTAACATTTTTTTTTTGCTTTCCATTACAAAAAGTAAGATGTGACATTATTTATGTTATGTTTCTACTACGAAAGCTAAAAAGTGATGTTACGTGTCAAGTGAAAGTAAGAAAAGTTATTCAAGGAATAGATAATGTTTAAAATTATAGCACTATAAGTTTGCAAAACCATCATGCAAACACCATAATTCAAAAAATTAAAAATTTAATTGGAAATATTTTATGTTAGTTGCAAAGTTTCAACCACAAAAATTTTGTGCAAATTTACGACATTTCCATAATCCTTTTTTTGTTAAAGCACTTAAAATAAGGATGTGAACAAGTTTTTTTTTTGGTTGTTTGAAAGTTTTTTCCCTTATCAAATGTGCACCAAATGTTTTGAATTTTTTTGTGAGTATAAATATACTTCACAAGAAGGGCCATGTGCCATTCAAAATTATTTTCACATGCACCGTATTGGATTTTAATTTTCAAAAATCCTTAATGACTTTTTAAAATTACAATTTATGATCATGGTTCAAAAGAAAGTTATACAATTGATTATAATGTGAATCTTAATGCAAAAATTTGAAATTTTTATTATATTATCAATCATATTTGGTCTCAAAATCAATATTTCATTTAATTTTTTTATGAAAAATGCATAGTGGACCAAGACATGAACACCATGTGTAAAATTTGACTTGGTGCACCTCTAATTCTATTTTTTACTTTCACCATCTTGTGTTTGTGTTCACATTATGGCATTCCTCATGTTGTGTTTTTGCTAGTCATAAAGTTTGTATATGAATAGAAAGCATGAGCATAGAAAGAGGCATAAAGGGCTAAAGGGATTAGAGACAACAATTGGTGGGGGAAGTTTCAATTGTTAATAGGAAAAAAAAAAATCTTGAGTTTTTGGATTTTCGATTGAAAGAACACTTGTGCAACTTGAAAATTTGAATTTTGGGTTATAAAAGCAAGTTTAGTTCAATTGGACTACATGGACATCCATCATCAAAATGCACCAAAAACATCAAGGATCAAACCTAGTCAAACAATGTGCAAATATGTTAATAAAGTGCAAATTTATTTAATTTCAAGGTTTGGGTAAAATGTGGATTTTGAAAGCTAAAATAAAAATTATATTCTTATTCTAGATCATTCAAATTTCAAATTAATATTAGGTGAGTACCTACTACTTACCTAGTAGGTACCTATTACCTACCTAGTGAACCCCCAACCCGCGCAAAAAATGGTGTTTTGCAAAGCTATGCATATGAATGAGACAAAAGACAATATTGGGTAGTTGTCAATTTCACTAGCAAGACACTAAATACACCTTGTCAAGCTTTGAAAAAGCTCCTTTTGTTGGAGATTTTGTAGAATAATAATAATCTCTTGCAACAAACTTGTCTTTTGTTGGAGATTTAAGGGGCATAGTAAGAAGAAAAGGAAGAAGAAGAAGAATTTGTTATTCTTGTTCTTGTAACAATTTTGTTTTTGTTGGCGATTTTGTAGGGTAGAAGAAAAAGAAAAAGAAAAACTCCTTTTTGCAACAACTTTGTATTTTGTTGGAGATTTTGTAGGGGGAGAAGAAGTAGAAGAAGCTATCCTAACACCTTTGTCTTATGTTGGAAATTTTGTAGGGAAAGAAGAAGAAGAAGAAGAAGAAGCTTTGTAATGACTTTGCTTTCTGTTGGAGATTCTATAGGGAAGGAATAAGAAGAAGAAGAAGATGATGATGATGATGAACATGAAGAAGCTCCTCTTGCAACAACTTTGTTTTTTGTTGGGGAAGAAGAAGTAGAAGAAGTAGAAGAAGAAGCTCCTTTCACAAGAATTATGGCCTTTATTGGAAATTTTGTACTAGAAGAAGAATGAGTTTGATTTGTTTGTGAAAAAAATAAGGTTTCTTGTAATATGAATAGAAAAGAATATTAGAGCAAAAAAGGGAGAAAGCAGATGTAGGTTGTTTCTCGAGGATTTTTTGAAGATGGGGTGATTAAGAAAGAGGAAAGGAGAGGTGTTGTTTCTTGAAGGATTTGGTGTTATTGTGTTTGAGTGACTTTCTTTGCGATTTGTTTGTTTGTTTCTCTGATGGGGTTGTGTGTGAAGAAACAACATTTTATATGAGAAGAAACATAATGATCAATCATTTGTGTCTTTTTATGTGGACTTGGCCAATTTGTTTTGCAACTTGAAAGCAAGAGCTTTTTCCTTCATTTTGCAATTGGAGCTCAAATGCCATGTGGACATGGCTAAAGAAAGGATGCAAACCTTGGCCATTTTTTTCCATTATCAGCTCCACATTACAATCCCAACAACAACATCTACATTAGTATTGCTAACGATAGTGGCAACAACACCACCTATTGCTTGCTTCCAATGTCTTTGTGTCTCAACATCTGGAGCAATTATTCACATGTAGTTCCTCATCATACGAACCCTTTTGGAGATCATAAAAAAGATTGGAGCTTATTTGCTTCTTTTTTTACACTCTTTTTGTCTTTAATGATTTTATTAAAGTTCATTTGATGGGGGCACTATTCTTCCATCATTGGGTTGCAAAATTATCTTCAGTTGTTATCACTATAACCATGCAAAGGAAGCCAGTGATGATGATGATGATGATGTGATTGCAAGTTTTTGCACAATAATTGTTTTTTTAGATTACAATGTAGGCTACACGGGGAGATGTATCAATGTTTACAAGTGTTTTTGGCTAGAGATTGTTTTGCCTTTGACATTGGGCTCAATCTTCTAGGGTTTGGAACTCATTTGGATCCCTCCTTTGTTTCATTCTCTTGATGATGATGCCTCATCTTGAGGATGTGTTGTTGGGGTGTTATTTTAACCATCTTTTGTGGATTCTTCTATACATAATAATGTGTTTTTTTATAGTTGTACATCAAGAACAACTTTCAAAACCTCTTACAAGGACTAATCTAATGTTGCAAACAAAACGAAACAAATACAAGAAGCAAGGGGGTATCAAATATCTCAATTCCAAATGTGCAAGTTACATGTTAGGGGAGTTATTATCCTTTTTGGAAGAATATTGTCACAAGGTTATTAAGTTATCTTCTTCCTTGTCCCTAACAATAAACAATGTTTGTAAATCATGCACCACTTTTGTCGCAACCCCACTTTGGCCAAGTGTGGAGGTGAAGCCCAACACTCCCAAAGTTGGGGATTTGGAGTCCTCCGGGACTCCCGAATGTTTAGAGTTCGACAACAGGGGCCAAAACACCTCGTATTAGAGTCATTGAAAAGGTCTTGAAGCGTAGATATCGAAAATGTCCTCGCATTGGCCATTTGGACATCTACAGTCCAAGTTATGGGCAAACGAAAGGCCATGAGTCAAATTGATAGTTTGACTCCCGACCATTAAAAGTCAGGAATCAACCTCTTCTCAACCTCCGAATTGAAAGTGCAATACGTTGTTGAAAAGGTTTTGACGAGGGCTACAAGTTTTGTTTAGACCTCATTCCAATCAGACTTCACAGTCGAGAGTTATGAGCTCCCAAAGTCCCAATACTCCAACCAGGACAATTTCGGGATAATTTCGAGACTCCAACTTGGGAGTCCCGGGAAAAATAGCCATTTGGATGTAGCCTCGGCAAGGCTCGCAGATAATACTATATGGGGGAAGGTGGTGGCTTCCCCCGAGTCCGGGTTGTGGTGTGTCTTGTGGTCCAAAGTGCCCGTGGCTTGTCCCAATACCCAAGGGTGTCCCGGAATGTAAACTAACCACTTTGTGGTTTGTTTTGATGCAAATTCAAGCTTGATCTACTAAACCTTCTTCGTAGTCTATCTCAAGACTTCTAGCACGCCCCTCTACCCCTCTATAGTGTTGGAAGTCGAGAGCGCCTTCCGAGTCCCAACTTTCCGCAACTACACTTTGGTGAACCCTCAAGTGGGTTCAACCCGGGACTTGGGAGTGCATCAACTTTTGTTTTTGAAGAGTAAAATATCTTCTTCTTTTAGTATCAAACTTACACAAGTTTTTATGTCATTTGTTTGTAGTATTTCTTTCCTTTCCATATGTAAACACAAAGTTTCACTAAACAAATATACCCAGTGGAGGACAAAAGCTTTGTTTAGTTTTGAAAAAGTTTGACACTGCATGCAATTACAACTTTTGTCCTTGCTTAAACTCTTATGTGCATGTGCATCTACTTTGCTTCATTTAGTCTCTTTAGTTATGTTTAGTTCGTCCACACATTCCACACCTTCTCTACTTCATCAACCAAGGGCTATTCCTTAATCATTTATACCTACACTAGGGGCCCATCCATCCCATCAACGACATTTGCATGTTCCTTGTCCCAGTTGTGGTCACTTATATGTAGCAAGAGTAGGTTTAGCACATCACCAAACATCATGCACTACACACATGTAGTCATCAACTTTCAAGGTGTTGATGCCTTCAACATTACCATCTTTTCATCCTTTTTCGGCTCGGACATGGATCACATCATTATATCATCGATGTTTTCCATATTGGTTTACTACATCCTTATTCATACCATCACATTCCATATGTTCTCTATGTTGAGGTTCAATGTGCTTTGTGCATCCATTTAGTTTGGTTGGTCGTCAATCCATCCAACATAATAGCTTGGCATGCATTTTTGTTTTTCCATTCTTGGTGCTTATCATTTCCACCATGGGGTGGTGAAAAAGGCCACCAAGAGATGTGCGCCGTTTGTGTCGTTGATACATGGCAGGGGACTAGGAGACATTATAAGAAAAACACACAATTAGAGCACATGCCTTGGCTTCCCAAAGATCTTCAAATGTGGCACCAAATCTTATTCCACCTCCATCAACACAATTGTGTCACACACATGCACTTGTTCATGTAAGGGAATATGTTTGACTAGTGCATGCATTGGCCTTTTACATTCTTACAGCCCCATCAACGAAGACCATAGTGACCCTTCACCACCTTCATCCATTGGTTAAGTTTTGACCCTTTGGCCTTTTGTTGACAATTGTCATCTAGAGATAAATCTTGTTTTGGATAGAAAAGCATTTATTTATGCTTTGACACATTCTCCACATTTTTCATTTAGTGGTCCCTCGAATATGGTGTATGAGTTTTTGTGGGATTGTTTTGTCCTAGTGACTTTGATTTATTTTTAGAGGGTTTAGGGTTTAGGGTTATGTTCCTCCATTAATATTATGTCTACTTGTTGTATTGTGATTATTGGTTTTGGAAAAACATGTCGAAGGCATTTCAACCCATCACAATTAGAGAGGTCATTTATCAGTTAGTCGGTCGCACACTGGCTATTCAATTCAAAGATACATTTGTAGAACATTTTAGTCCACACCAATTTAAGGTGGCAATGTCGGGTGGATGTCAAACAATGGTTCATGGGGTTATAGCTATGTTGGGTCTACATCTGGAGTGGGTGGTATTGCAGGTGGATGTTCGAAACATGTTTAATTCAATATCTCGAACAATTGTTTTTGAGGATTTGTGGTTTTTTACTAACACCTTGGATCAACTTTTCCCATTTGTTCGTCGGTTTTACGCACACCCATTTCCACTATACTTATCGAAGGCTTTTAGGCATGAAAATCTCATTATCATTTCATCCAAATTTGGTAAACAATAGGGGGATCCTTTGGGAGGAGTGTTGTTTGCACTATCTCGTTTTTGCGCTTTTTGTCTTATTGTAACAACCCACCCTACTTGTGTTTTTCCTTCATTGGCAAATGATATGGACATAATCGGTCTTGCTTTAAATGTGTTACCGTTTTTTTGCAATTACAGGAGGATTTTGGAGCATTAGGTTTTTCAATGCAAATGATGAAATGTGTAACTTAGTCTCGACGAAGGTTAGACCAATCTATATCATTTCCTCCAAGTTTTCTTACACCTTAGTTCATATTTTAAATGCTCCAATGGGTTCTTTGCCATTTGTGCAATCCTTCGTATTAGAAGTGTTCTAGGAAGATTTCAACACAATCATTAGCCTTCCTATGCTTGTAAATCCTCATGCAACTTTTGCAATGTTTTCACTTTGTTATGCCTAACGGCCAAACTACTTATAGCATATTATATTTCCATCACCAAGTATCTTGTAATGTTATATCGAGTTTGATGCTCATACCATAGCTATATTATAAAAACTATTAGGGTCAAAATCTTTTAACAACATAGTGGGCCATTTGGCTCATTGTCAAGTCAATTTTCATGCGTTTTCAAGGGAGCTAGACCTTCCCTTAATGGTTTGAAGCGTTGCCCCCACCTTTTTAGGATGTTGGGATTTGATCATTCTTGCATTAATTTTTCGTTTCTAGTAGGATGCTTACCCTACTCTTCTTGATGCAATAACACATGCATTATGTTTCCAATTTACAATCATAGTTGAAAATGACCCTTTAAAATATAATTTTATTTTTTCAACTACTAACCACAAGAATCGAAAAGTATAAGTCAAAAATGAAATTGCAATTGAAGGTGACAATCACATGTTAGCACCACAACAATAGCCACTTTTGACCATTTCAGTTGGAAATGATTCCACCATTACATTCTAAAAAAAATTTGATTTTAACTTCTCACTAGATGAACTTCTTCAGTCAACAAATCACGATGTCATAAAAAATTGAGTTGAAATCCAACCTTGTTCCAACTATGTTTGGATTATGTTAAGTAAAAAGTCTAACCAACGGTTTGTTGACACGTGGCCCCAACATCTAACCAATATTTGTTGACACATGGCCCCAATGTTTAATAAATAATTTATTACCACGTGCCTTACATAGGGCTACATATCACTTAGTTTAAGGCTTAATTTAAATTAAACCCAAACCTAAATTAAGTTCAGATTTAGGCTAGGCCCAAACCTAAGTTAGGTTCAGAACTAGGTTAAGCCTAGACCTAGGCTAAATGCCATTTAATTAACAATTCACTTTTTCATTTTAAGTTTAACCTTTAAGGTCAAACTTTTGTGATTAGCTCATCCCAAATGGCTTTTGAATAATAAAAAACTTTTGAGATTTTGCCAAATTTTCTAATTCATCTCTTATATATTTTGGAAATTTATCATGGAAAATAAACAATATAGGATAAATAGTTTAGTTGTAAGCTAGGGTAAAACAAGTAGTGAACAATTACTTAGTGGTTTAAAGTTCAACAAAATCCAAAATTTCTTTATAGCGTCCAAAGATAAATCAAAGTTGTCCTGTCGGCGTATTTGAGGCACTAAAAATCTTCAGAAATAAATAAAAAATGAAAAAGTTACGGCTCCTCGAAGTGGGGGGGGGAGGGGTCAAAATAAAAAATGTTGTAACACTTGGAAGCCTATTTGTGAATGTTGAAAATAGTTTTAGGATGTTGTGTCACCTAAAAAACAAGGTCACCAAAAAAAAAAATGCAAAACATGTATATATTGAACAACAAATACATTTTCCAAACTTCACACTAACCCGAGCTAGTGGCCACCTAAATTTTGTCCAAAAACCAACAAAGAAATCGCCTTCTTCATCATAAAGAGGCTTGAGGTTTTCAGGGGGTTAGATTGCCCTACTCTCACTCTCTTGATCCCACTAGCCTCTTTTTCTCAAAGTCTTCAGACCCACACAAATCACATGATCATATTTCCCTGACACCATTGCTCCATTTGACAAGATAAAAGATAGGAATACAACACATTGACTTCCCCAGTCATTGCTTCAAGAATCCTTACAAAGAACTACACCCATCCCTTTTGTGATCAACCTTGTAGATTCAATGGATTGCTGCAATCCTTTGGAGTTCCCAAAATCAGGGTATTCGCTCTTGAAAAGCAAGACAACAAAACCCATATACAAACAAAACACAAACACAAACTTTTGAAAAGAGTTGTTAGCCACTCTCGAGACCTCTAGAACTTTTCATCATTCCTCCTATTCAACCGTCATACCTAATTCTAAAATAAATATTCTGTCTTTCTGAGTACATTTCGCATTGGATTATTTTTTTTGTACTTTCTTTCGAGACAAAGATCTATAAACCTCACTCCCACAACTTTTCCTATTTGCAACAACCCAAAATCAAAATAAAAAACTACATTTTTTTTAAAGCCTTCCTTCCCTTCTCATTCACTTAGCTTCCCTTTTTATCACACCAGAACCCCTTCTTCCACTCCCTCCTCATCTCATTTCTTTTCCACCCCATATTTCCCTTCAAAAAATTTAATCCACAATCTCTTGCGGCGTTTTCATTGGACTGCAAAAATTGCATTCCATCTCAGGAGCTAACTCCCTTGTCATGATTTGTAGAGCAACAAAACCACAAAAAAAAATAAAAATAAATTAGTAGTAGATTAATTTTAGTGTCAGTGAAACACTGGATTGTCAGCAATCTAGTCATAGTCTAAATAGCCTTCACCCAAAAACAACTGACATTATTTTTAGATTATAGTCATTTCATTGCTTTTAGAGTTTCAAGATGATTTGTAGAACGTAAGGTGGCGCTCCCATAGCACTTTAGATTGCTAAAGTTGAACAAGAAATAAAAAAGATATGGACTTTGAAAGTCGAAGGGGTTTAAAAGAAAAAAAATGCATTTTGTATCTTGAAAAAACGTGTTTTGTATAATTTTTTCCAGCTTTTTTTTTATTACACCTTTAATTGTCTATGCAATTCAAAGGTGAATTGTGAAGCTTAATTTAATGATCTCATAAAGTTTTAAATCATTCAAAATGAAGAAATTATGAAAAAGATCTGAAAAAGTGTTTGGTATGCCGCCAATTAGTCATGGGCAATTCTACCTTAATTGTAACCAATTTACAACCTAACTAGTTGTAACCCAATTGCAAGTGAATCACAATGACATACTAATAACAACTTAGCAACCTATTTACTTAACTAATACTACCTAATTATTTATCTAGCCTAGTCTACTACCAATTAACCTGACTTATTAAACTTATCAATTAACCTAACCTACTAATTGATGTAGCATATGTGGCACCTAGGTTGGGCTAAAGTTAAACAAGGTGGCACCTAGGAGTACTTATCCAGAACCTAGCAAAAGTAGCCTAGGGGTTTAATAGTTATTAACCTACTAACTAATGTAATGTATGTGGCACCTAAGTTGGGCTTAAAGTTAAAGACGATGGTACTTAAGTCTAGACCACCTAATACCTATTTAATATTTAACATAGATAGCCTAGATACTGAATTTAGTTAGTAATAGTTAGAAAATACCTACTATCTAACTAGTTAGTATCCAATAGGTAGGCACCTAATAACTAACTAAACCTTAACCTTAAACCCTAACTACTTACTAATTAAGTACTTAGCTACTTTATACTTTAGGTACATACTAGCTAAATAAGTAGCTAGGTAGGTACTAGGTATTTAGTAAATACCTAGTATGGTACCTATAGGTACATAGTAGGTAGGTATCTAATTATTAGTATTTAACCTTATTAATAATTTATAATACTATCTAAATAAGCAGCTATAATATTAATTTAAGTATAATAAATAGTTTATGATAATTGATAGTAGGTAAAAATTTTAATTCTCAAATGTTATTGCAATTAGTTATAAGCTAGCTTGGTAACTTTTCATAATTATAATAATTAATAATGGTTAATATTATTGTAATGTGATCCTAACTTAGGCAAATAATTAATAGCTAACTACCTAAGGTTAATTAAGTGTATAATGTGGCACCTAAGGAATGCAAATAGATTTAACAATCAAAACCAAGTTTAGCCCTATATCACCTAATATTTATCCAATGCTTAGCATAGGTAAGCTAGAGACTTAATAGCTAGTAATAGTTAGAAAATACATATAAGGTAATAATTAGTAAGTACTTAAAAGTAGCTACTAGCTACTTAACCAAGTACTTCTATAACTAACTAGTAACTATTAAATAGGTATTTAATAACTAACTTAAACATTAACCTTAGTGGTTACCTACTTAATTAGTAACTACTTATTAACTACCTACTAAAAAACTAACTATCTAATATACTAGATAGATATACATTAACTAAATACCTAACTATAAATTAGGTCAGAAGTTAATTAGCTATTAGATATTTGATAAAGCCATAATGTTTCACGAAATAATTATTTAATATCTAATTAATTAATCAATTCAGAAATTAATGATTAATTTTTTATGTATTTAATTACTTGGAAATTACTTATAAAAGAGCATAAATTTATATTTATTAAAATTTATATTTCTTAAATTTATTTTCTACCGCTGGAAATAAACCTTTTAAAATGCTAGTGAGCAACTAATTAAAATTTAAAAGGGTCTTAAATTACTATAAAAAAAAATAAATTATAAATAATTGTTAATTTTCAAAATTGATTATAAATGATTAAAATTCTAATGTATTAAATTTATTTTTAGAAACTAAATCAGTTATAATTCATCATTAATATTAACTAAATAATTTAACTCATGAATTTTTAATTCTATTAGTTGATAACTAAATAAATATTAATTAGTTCCTAACCATAAATTTTTATAATAAAAATAACTATCACATAGTTTAATAAATATAAATAATTAATAAATAAATGATTACTCTATACTTAAAAATATCAACTGATAAAAAAATTTATGTATATATATATATAATTTGATTAATTCACTAACTAAATATTCAATGGCTTTTAATTATTCGTTAATAATAATTAAACAATTTCATTATTGGATTTTAAAAATTTATAATCTATTCGTTGATTGAATATTTACAAATCAATACTCATTAGTTATTAACCACAACTCTTGATTAAATAGTTAGATCATATTATTGAAAATTTTCAAAATGAATGAAATGTTAACATGATGGCTTGTTAATAGAAATTAAGTTAACTAAGAATTATTGCATATTTCTTAATCAATCAATTAATTAATATTTATAATTCATGAATAATGATTAATTATTGTATCAATTTATGATTAATTTATGCATTCTTTGCAAGGTTGACTTGTAGTTGCATAGTATAGTTGAAAAATAGTTGAACCAAAATTGCAACAAAGACATTAGTCCCTTGAATTGCATTTAATCCATTTAATGCCATTTATCATCCATTTTGATTTTTGTGATTAGAATAGTTGTACACAAGATTTATGAAGTTGACACACCACCTTGGGAAGCACGACTATAACTTATGTCATTTTCCCAATTGATGTTTTGATTATAATTCAATTGCAAACCCCTTAGTTGAAATTTACTTTCAACTGTCCACCAAAATAATAAAAGGTTCAACTTATTTAATAGCCCCAAATTATTATTTTTATATTTAAAATTTATATATAAAATGTAGTAAAAAACAAACTAGTTGAAAAAGGGGGGTTTTCTACTAGTGATGTAGAGATCGGTACTTATCCTTTCCAAATTGCACTATGGGATATTTGTACGTTGTTACTTGAGGTCATCTGATTACATGTCTTGCCTTTCGAAAATATAGTAATGTAATCTTATCCTCAAATGTAATCTTATTTGATGGACCAACTACACAAGCAAAAATTTACTTCACTTCTAATAGATGCTCCTTCAAATGTCGTGTGGACATGTCTTTGTTCTTGTGCAAATCCAATAATAGGGGCTTGCAGTGGTTATTAATTCATCTTAACACTCTTTCATTATGTTTAACCTCCGTCCATTTTTTTATAGATTTCGCATTCCATATACCACATCCTACAAGTGCGCATCTTTCATGATGTCAATGTGGTCGTACCATAAATGATTTGGGTATCCATTTGTAGGAATGAGGGCATTGCATCCCATGATACATTTTGAGATACCGTTACAACTATTGCATTAAAGAATGAAGCCCATGTATAAAGAGAGGTTTCTCACCTTTTCCCTTGCCACACATGAAGACGAGTGGATATTGTCATCATCATAGATAATTTTTGAACCTTGACGAACGTTGTCGTTACTGATCAAACTCGTCCAAATTTGGTGCAACATGTTTTGATGACAAGAATTCATGCAACGATAATTGCCACTCAAGACAAGGTACGATCCTACACAAAGCAAGCGCCAAGAGATGATTTCATTCGCCATAGGCAGACCTCCTTGGTACCTTCGATGCTTATATCTCATTATAGGCCACAAGTGTTAATAGCCCTACAACATGCACAAACATCACAATTCTCCAATGAGTTGGCACGCTTAATCATAGTTCTTCATCTCTTTCACACATACCAACTAGTGCACCTCCATCACTAGGTGATTTGTGGCAGAGGATGCCCTTTTAGCATTGCATCTTCCATTTCATTCCTACTGTTTTGATGGTCTCGGTTTTCCTTTCTTGTGTTTACATTTGCATCGACATGCCTTGTACTTTTTGTGGATGGATTTCCATCCTTGTTTATAAATATCTACAGGGTTTCTTCATCTCTGAACCTGAATACTAATTTCCTCTTAAAAAGACGATGCCACATGAAAGTAAGGTTGCAATGCCAGAATTCTACCCAAACTTTGTACCTCATGCTTCAAGGTGCTGCCCTGCACATGTTACCAGCTGCCTCCAGAAGGGCCACTTTATGCATTTGCTCCTCCAATTTAGGTATTGCATAAAACCACATAAAGTGGACTTTCAATTTTCAAGCTATTGACAGGATGAAACTTGACTTTGCAAGAGTGCCAATGCTGCTTAGAAATACAGATTCACAACCCAAAAAAGAAGTGAGCAGAAAACAAGAACACAGGATTGTCAGCAACAGGACAACAATGAAAGTCATGAAGCTCATATACAAATGCTTGAAATCCCTGAGTGTCATGCTACTGCTTCAGAAAAAAAATTCCTTTCAAATTTTGTCGATTAAAAAAGATTCACTCTAGAATGAACACCCAGATTGCTTTGCCACAATCCCTCATAACATGTTGGGTCACCTACTGAAGCTCAAGAACAAAGTTAAGCCTAAACAAACTGACAAAGAAGTATAGTGCATAATGACCAGTCACAGTTCCAGTCATACCACACACTGTAAGCTAACTGCAAACTAAATAAATTACAATTAGGCCTCCAGTTTCAGAACCCGGAAGGAGTCCATGATTCCCCGCAGGTCCTTCTCTTCACGCTCCATAGCACCTTCAGGCACCTGTAACCGCAGCTCATACAATCGGCTGTTCTCAACACCCAGCACTGACAGATACCTCCTGCTCCACTCTAGCTGTGCCACTCGGTCTTGTGGCATCACTGCCAGTTGGTTATTGTTGGCATATGAGCTCACATTCACCTGTTACATATATACCCAAACAATCTCAGATTTGTTTGCAATCTCTCTCTCTCTCTCTCCCCTAGACTTAGGCCACCCCAAGGTATATAGGGGTTGTGAAAAGCCCATGGCAGGACAATTAAGATAGGCATAAACCTCTCCTCCACATTGTTTCTAGTCTGCAAAAGGGATGAGGAGCAGACATTTCAATCTGATGGACCCAAAAAACCTAAAAATTGCAATAATAACTCCTAGTAGTACTCAGAAGCAAGCAAGCAAGAAAAAGGCACATCATCCTTGAGAGAGGAACAGACATTCCAATATGATGGTGCCAAAAAACCCGAAAACTGCAATCTGTGATCACTCAGTCAGAAGCAAGCAAAAGGTGCATCAACTGCTAGAGATGAAATGTTTGTTGGACCATTGCATATCTTTAGTCCCTACTGCAGATTACACAACTATGTCCATAGTAGCAGAAGTGACACAGTGGATTTCCAAACTTTTGTCTCACCTCTCTTGAGAGAGAAAGTAGACATGGGAAGAAGACATAGATGCAACCAGCTTTTCTATCTTTTTAAAACCCTAAACACATCAAGACCCAGTCCCAGCTACATTTGTTGCATGCATGCTTAAGAGGAAGATTGCGACAGATGGTGCTGTCATGCTTAAGAGCAAGATTGCTACAGATGTTGTGGCCATGCACGCTTAAGAGCAAGACTGACACAGATGTTGTTGCCATGAATGCTTAAGAGCAAGGTTGCTGCGGATGTTGCCATGCATGCTTAAGAGCAAGACTGCCACAGATGTTGTTGCCATGCATGCTTAAGAGCGAGATTGCTACAGGTCTTGCCATGCTTTAAAGAGGAAGAAGGTTGCAATACATGGCTGTGAGCTGTGATGTGAAGAACCTCCACAGCCAAAAGCCCTCAAGAATGTGCACTACGGTTTCGTATGCAGTCACACATGTCGCAAACCCCTTGTGCGAGGAAGAGACACGAGAGAGCTCTGCAATGGGATCGAGAGAGAGAGCGTACCTCGACATCGTAGTAGAGGCGGCCGTCATCGCCGAGCCTGGAACCAGTGGCCACAATGTTGGATTCTCGACGGACTCCGAGACGAGTGGACATGAATTCTGTGAGGTACTGGCGCAGCACCTTCTTGCCGGCTTGCTCTGGGCTGCCGAGATCTTGCACGCCTTTGAACTTGGACGACGACGGTGAGCTGATCTCCACCAACACATTCTCGTCGAGGTTCACGGGATCCCGGAAGAAGACGTCGGCGCCTGCTCCTCGCACCTGAATCCATCCCGCAGGATAGTTGAACTCGTACCCATCCAATCTGTCCACATACTTCCTGTACTGCTGCTGCTGCTGCTGCGTCGTCGTTGTCTCAGCAGCACCAGCAGCTCCTCTCTCATTGCTGCTGCAACAAACCAAGCTCTGCTGCAACAAGAGTGGCACGGCAACAAGGCAACCGAGAAACCCCCGTCGTGAAAACCCCTCCTCCTCGTCCTCCTCGACTCCAACACTCTCGTGACTAGTGCTGCAATTTGAGCTCCGCGTACCACAGTGCTGCCGTTGCTGCTGTACAACTACGATGGCCGCCAACTGCTGCTGCTGAAGAAGAAGCCCGGTACAGCTGCCGCTGCAGCTTGCAGATGATGGTGCGCAAGACTGTAGAAGACGACGCAAAGTTCTAGGGTTTGCAATTGCGGGTGCTACGCATCGCGAGGAGGAGCAGCACGTGAGAAGTGTGTCCATGGCGAGCTCGTCACTCTCTCTTCTCTCTCTGGAGCGTGCTTGCCTGCCTGCCTGCCGCAGTGCAGAAGAGGGGAAGCGAAGCTCGTGTGCCGTCTCGTAACCGAACACCACGACGACGATGACGACGACGACCATGCTTCTGCCTTCTTCGTGCGCTTACGGGAAGAACCTAATCCAGATTCTCTAACCCTAGGATCTTCGTGTCCGGGACAGACTCCGGAGTTGTTGCGTGAAACAAGAGCGCGATAAAGGCATTGTGTTGTTGTGTTTGGGGTTTTAGTTTTGGGAGCATCGAAGAAGCACAAGAAGAGGAAGAAGAAGAGCATGACAGGGAAAGCGAAGCCCAAGAAACATACGGCCAAAGAGATCGCAGCCAAGATAGATGCGGCGACGACCAACCGCGGCGGCGGGAAAGAAGGCTTAGCGGATCGCAAGGGAGTGGACAAAGGCGGACATGCGAAACTGGCATGCCCGATTTGCAAAGCACCTGCGCCCGACAGCAAGAGCATGCGCATCCACCATGACGCGCGCCACCCAAAGCTGCCTTACGAGGAGGACAAGCTCATCAACCTGCATGCATCTACTGGCAGCAGCGGCACCTCCACTTCCAACGCCACTGCCGTCGAGGAACCCAAGCCCAAGCCTGGGGTCCGAGGCAGCTTGAAGAAACTCTAAGCACGAGAAGAAGAAGAAGAAGAAGAAGAGAGCTACAAAGAAAGTCGCCTTGGGTGGGTGGTGTTGCAGCATCTTCCATTTGCCAGAGAGATGCTGCTGCTGCTGCTGCTTTCGGAGTTCAAGGCTGTTTTGCATCAAGCTTTTGTGCCGCTTCTTCTGATGATGATGGGTTTTTTGCTTGATCGCCTGCGGTGAACAAAAGAAGAAGAAGATGATGATGATGATGATGATGATGGTGATGATGATGGGTATAGACCACATTGTCCTTATGTTGCAAATCCTGATCCTGGGAGCACTTCCTCCATCACGCTCCTCCTCCTGCTGCAGCATTTGCTGCTCTTCTCCCATACTTGACAGCAGTTGTGAATCTGTGAGCTGCTGAATTGTGTATGCATATCTAGATTTGTTGTTTCTTCACATGGGTAGGAGGATTATAGTAGAGAGGACTCTACTGCTGCTGCTGATCTGATGATCTTTGGAGTTGCTGCCGCTCTTCACCTTCGGCGGACCTGCAAACATGGAAGAAATAATATTAGGGTTTCTGCTTTTTTGTGTGGGTTGTGGAGGAACAGTAGAAACTAGTGCGCGTGGGCTTGCTGTTTCTTTGCACATGGTACTGAGCTTGCTTCTGTTTTCATCTGTGGATTTGTGGAGAAACATGGATTTGATATTGGTTTTTCTTTTGGGGTTTCATGTGTGGATTGTGGAGCAACAGATACTTAGTGCATGTGTGCTTGCTGTGTGTGTACACAGTTGCTGAGCTTTTGCTTTTGGGTGTGGATTGGGGAACAGCAGCAAGCAACAGGAATTTTAGTATTGGTTTCTGCTTTCATGTGTGGTGGATTAAGGATCAATGATAGTATTGAAATTAGTGCAAGTTTCCTCTGTGTGTGTGCAGCACAGCACAGTGCTGAGCTTTGCTGATGGATCTTGTACCAAACACAAAATACTTTTTGTTGGCACTCTGAACTCTTCTGCCCCTGGTTTTCCCCCTCTTTCCTCAAATTCCTCTTTTTGAAAACTGAGGCTGTGTGCTGATTTGTGGTGGTGTTGTTTCTTCTTTCAACTATAAATTTTACATGGGTGTGATTTTCTGTATGACAGTAGGATTTCTGCAATTACAGAGTGTGTGAAGTTGGGTATCTATCAAAGTGAGAACTTGACATTGTAGCAGCAGTGCTCTGTTACTAATGGAAGAAACATGTGAAGGTTGCAAGGTAGGTGGCTTGATAAGATACAGAGGGATATGGGAGTGTGTGAAAAAGGGTATTTATGGAAGTGTGAGCTTGTCATTGTAGCATCAGTGATCTGTTGCTGAAAGAAGCATTTGAAGATTGCAAGGCAGGTGGTTTGATAACTTCAGAGGGATATGGTCGATGGCAACATGGAGAAATTCACAGAGGACAAGAAAATTTGACAGGATTTTTTTCTTTTTATTGATTCTTCAGTTGGAATAAGAGTTGTGCTTGAATGGAAAAAGTCTTGAAGGTTCTTGCATCTTGTGAGCAGGTCTTGTGTAATTGAAATTTCCTCTACTGAACAAAATAAAGCACACACATGCAGCCAGCTAGTTAGTTGTCCATGTTTTTGAGTTATCTTTTTTGTATGGCAAACTGCTTCTTTACTTATTTTACTTTTCTCCTGGTCCATCATGGAGAAACACACTGAGGACATGAAAATCGGTCAGCAATTCTGTCTTTTTGATCAATTCTATGGTTGGAATAAGAGTTGTGCTTGAAGGGAAAAATTCTCGAAGTTTCTTGCATCTTGTGAGCAGGTCTTGTGTATTGAAATTTTCTCTTCTGAACAAACTAAAGCACATACATACAGCCAGCCAGTTAGTTGTGCATGGTATCTAGTTATCTTTTTTGTACCATGAACTGCTTGTTTTTCTCCGAGAGCAAAAGTTTGTTGGATTCATGTTTTTTACCTCCCAGTTTGAAGAGTAGTATGTTATGGCTGATCTAATGGAAAGCAAGAACAATTTGTTTTGGTTGTCCAAGGGCCAACCAAGGGAATGCAAAAATATAATCATGATCTTGGCTATATTTTGTATTGAAAGAATCTTGTAACATATAGGTTAAAAGACTCAAATCAATGTTGGATGAGGTGAAAGAGGAAGAAGGCAAGAATTGGGAGCAGTCTAACTGTTGGAAAATCATTATCCAAATTACCCAATACAATTTGTCAAGTTTCATGACCTTCTAAAAGCTTGCATGCAACATAATGGAACTTTTGTGTATTGTTTTTCTAACACAAAAACTGTGTATTCTGTTTTAAGTTCATCACCTTTTGTATTGTCATACTTCCCATTTAGGGGAGTACAGAAAAATAATGTTCTATCTACTTTCTGCAGTGAAAAGAATTTGTTTACTAACCTGCCTATGCAAGTGGTGGTGGTGGCCGGGGATCTACAGCTCTCTTATCTGTTGAACAAAATCATGCAGAGAATGCTATACAGACACACATTACAGAGGTGTATGTACAGATCATCGTAATCTCTCAGGTTTTTTCATGTTTAACCCTCCTTGGATTTCTGATTGGAATTCAAGTGGATAGGTGAAGAAAGTCATCAGCTCACTTCACAATTGCAGACTCCAAAGGTACGGTTGTTGGATGTGTGTAGGTGATTTGAATCAAGGCTTCTTTTTGCTGCAAAAGAAGCTTTCATTCAACAACTCCATGCCATTTGAGAGCCATCCAGGGATCCAAAAACCTGATGAGCGTAATCTCGCAAAGCAAAGTCTTGCTCCTCACAGAAAGAAGTCTCCCAATTGGGAGGCTTCACAGGTCGGATTCCAAGGTCTGGAACACGGTCTTTGGATGCATGGTTGCGGTCCTCGGTCCAATCTGCAACATAAGTTGCAGCTCGTCTCTGGAACTTTGTCTTGAACTCATCCCACACTTGGAACTTGTAGTGATTGATAACTGCCATTCGTGTTGTCACTGTGTTCGTCTGAAACCCGGGTTTCAGACTGAAGTGATGAATCACATTTTGCAAGCTTTCAACTGTGGAGCCTAACAACACCAGTGACTTGTGCCTCTCTACAAACTTTGTCCGACAAGTGTAACCCTGGGTGACACCATGCTTGGATGACACAAGTAATCCTGATGGCCCAAAATTGTAGCACGGGATTTGAATCTGTCCCACAACTGTGTTCTCCAATTCAAGTTTTGTTGCTGGTAAATTGATTGCTGCAGCAATAAACACTGCCAAAGCTGATGGAGTTGTTCGGCCATAACCTGCCATCTTCTGTTCAGGTAGAATGATTTGAGCTCTGCTTGTTGGCACCCTTAGGGCTGGCAGTTGTTCTTGTTGATCATCCAAAGACATGGATTCAGATTCTTCTTCTGTATTTGGAGTCTGGGATCTGATGACAGCATTTGGCAACAGCAATGGTGATGTCGGGGGGAGATGAACAAACTCATCAAGATCAGAAAAGAGCATCCAAGTGCACTCGGGTTCAGTTTGCATTGCACAGTGAGAGAATCCTGCCTCCTGTGTCTTGAACCATGGCCATACTTTCCTGCTGATTTCAAAACCATGTTGCTGCAAGCTTGTCACCACATCCTCAAGCTCGTCCTCGCTGTTGTTGTCATACAGAAAGAATTTCTCAACTCCCAGATGGCTATGGTACATCACCCACTCCTTCAAGAATTTTGCTCCATTGTAAACCATGGTGCAAGAGCAGATATGGTGTTGTTTCTTAGTGCTGGTGACAGCAACAGAGTTGCTGCCGCCGCCACCACTGAGTGCTACTGTTGTTGTTGTGTCTGTGCTCAGAGCTTCTCTGATCTTTCTGGCTAGTAATTTCATGATTGAAGTACTACTGCGATTGCTGCTGCTGCCACCACCTGGAGGAGTATAACGGTAATGGGCAAGTGATGGCAGAAGCTTGTTCTCGGCCATGAGAGTGATTTTCTTTCCTGAGAGAAAAGGCGCCATGGAAGCTGGTGGGTGCAAGCACCTGAAGACTTCTTGGGCAGCAGCTGTGACAGAAGTCTGGTAGAAGCCTCCAAAGACACACTTCAAGTCTGTCAAGCTTTGACTAGTGCCTGAGAGCTCAGACCCAGCTGCTGGGTTGCTGCTGCTGCAGCAGCTGATGTTGAGTCCTCTGGCTAACACTAGAATATCTTTCTCTGTGGGAAACACGTCGTAGACAAGCTCGGTGAAGTTCCATCTCACGGGTCTGGTTTTGTAGCTGGGATTCAGCCTTGATCTGCTTCGAATCTCTTTCTTCTTCTTCTGCTTGTCAACTTCGATGGATGCCGTGTGAATCCCCCAGTGGAGCTTCTTGGGTGGCGCTCTGCACACCACAAAAGCTCGACCGCTACTGCTGCTGTCCAACTGCACGCTGCGTGCCTTGCGGTAGTAGTAGACAACACTAGGGGAGCTCTGGTTGTTGTTTGTTGGCCCGTATCGACAAGCCATCCTCTCCTTGCTGGGTATCTGCGCGCCTACGGGAACTCGGACTAGGAAGAGCACCTCACTCGTGAAGGTGATCACCTCTTCGATGAAGGGAAGATCAGCTGCTTCTTCTTCACCCCCCACCCCACTCCCCTCCACCGTCTGCAAGCTCCAACTACTACCCTCCAGTACTCGCTGCTGCAGCAGGTAGCTGCTGGTGGGTGCTAACAACAGGCCCGGCCGTAAATTGAGCTGCTGCTTTGGGTTCAAAGAATTCTCTACAAGAAGAAGAAAGTCCATGAGCGCCACAAGCATGAGAATCCAATACTACTAGCATAGGAAATTCTCTCCAGAAAGGCTTGCTGCTGCTACTGTTGCTTACCAGAAACAGATTGTGTGCTGACAGTCGCGATGACAACAAGTGCAGCCGCCAGCACCATAGCATAGCACACTCTCCGAAAGCACAGACGACGTCGACTCCGCGGCCATGTCTCGAGACTTGCTGCTGCTGCAGCTGCAGCTTTATTACTACTACCAGCACTACTCTCCAGCAGCAGCTGCTGATCGGGAGCTTGCGCGCGCCGAAGATTAAGCCACAAGCTGCTGCCGCCCTTGCTGCTGTGCGACAAGAATCTCTCCCTCACCACCGCAACACCCCAATGAAACCCACCTGATTGCTGCTGCACGAGCTTCATAATCTGCTCAAGAAACATCCCGCCAGCAGCTGCTCTCCTGCTCTCCAGCTCCTCCGCCTCCTCCTTCTTCAAGCCTCAATTCAAGCTCCAAATCCAAATCCAAATCCAACAACACCTGCAGACGACATAAGAAGAATCCGCATCCTTGCGCTCTCCACAAAGAAGCAAACCACTTTCTCCTCGTCGTCGTCTTCTTCTTCTTCTTCTTCACCCCTCTGCAGCCTGGCTGCTGCTCATGGACGAGGCTCTGGCCTCATCAATTCTACCAATATTCTAGAGCTTAATCCAAAATTCAGCAAAAAATCGGGAAAAAAAAGACACAAGATTGCCTACTCCATCACCGGATTTTTCCTTCTGCAATTCATCAAACCCAAAAACAAAATGGAAATTGTAGATTCATGCGCAAGCAAGCAAGAAAGAAAGAGAGAAAGAACAAAGAAGACGAGGACGCGGACGTCGTCGTCGTCGACTTGTCGTTGTAACGCTTCTTCTTCGTCGTCACTCGCTGTTCTCAACCTGAACTGTGTCTCGACAACGCCACCTAGTGCCACCTACAAATAGGTAGCCTAGTACTAGTCTGAGCGGGTCACAAGGGAGGGTAGGTAGGTCGGTAGCAGTTCGTTTTTCTTTTTTCTTTTTTCTTCTTTTAGGTGGCGAAATATCGCAACTTGGAGAGTTTTTTTTCCCCCCAGAAAATGGCCAAAAAAAAAAAAAAAAAACAACAAGGTTTTTGTGATTTTTAGGGATTTTTGGGCAAATTTTTCGAAATAGAAATCATTAAATTAGCCACATCTAAATCTAGGCATTTCCCAGGTCGCCACTTGTAGCAGGACTTTTGTAAACATGCTCCAGCCCACCTAGGACATTCGCCATTTAATGATAATTAATGCTCGGGATTCTCGCCAGTGGACCTACTTGAGGAATTTGAAATTTAATTAATTAATTTTAATTTTAATTTAAAAACCCTGCTAGGTAGTGGATAGGGCTGGTAGGTAGTAGGTACGAGTCACACCTAGTTTTACGTTTTTTTTTCCAAGGATTATTTTTTGGTTTGTAGCCAAAAGGGCGATCATCCATAGGAACTTGTTTGCAGTCTTCTTGTTCTTTTTGTGGCGAATTAATTTTCGCCTTTTTGTGAAATATTTTTTTCTAGAAAAGGAATGTCCTGTCGCCAGAATTACCTTTTTTCTCGTAATAAATAGATTCGCCAGAAAAAGGAACTTTCTTATTTTTTGAAACTTTCCCAAATCGCCACAATTGCCTAGTATAGGGAAAGGATCGCTTTTTGTAGAAATTTCGCTGTAAAATTTTTAAAAGGCGTCATCAACTACCTACCTAAAAAGCCGAGAATTAGTGACTTCTGTACACACTACCTACTAGGTGACACCTACTATTAGTCCAGGTAACTAGAAGTCTAGTCAGCATGGTCGGTAGTATGAAGTGTAACGATTGTAAAGGGTACACGTAGTGGTTTCTTTTGACACGTGGTGGCTCTCACTTGGCAAATCGTCTAAAACGTTTTAACCCGGGAAGTTTTCAAATTTTGTTTATTAATTTCTCTTGAACTAGGGGTGTACCTTTCTGCGTTTCCTGCCCCCTCGAAAACTCGGGTCATCCCAACAGGTAAACTTTAACAAAGTATACATAAATAAATTCGTGTGGGTATTTTATTAGTGATTTGTTTTAGACCAAAAAAAGGGGGGGGCGAGGACTTATAGGGATTTTTTAGGTGAAAATTTGGGTAACTTTTCTAAATTTTGGGGGAAAAAATCACCAAAATCATAATATCGCCAAATTGAGGTTTAAAGTTAAATTGAAATTATTTGTAGGAATGGTTCCATTAAAAGTTAATTTTAAAGATAATTTTTAAAATAATTTTGTAGGAATGGTTAGGTCAAAAGTTAATTTAAAAGTTAAATCTCTAAATGATTTTTGTAGGAATGGTTTCGTCAAAAGTTAATTTCAACCTTCCTTACTTTTAAGTCTTCCTTTATTATACCTTTGCCTTAGGGTCAATTTCATCATTAAATAATCTTTCTTTTTTTTAATTAATTTTTTTGTGAAAATATGAAGTTGAGGTCTCGAACACCATCATAAATTATCACATGTTACAATCTGAATAATTTCACTCCTCATATAACAATATCATAGTAGATCATGAAAATTATTATTATTATTATTATAAAATTAATTAATTAATTTGTTGGAAAAAAAATTGATTATTCTTCTTGTCAATGTGGAAACCAAGGTATGGTAGTCTTAGTGTATTGCTACATTTCTTTAAAAATATTAATTACAAAATTGTAACATCTATTGTCTAACTAATGTAAGTTTCATTGTCATTATCCAAAATTGTAGGGTTTTTATAATGTTTGGTTTTTAATTCCATCATGAAACATATATATATATATATAGAATGCACTACTCATCTTAAAGACTTCAATAAAGTTTCTTATGATTGGTCCAAAGTCTAAATTCATGTAAATTTTCACTTTTTTTTTTGTTATTTACCCTTTGGGATTCAATATTTCTTTTGGGCATGATTAGACCAGTGCTTTATAATTTAAATAATTTTTATTTCAAAAAATTGATGAGTATTTTTTTAGCTGTACACTTTTAAAAAATCAGATTTTTCCAAGTGTTTTTTTTCTCAAAAACTATTTTGGGCAAAAATTACTGGACTGAGGGAAAAGAAAAAAATCACTCTTGTGCAAGGATGGATGATTCTCAGCACTTTCCAGCTAGAAGGTGAAGAAGTTACTAATCTGGCTTTTCAAAAAGAAAGAAAGGCCAAAAAGGATAAAGTAAATTTGAGTTTTTTAAAAAAAAAACAAAGTGATTTGTTTCTATTTTTACGCACCATACACACCTGGGCCACACTAATTATACTATTTTCAGAAATTTAGACATTTTCAAAATATTTATTATTAAAATCAGAAATATTTATTTTTCGAAGGGAAAATAAGGGATCTGTTGAAAATATTTGAGAATATATTATTCATCAAAATGAAGTTCGTAAAATTAATTAATTAATTAATTATTCGACAAACATGTGTTGAAATGGCCAAGGTACTAGCATATCTAAACCATTGATGATCCATGTATATAAAACATGTTTCACAATTGACAAAAGTTAGGTCCAAAGCAACTTTTTCCTTTTTCTTTTCTTTTCATCCCACAATGTATCCTCGGTGGTGAAAATCAACTTTGTTCAAGTCTTTGTTTGACCTCCCAAATGGTTTTAGCCCAAAAGAAAAAAAGGGGGGAAAACAAAAAAGGAAAAAATCCCATGTGAAAAGGTGCCTTGGTTATTGGGCAAGGGACAATAGCTACCATGGCAATTGTGGCCATTGCATTAATGAGTGATTGCCAAAACTATGTTGGCCAAAAAGCAAACCACCCCCCCTCCACCCCACTCTCACATTGTGGAAAATTTATGTTATATTTTAACATAACATAGTTGTGGAAATTTTATATTATATTTTAACATAACATAGTTGCAAATAAATTATGTTATATTTTAACATAACATATAGCTGACACTATAAAAAGTATTCTTTGCGTCTTTCCATGTGTGAGGTGGCGAAGATCAAGTTTGACGTGTTCCATATACCATCATTTAGGCTATTCTCATGCCTAATTTTAGGAAATCTGGCAATTAAAGTTTATTCTTCACCTTTATTGGCATGTCACCATTTAGTGAGTTTGTTCCCTCGCATTTTTTTTGTTCCCTTCAATTTGTGGGTACCCATTTGATCCCTTTGTCTCTTCAACAGTTTTCCAACAATTAATAATAGTTATTAGGCTATATAGGTACCTTCTTTCATTGCATTTTGTAGGCAACTAGTGCCCAAGGGAGCAACACCTACACTAGTACATACCTTTTATCTTCTTGAGTGATATTATTAGCGCCAAGTGACTACATTTAACTCCTCAAATGTTAATTTTGAACTTTTTAGAGACAAGGATTTAGTCTTCCGAATAACATGAGATGGAATATTTCTAATGTCTAGAAGCAACCTAAAAAAACAAATTGGTGTTGCCAGAGTATTTGATTTTGTTTAGATAATAAAATGATTCATAAAGTTCTCTATAGTCTCATACCCAATCTCATCCCTTTTTCCCAATTTCATCCCCTATTATTGGTTATCTGCAAAAGTTCGAGGATGAAACCATAAAACAATCTGGGGACCAGTGAGTGAGTCCATTTTCTTGTATTGTCCATCTTTATCATCTATCTTGACTCACATTGTATCCAATGGACAATATAGTTATCTGTAAAATCAGCCTGTCTTTGGGCCTGCTTTCACCCCCTTTTCCCGTCTTTCAGTGGTATCCGCAAAATAAAGGAATTTTATTAAATCTCAGTATGCACAAGGTTTGAAACTAATTGTAGTAATTGTACAAGTAGTAGCAGTGAGAATTTATGTAGCAGCAGTGGAGGAGCTCATGAAAAAGGAAAAACAGGATGAAACTCAGTTTCCCACCGAAATTGCTGGAAAAACTAGGTATTCTGGGTCCGAGCTTTTTCATTTTGTAAAATTTTCATACCCAGATACACGTTTGATGTCCTATTATGCCAAAACTGATGGTTCTCACCCCCTAATCGCAAAACTTTCCAAATAACTCTTATGCCAGGGAAAAATAAAAGCTTCCAAAAACTTTTAGAGTGTTTTCAATGTTCTCCACCTCTTTAAGTCCATCCATTGTTCAAAATTCCCAAAAATTCTGTCAACTAGATACCATATTTAACCCACTTCTTAAGCTCCACCCATCATCCAACTTTATGAAAAAAATTAATTCTATTCATTGTCTCATTATCCCTGCATCCATCCATTATCTAACATGCCTAGGTTCGTACCAGTGTTAGCTGGTTCTTCTCTTTTTAAAGAGAACTTTTGATGTTGGTTTTGAAACTTTTTAAAATTCAATAAGGTCTTCCAACATGGGTTTGAGCCCACTTCTTCAAATTTCTAAACCATGTGAATATATAGGTTTGACAAAAACAAAAAAATAACAACTTCTAGATTGAGCCCAATTCTTCAAATTTCTAAACCATGTCAATATAGACTTGACCAAACAAACCAAATTTAACAACTTCTCGATTGAGGGGTTCAAAAATTGGGTCCATGAGTTCCATGTACAATGCACACTTCTCAAGATTGAAATTTTTATAGGTACAAAGCTTTATAATAAATATATTACAATAAAATTAAATTATAGATTGTACTAGTGCAAAGTTTAACTAATTAAAAATGATCAGTCATCTATAAAGGCCAACTTACTTGCCAAACTCTTCACAAAAGTTCAATTTGCCTATTAAAATACTTGAACCTCCCATTATGGGACCCCCTAGTGTGGAGGTGAAACTCATGCCAGCCCTTGACCAATAAGCTTGACTTGGGGTTGGGTCATTTGTTCTATTTCCCAGAAAAACAATTAATTAATTTTTAGTTTTTTAAAACTTGTGTTGAAAAGGTGTTTTCTCATGGTTTTGGTTTTAGTTTCAATTCAAGTAGAAGGCTAGTTTCATATTTGGTTTATGTGTCAACTCATGTCTGGGTCCAAGAACTTAAACTTGAAGCCTCAAATTTAACATTGCAAATCAAGGAACTTGTTAACATTGTGTTCATATTGCTTCCTTGAATTCATCCGTTGTTCCAATTCTTTGAGTTTTATCCAAACAAATTGAGTATTGTGGAAGATGATAAAATTGTTTATAACCTTATTTCCTTGCATTCTATAACTTCAATATTAAACCAATTATCACGTTTCATCTTAGGTCTAAATAAAATTTCATCATAATATAAACTATATGCAATTTTTGTAAAGAAAACATTTTTTTTCTGCCCAAACTTGGGTATAAATAAATATTGTGCAAGGTATGTATGTATCAAAATTGTTCATTAAATCATTACACATACACAAATTCATTAATACATTCACTTATATTTATGTAAAGCAATGTATATTAATGTGGTGAGCATCATTGAACACATATTGTAATATTGAATGAAATTTGAAAGAGGAATGTGGTACACCTTTTAAAATCTAAAATCGAATTTCCATCAACATTTTAATTTATAAATTTTATTGAATTTTCAATGAAAAAAAATATTCAAAGTTCAATATCTCTTGCACCTTAGGTCTAAAAATTAGAAAATCGTCTCCATGCAACCCTACCCATGGAGGACTTATCAATAGTACAGAGAAGCTCATTATAGTAAAATTTTATTAATAATGTAGTGCAAATTAATTCACACTTATTTGATAACCTTTACAATTTACAATGAGGATTATGTTTGATAGTTGGATAAAATCCCCGTGTTTTCAAACATCTTGTGCTAATTCACAAAGGGTAATGAATTCTATTGACTTCCACTTGCAAATTATGTCCTTTCAAAACAAAGAACAAGGATTGGTGTTGAGGACCTCTAAATATATAAGTTGATGTATAATAAATGGTACATCAATCCATGGATGGTCATGATAATGTATTTTAGTGTGAAATGATTGTATTTTACATGTTTGAACATGTATTGTTTCTTACAAGGTTCGTTATAAAGCTTTAGATTAAAAGTAGACTATCAAAGGATCTAAAAGTTATAGGTCTTGGGATTTCATAAACATTTTTGTAACATGAATATTAGACATGCCATGTGAGTACCAATTTTTAAATGAACTAGTAATTTAGAATATTATTTTTTCAAGTTGGACTTTTTTTTTCATTAACACAAATTGTCAAACTGTAAACCACATTATGTAAAGGATATATTTGGACATCAATTGACAATGTTATGATTGCAATTATCGATCATATGTTGAAATGTGAATGAAACATACATTTGATTTTGACTTTGCATTTAATATATTAACATGTGAATGTTTATGGATGGATATATGATCACATGAAGGTTCAAAAACTATATGGGTGATAATCATGCTAAATAAGTACTGCAAATTTTTCAAATTTTTCTAAATTAAGCTACAGTAGAACCTCTCAAATTTTATATGGTTGGGACCGGGTCCAAGCTATAAATTTTGGGAGGTTATTAATTATAGGAAAGGCATCAATGATGTGGCTCAATCATTGATACCAATGACGGTTTGCCCATTATTGTATAATTTCTCAAATTTTATAAGGTTGGGATCGGGTCTAAGCTATAAATTTTGGGAGGTTATAAATTTTAGGAGACGCATCAATGACGTGGCTCAATCATTGATACTAATGACAGTTTGCCCATTACTGTATCATTGCCCTTTCAGCTCCAACCTTCAACTCACTCTCTCTAAATCGACTCTCTCAACACCCTCAACTTCCCTCTCTTATCACACCATGGGCAAATACAATAGCACCTTGGGACACTTCACGGAAGGGATGCGCATCGCCCTATGTCAGCAGAAGCGTCGTCACCTGGCCCTCAAGCAGGGATAGTCGAAGGAATGGTTGTGGACTACGCATGGCGTATGCGTCACACAAGCCACCATCAGCCTCACCTTGAAACGTAGTGATGAGTTGCTAGCGATGGTGGTGGACACCAGTGTCCCGCCCCCGCGACTTGCACTATGTACCCGTTAGGTTGTGCAGTACCCGCAGATGGAGCTTGCGCTCAAACGCTGGTTCCTTGAGCAGTAGGACAAGGTCGACGTGAACGAAAACATGCTACGCGCGAAGGTGGCACACTTCCTGAAAGAGCTTCATCCTCATGCTTTAGACATGGCGTTCTCACAAAGCTGGCTAGAGAAGTTGAAAGACCCCCACGAGATCAAATCATTTCGCCGTTTTGGGGAAAGCAGCGTGCTAGACATGGAAGCAGTTGGCACGGCGCTACTAGACGTCCGCGTCGTTGTTGATGCATACGCAAAGAAAGATATGTTCAACATGGATGAAATTGGCCTCTGTTGGCGTTTCCAAGTCAATAACTCGCTGGAAACCCATCAACTTGAAGGCCGGAAGATCAATAAGGAGCGCATCACTCTTGTCATTTGCGCAAACTCGGACAACAACGAGAAGATTCCGTTGACAATCATCGACAAGCACTTGAATCCACACTGTTTCAAGGGTATCAATAGCAATACGTTGGGCGCCCGTTATCACACTAATGCAAAGGCGTGGATGACCCAGAACGTCTTTCGACTCTAGCTGATGGACTTTGATCGTCAGATGCAAGGTCGCCAAGTCCTCCTTTTGCTAGACAACTACCCGGGCCACATCCCCTTGGAGAAGTTTGCGGAAATGAACGTGGTCCTTCGCAACACCCGCGTTTTCTACCTGCCGCCAAACATGACCTTGGCAGTCCAACCTTGCGATGGTGGGGTCATACGCACATTCAAAGCGTATTAAAGAAAGGGATTCAACAACCTACTTCTGGATGGCTACGAGAACAACATCGACAATCCGGAAAAGATTAGCATTTTGGATGCGTTCCGCCTAGCAGTCCCAACATGGGTGGAGGATTTTTCGCCTGCCACAATCACCAACTACTTCCGCCATTGCAAAATCCGGACCAGCGACATCATCCACACACAACAAGGGGAAGTTGGTCCTCCCATCGCCCTTACCAAGGAGCTCCAACATTAAGTGGTTTAGCTTCATACAGGAATCCCATGGACATCTGCAATCTTCTCAACTATCCGGAGGAGAACAACTACATGGTGGCGTCAAATGATGAGGACATCACCAACCGCATCATTGAGGAGCTCCGCCCACAGCAGGATGAAGACACGGAAAGCGACAACGACGATAGTGTGGAACCGCCAAAAATCAGCACCAATCAAGCTCAGGAGTATCTGGAAGATATAATCTTATTCTGGATGCAGCAAAAGGAGAGCTATCATGAGTTTAGTGAAAGCTTGAAGGAGCAAAAGGCGACTATGAAGAAAATCAGCATGACAGGCCTCAAGCAAAAGTCTATTCTTGACTACTTCAACTTTGCTTAAATAGGTAATTTACTTAATATATCATCGCATTATAAAATTTGAAAATGTCTGGGCTAGCCAGATCGTATAAAAAATAAATTTATAAAAATTTAGCTGGGCCCAACTTGGGCTAGCGATTTTTTATAAATTTCAAGAGGTTATCAATATTGAAAGGTATAAATTTTGGGAGGTTCTACTATAATAGCAACTTTTAAAAATAAATCTAAAATTAATTTTTTTAGGAAACTTATTTACAATTCCATTGTTCAATATGTTGAAAGATGACAAATGTTTACATATGAATCATAAGGGTCATCATATATTCAGTATTTGAAATACTTGAATGATTGTTTATACAATCATCAATATATTGATTTATTGTTCATTCAATAAAACAACATCACTTATCTAAGAAGAGTTTTATATTGAAACTTATTTTATATTGAATGAAAATGGTGGTGCTCATGACTTTGTATTTATTTATGCCATGTAAATAGTTACACAATATGTAAATTTTATGTTTATATTTTCATGCAAAACTGAAATTCAAAAATTAGGACACATTTTAAATACAGTTGTCTCCCGCTTAAGTACGCAAGTTGAACCTGTGCGGTTTGTGCGTACTTAGCCGATAGGTGCGTACTTTAGATTCATGACATCTTACTTATATAAAAAAATGGTGTCCACGTGCTTGATGCAGTAATTCAGGATTGGCTGGAGCTCCCCCCCCCCCCCCCCCTTTTCCCTTGAGGGCCCCAGCCAAAGTGAGCGGATTGTGGGATGGTCAACATGGTGGGAACCAGGCAAAACTGAAAACTATCCTCCTCTAAATCCCCCGCCCCCCAAACTTAAAAGGAAAAAATGCAAGGCACATTCAGAGTGTGCTTGGGCCTTCCTATTGGCTGCATGAAATTTCTCCTCCCCCCAAAAAAGTTTATCACCATTTTGGCCTGAATTTTACCCCTCACAAGTCCAACTTTTTTTTATTGAATTTTATTGGCCCCGGCAAAAAAAATTTGAAACTATGAAAGCTCACAAAAATTGAAGATTCTATGGACAGATGGAGTCCCTCCCCCTTTGGCCCACCGATATATGTGAGAAGGGGAGGACTTTGAGCAAAACATATGGGATTAAAGCAAGGTGCGATTGGGAACACCCATGGGGAACACATTGCGAACTTGTTGGAACAAAGGAAAAATGAAAAAAATCTTCCTCTTCCCCCCCCCCCCCCCCCCCCCTCTTGCCCCCAAAACTTTAAAAGAAAACCCATGGGGAACACATTGGGAACCTATTGGAACAAAGGGAAAATGAAAAAAATCTTCCTCTCCCCCCCCCCCCCCCAAAAACTTAAAAGAAAAAAACAAGACACTTGAGTGCAGGCTGAGCCTTCCCATTGGTTGCATGAAACTTCTGTTCCCAAAACTTTTTGGCACCGTTTTCAACCTTGACTAATACCCCCATTATAAACTGGGGGTATTTATTATTTATTCAATTAGGAGGTTGCACACAATCCTTTTTCTTCTGATCATTTTGCTTGCAAAATGGGTCTACAGACTAGTGTTCAACTAATAAATCTTGAACCCTAATTTTTTTGCCAAAAAATGCGTACTTAATTGGGATGCATACTTAAATGAGTGCGTACTTAAGCGGGAGACTACTGTACTTTGTCACCTTATGTTGTCCAATTTTCCATGTTTATATGGATGGGGCTACACAAACAATTAACATTTTATGTTAAATGGGATAAACACCAATAAAGGCCCAAAAAAAGATGTGGGTGAACATCTTTTAACACATTTAATAACCAAATTTATGATCCAATAAAGTTTTAGTTGATTTAAGCTTTGCAATGTGCATCCATATTGCAAGCATTATACACCATTGTACCATATCAGAATGATGTGTTTGCATCATTATACATACACATTTAGTAGGACGATCCACAAAAAAATACAAATCTTCATCACCAAATTTACAATGAGTTATAAAAGTTAGATTTTTTAACTACTTCAACATATATGATTCTGCAACTTGAATCATATTCCAAGAGCACCATAAGCACATACACTTGAAAAGGAGTAATTGATAATAGATGAAAACATTGCAAAGTTCTATTCATATTTGAAACTATGAAAAAATCAAATTTCAACCATTGAATGTTAAAGTTAAGACATAACAAAAGATTGTGATTGAAAATTGTGTAGAAAATGAAGGGGATTCCATCAAGGTCTATGGTAGCTAGCCTAACCATATTCCCTTGGCATCAAACCACTTGTTAGCCTCCAAACAAAAGTAATGAATGAAATATTTGAAAATAACATGGCCCCAACTCACTTAAGGAATTGAAGGCAACAACTTGAAAATGGTTTTCATTATATTGTAATATTTTACGTGTCCAATGTTTGGTGCTTGTGCTCACAAGTACATCACCAATGCAACTAAACATTGTTTCACCAAATTTCAACAATCTAAATATTTGTGCATCCCACCATAAACATTATGCAAACAACAATCATGATCTTGTACAATAGATCTATTCACACTCATATGACTTTTGAACTTCTAAAAAATCATGTTACAAGATTAACAATTGTTTTGCCATTTTTGTTGAGGGTCCAATCAAGAAGTTGAAAACTTATGAATTTTTTTCCTATGTGGACAAACCTAATGACAATCAACTTAGAAATTGACTATAAATATGTGAATACCATTTGTGTCACAAGTGGCAATGATGTTAATTCTGCACCTAGCAACCCATTTTGAATTTCAAGCCATGCTTGCAACCATTATCAATAATAATAAGTGGCTTTTTAGCACATAGCCTACACATTCAAGATTTCATTCAATTCCAACATCTTCTATTAATTATCCAATAAATAAAATAAAAAAATTGATCTACACCTTGAAAAGGTCTTCATGAAATTCATTATATATTGAAAGAAAACAAACAGTTGCCACAATTAAAATCAATTAAATGAAATAATTGATCGAAAACCAAAAACTAAAACTAGAAACATATTATACTTGTGCAAGATAATACAGTAGATTATGTACCCACGATCATTGCAATGCAAACTAATCAAAAGTCAAATGTAGACCTTAAAATTTGAACTTTAAGTTTTTGGATTGTAAGCTTCAAGTTCTTGAAGATTTTTTCCCCCTAAACCCAGTTCTTTTGTACTTTGTCACATTGAAACAATATCTAATGTATAGTTTCAATTTAAAATATCCTTTAATTGCAATATTAAGGATCTTTGACATATTTTTAGATTTAATACTGCCATAATGGAGTTTTTAAAATCCTTAAATCAAATCATGTTTGTTTGCATGGTCTTTCTTATATTTTGATATGCATTTACAATGTTTTGTTTTTGGAACCTTGTGGCAACCATAGACTACATGGTTCATTTGTTTGAGGGCAACAACTTGTGTGCAATTCACACTAATTGTAGTACAAACTTTAGTCTCTATCATCCTTAGGTTCTTTTATGGTTTGTCAAGGTTTTTAAAAATGAAAATTTTTAAATGTTTAGAAATCATTCCACATGGCATTAACTTTTTCCAAATTGAAGTTTCCTATCAGGTTTCCTATGGAATTGCAATGCCAAAGGATTTGTGATTGGGCAAATGACCTCCAAACGTTGTTAAACAAGTTTCATGACCTAAATATTGGATTTTTAAAAATTAAAAATTTAATGAAATGGTCAAGGTGGGAGGGTTAATATGGGATTCTTTGTGCTTGAAAAGTTGATTAAGTGAACCATAGGGGCATATCTATTGCATGACACACAACAAGCAATCAATGCATTTATATTTTCAACGAAGGAAAATCCATGGTAAAGAACAACAACCCACCTATGTTTTGCGTTCACTCTAATACATCACCAAATAGGTTTTCTATTTCATTTGAGAATATTGTGTTCAAATTGTAATTTAGTATTTAAGAGCTTTCAACTTTGAGATTTTCATATTTGAAATTGTATTCCTCAATCCTTCTTATGCATCACCAAATAAGTTTTTAAATTTTAATTTCTATTTTGTGTGATAACTTTGTGTTCAATTGTAACATAGTAGTTTTCTATAATTCACCACAAAATTGTCAAATTTGAAGCATTAAGGATTGTGAATGTAAGTGGTTTCCAATAGTTGGATGTAATGGCAAATGTTGCAGAACCTATCTACCCCACAATTGACTTGGATCAATTTGAACATGGAATGAAAATAAAAATTATGGTATAATAATTATTATTATTATATTTTGTTGAAGACCTACCTACATATTGTATTGGGTGGTTCTCAAGCATGTTATTGGCAAAACCAACCCCTACGCATAATTACCAAAAAAATAATTATTTATTGATAACCATATTGATTGCCTAAACCAACAAATTGATATTATGTGGGTCCCACCAAATTGGATTTAAAAAAAATATTTGATAGCATGCATGTAATTGAAAAATTTAATTTGATAAATAACATCTTTACTAGATATTGAAAAAGTTTGTTAACTAACAAACAATGGTTCAAACTTCAAGTTTAAAACTTGCCTTCTTAACTAGATCATGAACTTCTCATATAAACGCATTTGTGCACTTCTATGAAACATGCCCATCCATCATATGCACATATAGTTTCCTCCCGATGTGAAAAGCCCACAATAATGGGTGTGGTTGTGTGGTTTAACATCATATACCTTAATACCTTAGCCAGTTTGACAATAATTATATTACTTTCAAAAATGTTGAAAATTTCAAAAATTATTTCTTCTGAATCAAAAAAAAATTGTGAATGTTTTTTGAATATTTAATAATATTCCATTAAATTAGTCAATTATTCAATAGACATTTGTTAAAATGGCCAAGGTATTATGGTATATATAATTCTATTCATTAAAAATAAGGGGTGTGTCACACTATGGCCTTGCCATTTACATGAAAAAAAAAATTAAGGAATTTTTTAATATAAAAATTCAAATATTTCACCGTGCAAAAATATAATCTTCAAAAAATCCTCTAAAAGAAACCAAAATTCATCAAAATATCATAACTCCATAACTAATCTCAAGTTTCAACACAAGCCAAAATTTCATCTTTCAAAAATCCCCATATAAAAATAGACCTATTATTACCTACATGCCAAAATATCTTAAGCTACCATTATGCTCTATAATGAATCTAAACACAATATCTTGCAAGGTGTTAAACACCCCCTAATGAGCTCTATCTAACAAAATTTCAGTGCACAAACCCTACCACTGGAATTGCCACATGTCACATACGAGCTTGCCTCTTATCATCATCAACAAAACTTTTGAACCACCATTGGAAATTTTTTCTACCATCCACCATTGACTTCGTTTCTTCAAAATTCTGCACATCATCGATTGCATTTCTCCCAATTTTTGCACTTTAGAAAAATGTAGTTGTTTTGCACAAAATTAGGTTTCAAAATTTGACTTAAATAAAGGATTTCTAGATGAGGTTTGTGAAACAACTACGACCAACCATTTTAGCTCCACATTATAGCCTTACAACTAATGTAGACATCAATTTCTCCAAAGGTTGATTTCTCCAAAGGTTGTATTCTTGAATTTTGGCAAAGAACATTATAAAATTTTCAATTGCCTTACATTTGGATAATTGTGGTTATGGCAAGCCAAAATGAAAAATCTCATATGGATGATGTACAAAACACATGTACCAACCGCTTGGCACACCACCACCTTCACATTTAAATTGTTGTCCCATGGGCCTACATTGCATGCTTTCAACTTAATCTTCTTGATACATGTCTTGTTCTATTCTAAATGATTTTTCATTTCAAAGCCATGATCTTACAATTATGTTGACTAATTTAGGAATCATAGACATGGGGCACGAAACTTATGTTGCTAATCGAAAAAGGGATTTGCTTGAGGAGTTGAAATTGACCATGCAACAACCTCCTATTGGGCCATTTCATAAATTTGACATACGTTGGTTGCTTCATCTAACACATGGACGAGGAGGCTTGTAAACCCATTGTAAAATTGCAATGATTTTGTGGGACCACTTGCAAGATTTTGTGGATGGTGGATTAGACAATGAAAGTTTCCCATGCAAGTTCAATAGAACAAAAGACCATGTTCAATCTTCCGCCCCATGCACTTTTACACACCTTGAACAAACAATGTTTCACTTGTGTACATGTTAGCAAATGACATGCATACCCCACCCATTCTTGATCATAATTCTTATAGACTATCCATAATCTTTGAATTCTAACTTCACATCTCATGCCCATATTCTTCAGGTTGAATTGTAACTTTGGCCCAAAAGATAGAACAAAAGTGATTCCACATGACATGTAAAAGTTGTTCTCCACACAGCAGAAATGGAAACACCACAAGCAAAAGGATGCATTGAGGAGGAAGAAGAGGAACAAAATTCTATTGGAGTTCCTAAAATCTAACCAAGGTGCAAAAATGAACATTAGAATCTCCAAAACATTGGCTAGTATGTCAATCAAACACTGTTGTCAATGGTCTTTCATAGCAAAACAACCATACCTAAACCCAAGTCTATGTCAATTGTTATACTTCAATCTTGTACAAAAAAAACAAACAAAGTGAGGTTTGCCATGGTAAAGTTGTTGTTGGATTGACATGCCCTTGGTTCACAATGGTATGATAGTATGAAAGTTCACTTGATGGGGCTCCTTTGGCAAGGGCTCTCTCCTACACAAGTCATGGTTCATCATAATATGTGAGAGAAAAGGCTTTGAAAAATGATTCCATAACATGGGACACATTTGTTCTACTATCTGATGTCAAAAATTTATCAAGGAAAAACACAAATGAATTATGGCAAAAACACGTCGAGGATCTTATGAATGTGAAAATGTGGGTTATGGAGAACCCAAATTCAAATTTTTATTATGTCATGCCCCAATGGATTTGAACTTGCCAAACCAAGATGATACCCCATTCACATTTGGCATCCAAACCCTTTGGCAAGCAGAAAGATGACAAAGTTTGGACACAAGTGTTCAATTTCTTTTGATGCAACATTTAGCACGAACCAAAGTTGAGTACATTTCATCCATTGCTTTGTCTACAAGTTAAGTTTTATATAAGTATAACCTACTTGACCATTATTCTTGACACCACAATTTTGTGTTTTGCAATACCCCCTTTACACCATGATGGTGTTTGATAAATGCATGGTAGAATGGAATGTTTGTCGCATTCATTGTTATTGGAAAAAAATAGGAAATTGACCTTCACCTTGTTTTGCATGCATTATCCCAATGTTTTGTAGAGCATTAGACGCCTAATGTTATAATTGTGGACAATGCTCAAGTTGTTCTTAAGTATGTGGACCTTATTGTAGAACATGTGTCTCATGACAGTAATGCAGTTATTATGTCCATTGAAACCTCTTTTCAAGATGTTTTTCTAGTGGCTTAATTATCCTAATGGAAATCTTGCAAATTGGTGTTTTACATGGACCACCCCATCTGTGAACAACATTTGCCACCCTCCATTTTCATTTCTATGTTCCACTTCATTTGAACATGTAAGTGAATGATGTTTGAATAACATATAACCCTTTGCTTAATGTTCTCGATGCCTATATTGTCAACTATAATGCAATATTTATTCTCATTGTTTGATATATATATTACATAAGCATATGGGGTGGAGACAAAATGTTTTTATGTTTGTGGCACATGTGAAAACATGGGCAGATAATGCAATAAAAAAAGTACAATGCTAGAAGATCATGTTCTTGTTTTATCCACTTTTGGTGAGATTATGTACTCCTATGGATGCCCTATTGATCTTCATGTGATTCTATGGGCATAACAACAATTTCATTTACTAACAACAAAGTACCCCAATGTTACCTACTTGATGAAACCCCTTAAAACACTAGTTGCATAAGGTGGCCATGTGGTGTGTTGAAATTGCAACATTCCACATGCAAGCCGAGACACCAATGCATCAATTGAATCTTACCACACAAACATTAAGTGGATTTTGGTTTGTGCAAGAGAAAGTCAATTCCGAATAAAGATTGAAAAAACACAAAATGGATAGGTTTATTTATCTCCTTGTGGGAGATGTGCTAACACATTATTGGTACGGTGTCTAGTGCAAAATCTTTAGGTATGTTAGGAACAAAAAATAGGAAGGCATTGTGGCAAGTGATGGGTTTCGAACTTGAAATATACCTAATTGTAACGTTCTAATTTGTCTAGATGATGAGGACATTGTGTTCGTTGCATCCATGAACCATAGACCCAAAGTGTGGACTATACATGTTTAAAATTTAGAGTGGCCACAATGCGACTATCCTCATGCACAACAAGGGATTATCTGTAAACATATCATGAAAATGTTCAAAGTTTTGCATCTAGATGTTCTTGATGGTGTAGTTGTTTGAGATGTGGGTACATACCATGGGGTGCATTGACCAATTACAAACTTTTCAAGATCACAAAATGGTTTGGTTTCTGAAAAGCAAAACAAAGATGTGGTCTTACAACCAATTAAGATTATGGGGACCATTGAGATTTTGGATTAGTCCACCACACTTGCAAGTTTAATTGACTTGATTGATGAAATGTTCATTAGTATTAGGAGCACTACCATGGAATTCCCCACCTTGTAGTTGCATTTGCTTTCAAACTTGAAAGTTTTGCAAAATAAACAACAAGATTTGTTAACAAGAGGAATTGTTGGAATTGAACACTTCGATTTTACATCATTGTTTCCAATTACTGATTGTGACAATTCATTGAAGAGGCAGAGGGTTGCTAAAAAGTCTTACTCCTAAAGGAAATCTTGCTAGGATAGAGTTAAATAGTTTATTAACATATAGGTGTATTTGGGTGAACCACATCATGAAATATTGTGATTGATTAATAATTAAGATGTGTTATTGTTGTGTATTAGAACATTCATCAAATTTTCGTTATATGTAAAACAATTCACACAATTTTTGAACTTCATACCCATTGAAATTTCCATCATTTCCATTTTTTTAACATATTCAACAAAAACCTGACTTCATAAAACAAGGAACCTTAAACTTCTAGGTTTCTATTGTGAATGCCTTGGGTGCGTTAAATTTTTTTTGCCCACACACTCTAAACAATATTTGTTTCTTGGCTTCAAAGCATTCAAACACAACTAGACCCTAGTAGGCATGTTCTTGTTTTGGTGTTAGCAAAAAACATGCAAATTCAAACATGAGTTTCATCTTGTATTTTTAAATTTGTATTCTAGGATTTTTTGAAGGTCAAAGAGGAAAGCTTGATATGGGGAGTTAGAAATTGTGAGATTTAAGTCTTATATTGCTAGTGTGAGAAGATTGCAAGATTAGTCTTATGATGATTTTTTCTATGCATTTACATGTATGTAATCAATGTTAATAGATAAATGTTTTGTTAGTTTGTTGCCATTTACATTGTAGGCAAACAAAACCCATAAACATTAAACACTAAGGTGCACAAAACATTGCAATCCAAAACTTCACTTGTTTCATTTCATCACAAGATAGAAAACCATATAACACTTACTTCCACTATAATATTGTCCACATTAGGTTTGCATGTCGTTTTAAAGTGTTGAAAATTACATGTTCCATTTACATCACATAGTTTGATAAAAAACAAGTACACATTAGAACTTAATTTGTTTCATTTCATCACATGTCCTATTGAAAAATGCATTTTCCATACTCATCATGTAAGCTAATAGAAAACCAAATTTAGGGTTTATACCTTTTGCCTACTTGCAAAAAACAAAATAGTAGTTGGCACACCATGTCAAGGGGGTTTGAGGAGCATTTTAGGATTTTGTATTCAATCCACTTTCATAATATACAAACTTCCTAGGTTTGCATTGGTCCATTGTGTTGATGGTTCATGAAAGTTAAGTGATGCATTAGTGATGTCCAATATCTCAGAGGATTAAGTGTGTTCCATGAGTGGTTACATTTTAAGGTGGACACATATGGAAGCTTATATACATGGTGTAAGCATGATTGTGTGTATATAGTGGTATTTCAATGTGGGTGGATTAGAATTGGTTTCAATTTGGGGATTCATAAAACATGTTCATTTTGGCCACATATCATAATTGGACTGCATATATTTGCATGTGGTTGAAATCATACTTGGAAACTTCATCACACCCATGGCAACAAGAAAATTGGGTTGTATCCATTTGTATGTGTTGCAAATCAAACTTGGAAACTACATCAACACCCCATGGGAAGCAAGAAAGTTGGGTTGCATCCATTTGTACGTGATGCACATCAAACTTAAAAATTGTGTCAACATTTAGTGGCAAGAAAGTTGGGTTGCATCCACTTGTATGTGGTGCAAATCAAACCTGAAAATTATATCAATAGCCCATGGCTACAAGAAAATTGGGTTGCATCCATTTGTATGTGGTGCAAATCAAACCTAAAAATTACATTAGAGTTCAAGGGATTAGCAAACTTTAATAATTTTTGGAAAAAAATTATAGATTTGAAAATAAAGCAAAACATTTGAAAGGTATTGACCAAAGTTCAAAAGGCAAAGGTTATGATGGGAAAAACTTCAAAAAACAAGTGGAAAATACTTCAAGAAAACACTAAATAGAATGGAAAGAAATTTTCAATGGAACATTAAAACCCAATTCTATGGGTTGTTGTCAAAAAGAGGGGCATAAACTTGGGGTCCAAAAGTTTTAGAGGGAGAAGAAATTTAATTGATTTCCATGTTGCCTAGTTAATTACCTAGCAAGTGAAATGACTTGCTAAATTTGTATTTCATTTGAAAGTAACCTTGTTTCATTATGTACTAATGAACCAATTCATTGTTCATAACAATTGGTACCTGTTCATTAGGGGGTTGAGAAGTTTCACCATGGTCCAAATTCACTCAAAATCTAATGAAACCCAAAGTGAATTAGGATGTATTTTGGTGTAGTGTTCCGATTTGCATGTTAGGGCATTTCATGTCAAAATGTGCTTCCAAAACAAGTTCTTCATATTCATCTTCAAGATATAATGCAACGCGATGGTGTTTATTTTGCTGAATAGTCAATTTGAGTATGCGGCTATTCCTTTTTGGACTTTCAATCACCTAAACAAAAGAACCCCATAATTTTAGCTTCACATATAGCCAAATGTAGAACATTCAAATTAGACTATGGCGAAAATTTAAAATAATAGAAACATGGAAAACCTTCATCAATGATGCTAATCCAATATGATAACCCATGGCTTTAAATTCCCATAGTCATTGAGCAATGTAATGTATGTTCAAGGTTGACTACAATTATCTTCATCATCAACAACATCATAAACCCAAACTACTAACATTATGTTTGTATTTTCATTGTAACTAATAAGACATAACATTATAAGAATTTTTTAAAACTTCAAGCTCATCATTTTCAAAAATGACTTTGAAATGATAAATATTTTGGTTTAATGCAATAAAACAACAAAATATAGTTGTTGTAGAAATGAAATGACTTAAAAACTAGTCTATAGATCACAAAAACAAAAAGAAAAAAAAAGATGCATGAACATAGATGAAATACTAGATTTAGGTTTTAATGCTAGGCCAAAACCCACCAGAACACTTTTGTAAACCTAAAACATATTGGGGCAAAAAACAAGATATCTACCTACATGCTTATTATCAAACTAAAGAGAAAAATTACATTTTCTAAACCACAATCTTGTGCCAACAACATTTCATACAAAAAACATAATAAGGAGATGGATACATACACCCTCCACCCTTCATGTTGGAGCATTTTTGATGATGTCAATGTATTTCTCTTGACCAAGAAGGCTGATAAGGTAAGGATCCTCTTGTGCGTATATTGGCAAGACCTCGTGTAGTAAGTGCTTTCGATCTCCTTCCATGCCTGCTTGCATTGCTATGTCCCATTCACCACTTGCTATGTTGTCTGATTTTATTGCATTAAAATCAATCCCCTCTTCAAGAACAAAAACCACGCTCGAACTTTGAGCTTTAGTAGTGGTAATGCAACTATCTCCTTCATTAGGAGTAACATTAGTTGGTGCATCATTCAACGCCATTGTAGTTGATGTCTTTGTTAGCTTGAAGTTAGTGTGCCCTCTTCAAACCTTAAACGCTAAAATGACAATAATGCAACGAAGGACATCAATTTAGCACTTCAACTATTATTGCACCGCCTTCTGTCCTCCTCTCTAAAAACTTGTGTTTAGGTGAGCTTTGTTGACAGTGACACCTCATGTGCAAACAATTTATATGAAGGTAGCTTTATGCTCCATGAAAACTGCTATCACATCTAGCTGATGTTCCACAAAACCCTATTTTGTAAACCTCATCTAGATATCAGTTATTTCTAGTACATTTTCAAATTTGTTCATGCGCAGAAAACTAGCTTCTCTCTAGAGTGTAGAAACTCGGAGAGATGTAATCGACAGTGGAACAACAGAAATCTGAAGACACGTTGTTGATGGTGCCGGGTTCAAATGCTCTGTTGTCGATGGTGATAGGAGGCGGGCCCAGATGAGCCATGTGGCAACTCCAGTGGTGGGGTGTGCGCATTGAAATGCCGCCGAACAGAGCTCTTTAGGGGGTGTTTAGTGTAGCGCCCTCGCCAATATCCTTGACTTGGTAGTCAAGGCTGACAACAAAAGACTAGTGCAGTGACATTATTATAAACCCGCAATAGTGAGTGTGTTCAACATCACCTATTTCCATCCCTACAGGACAAAACTTATTTTGAGCCCATTAAGATAACTATAGACCCAAGAGAATGGGTCGTCCTTGTCTAAAGGCATGGCTCAACAAACAAACAAACAAACAAACAAGTGGTGTGTCATGCTGTGGCCTTGCCATTCATGTTATTAGAAAGTATCTTAAGGCAAAAGAAGAATTATGGAAACTCAAATATTTCACCATGAAAAAGTATAATCTTCCAAAAAAATCCTCTAAAAGAAACCAAAATCCATCAATATATTATAACTCTGTAGCTAATCTCAAGTTTCAACGCAATCCAAAATATCATCTTTCTAAAATCCTCATATAAAAATAGACCTATTATTACCTAGGGGCCAAAATCCCTTAAGCTGCTTTACTCTATAATGAATCTAAACACAATATCCTTGCCTTGGAAGGCAAAACCAAGAAAGAAAGAAACAAACTACCTTCCTTAATAGATTGCTATAGTGGTCCCACACCAACTATGGCTTGGCCTTTATCTAATGAATGTCTAACCTTTAACTTTCTCCAAAAAACACTTTGGCCCAAAAACAAGGAAGGGTTTTTTAGCCCCTTTTTCAAGCCTTGGCAAGTAAGTTGGAAAAAGAGAAAAAAAGAAGAAGAAAACCCACACTCTTCTTCTTCTTCTTCTTCTCTAGTAGAGGGTTGCTTCATTCTTCCCTCAAGAGCTAAGCTTTAGGGTTGTTTTGTTGTGAGGAAGGGGGGAAGGGGCTGAATCTGAAGAGGTTGTTGTGAATTTTGTGTTAGGGATCTGAAGAAGTTTTTATGTTTCTGGATCTTTCTTCTTCCTAAGATCTTGTTTTTACTGTTGTTGGTGTGGTTGTGGAGAAGGGGTGCTGAATTTGAAGAGATTGAGCCTCTGGATTGTGGTGTATGTTTGGAGAGGGGTGGCGAAAATTAGGGTTTTGGAAATGGGGTGGGTAACAGGAGGTAGGAGGGATTCGGCAGTAGAAGCTTATGATCATGATGCAGCAGAGCGGCAACCCTTTACTGGAGGAGCTCCTGAACCAAAGGATAATTACAATATTGCGTATGTTGTGTTTTTTGCATTGGGAGCAGGGCTGCTTCTGCCATGGAATGCATTCATCAGTGCAGTGGATTATTTCCAGGTGCTGTATCCGGGTGGGCATACAGATAGGGTTTTTGCAGTTGGATATATGTTGCCCTGCTTCTTGACACTCATCTACCTCACATTCTACTGCCGTCTCTTGCCTGCATCCAGTCGCATCAATGGGGGTCTGGCCTTGTTTCTGCTGGCAATTGTCCTGATGCCCATCATGGATGAGCTCTTCATCAACAAGAGCAGCAGCCGTGGCTCGCAGGTGACGCACTTTTTGACAATTGGTGCAATCGTTTTGACTGGCATTGCTGATGCCATTGTGCAAGGAAGTCTTGTGGGTGCTGCTGGCGAGCTTCCTGAGCGCTACATGCAAGCTCTCATGGCAGGCACTGCTGGCTCAGGTACCTAATAAAATTGCTGCTTGCTTGCACCCTCTCTTCTGTGTTCTTTTGGGGTGGAAAACTGGGAACCCTAAATTTCCTGCAATTTGTGTAGTAGAATTTGACAAAATGGAGAAATTCAGGTTCCTGGGAGCTGGCTGGATGTAAAGGCAAAGATAAACTTTTGGCACTCAACTAGGTTGATGATGATGGACATAGGAATTTATGTAGGATTCTGAACCTCATGTCATCATCTTCAGTTTGTCAAAATTGTGGATGGTTTGGTTTTATGACTGCAAAAAAGAAAAAGGAAAACAGATCAATGTTCTTTTGTGTCGTGGAGCCTGCTTTGGTCATCACAGTCCCTTAGTGAATGATAAATATATATATGTGTGCGTCTTTGGGTAGGGAGCTTTGTTCAATGAACCCTAAATTGTTGTAGCACACACCCCTCTGGCCAACAAATTGCTTCTGAAATGGGATGCTGCTAGGAAGGTCTTTTGCTGCACAATTGAGCTTTTTCCCTCCAGAGTTGATCCACTAGTTGCTGATTCCCTTGTCTCCAACCTGTTTCGGAAGTTGGTTAGTTCCTGGAGGATTGAGAGACCCTGTAATGGATTCCTTGGTGACCTTTCAGAGCTAATTTTCTCACTGAAAGTTAGGGCAGATGATGATGGTACAGTTATCTCTAACATGATGTTTTGTTCAGGCTACAATGCATGTTTCAGTGGCTGCATTCTGTGGTTATGCTGCTGTATCGTGGAAGAATTGGTTGTTATTTTGTTTCCTGCTTTTTTGGCAGCCAGACACTCATGTCCCTGAAAGACAAAAGTGTGAAGTGATATGTGGCCTGACTGTGAATGTAATTGAAGAGGTCCTAACATATTTGTCTCTCTTCTTTTTGTCAGGTGTGCTAGCATCAGTTCTGCGTGTCATTACAAAAGCTTCACTGCCACAAACGGTACAAGGCTTAAGATTGAGTGCCAATGTGTACTTCTCGGTGAGTGCCATCTTTATTGGCATTTGTATCATCGCCTACAATTTGGTGTACAAGCTGCCGATTATGGTGCACTACAACAAGCTGAAGCTCAACGCAATGGAATTGTTTCTCCAGAATGGTGATGACCAAGAACAGGCTGCAGCAGCAGAAGAAGATTCTAAGGTTGGTATCTCTGATGAATTGCAACCAGAAATTGCTAATGACCAAATTGTGTGTCTGAAGAAGGTTGCAGAGCCAGTCAGCTACCGGCATGTGTGGAGCCAAATCCACTGGCTAGCAAGCTCGATTGTAGTAATCTATGTTGTTACCCTGTCCATATTTCCTGGATACATCACCGAAGATGTTCATTCAGTCCGTTTAGGAGACTGGTACCCTGTGTTGCTAATCCTGAGCTACAACATCTTTGATTTGGTTGGGAAAACACTGACCGCCATATACATGATTGAAAACCAGAACACCATGGTCATAGGGTGTTTTGCAAGGCTGCTTTTCTTCCCACTGTTTTATCTGGTGTTGTATGGCCCAGAGATTCTGCGCACCGAGGTGCCAGTATTTATTCTCACCTGCTTATTAGGTGGCACGAATGGTTATTTCACCAGCGTGCTGATGATAGTGGCACCCAAAAACGTCTCAATGTTGGAAGCTGAGACTGCAGGAATTGTCATGGTCTTGTTCCTGGTTCTAGGTCTCCTTTTGGGCTCCCTAGTTTCTTGGTTCTGGATTATTTGAGTGGCAGACAGCCACCACCCATTATTGTAAATAAACCACTTTGTGCTGTGGATTCTAAGTGACAATATTCTGAAGCCTTCTTTGCCCCATTATTCGGATGTGAGTGCATAGGAGCCACGAAAGGCAACTATCACCAGACATCAATTGTTGATTTAAATCTATCTCTTGTAAAATTTTGCTGTCGCCCCAACTTTTGCTCATCTTTTGTTGTACCTTTGATGGAGTGTGGTTTGACACATTGTAGCCAGGGTTTTTATTCCATCCAATTTTGTGATGTAGCAACATTGGTGATCATCCACAAAAGAGGAATTTGCAAGTTTGCCTACATGTGAGACTGGAAAGTAAAAGAATTTTGAGAGTCTGATTATATTCTGGTGACCTTATATCAAATAACATGCTATAAAACTTAAAACCACCAGTTCGTTGTTTGTTCTTTCATAAAAACCATTGATATTGTCAGATTTTGAAAATGAATTAATAGAAAATCCAGCAAATTTGAGTAGGTAGCTAACAATATAGAAGGATGCTTGAAATTATTCATATATATTTTGTATGTATTCACATCTTTGTATTTAGGTATTTGTTGAATAGTAAAAGTTTTCTGTAGTTGTTTATTAACCTTACCTACCAAGGAAAGGATATTGTGTTTAGATTCATTATAGAGTATAGTAGCTCAAAGGATTCTGCCCCCTAGGTAAATAGATCTATTTTTATACGAGGATTTTTGAAAGATGATATTTTGGCTTGTGTTCACTTGAGATTAGTTACAGAGTTATAATATCTTGAAGGATTTTGGAGGATTTTTTGAAATTTATATTTTTGCCTGGTGAAATATTTGAGTTTCCATAATTCTTCTTTTGCCTTAAGATACTTCTTAAAATGTAAATGGCAAGGTCACAGAGTGTGACACATCCCTTGTTGCACTTGTTTTGATATTGGAACTTGGAAACCCATCTCAATGTGATATGAGGATCTAAAGGGAAAATTTGAATCTCAAGCCCGAAGTATAATTCCTGCAAATGCCACAGTAAGAAGCTATGTAGGAAATAATAACACTAGAATGATGATGATAGCCTTGTCTATGGATTTTGATCGTTGAATTCACATTATTAGCCAAAGCAAGTAGTTTCAGCCCTGCAAATGGACGATGATGCATGCGGAGCTATTCTATTCGTTCTGATAGAATCAAGACAAACTCTTCACCCTCCCTCAACTTAGCCACCAATTTTGCACCCAATTTCAATTGTTGCAACACACCTAGTTTCAATTGTTGACGCTACAAAAAGTTCCAAATTTATAAGGATTTTACATTTTTCAAAGTCATCTTCTGATCTTTCAATGTATTATTATTACTCTACTGTTCAAAACTAAGAATTATGAATCATAAGTCACAATGTAAAAAATACAGGAAGAGTATAGAGACCTGCATAATGGTCGAGAGGCTAAATGCAGTTACACAAACTTTCCTTACACAATAAAGATAGCTCATATTCATTCATGAAAATTTTCCTTATTTTCTTGCAAGAAACCTCATGTTTCAAACTAGTGAGAAAATTATGCCTTGTAAGGTTTAGGGTTTAAGGCACCTTCAAAATACACTACCAATGCATGTTTGTCAAGGTCATTATGTTTCAAGTAAGTCTATCATGTGTTGGTTGCTTTTGGGTGAGGTTCAATAAATTTTCAAGAGGATTTCATAAATAGCCAAATTTATTTATTTTTCTCTCTTTGTTTTGTTTTGTTATATGCTTGCAAATTTCACTATGATTTTAGTGGAAAAATTTCAGCGAAAAACTTTTTGCCTAAAAGTCCGCTGCCCCCTCTGCGCTGCCCGTTGCCCCCTCCCCCCCGGATGAAGGGAAGCTTCACGTCAAAGTGTTGTAAGCCAAGCTCCTGCGGAGTTGTGGCGATGGCGATAGGTCTAGAGGAGGAGGATGAGCAAGAATTTGAGGAGTGAAATTGAGGGAGTCTGAGTGCAAGCACCGCTGGTAATACTACTGCACGCTGCCGCTGCAGCAGCAGCAGACGTTTAAGAATATTGCGGAAGACATGGAGGGATGCGGATTTGAGGTCGAGTGCTGGATTTGTTGTTGTTCTTCCAGCCTGTTGTCAGTAAGAAAGACCCCTGCGTCTTTGAGTTTTCGTGTAAATTAGGTTTCGATAATTTGCTGAAGATTCTGCTTTTTTATCTCCATGATCTCAAGCTGCATCACTTCCTACACCAACCCTAGAGTTGTTCAGCAGCAGCAGCAGTCGCGGCAGTCCACACTCTATCATGTTCTGTTCATTCCTCACACAAAAGGAGGAGGATGATTAACACTGAAGGAAGTTGGAGCAACTCAACCCGACAACAATTGGAGATCTTGATGACCGTGATAATAATATGAAGGTAGATGAGATGGGGGGAGTTCGTGTGCGATTTGCTAAAAACCAATATCTGGGAGGTGGGGGCTAGCAGCACCCTATAATGCAAAAATAAAATTGTACCAATTTTCGTGGTGCAATCGGGATTTGTGCTTGCAATTTCATGATGCTTTGAAAAGAACTTCCGCTTTCAGTTGAAGACTTAGACCTGGCTGTGCAGGTAGGTAGGGAATGCCAATGACAAAGAATCTGCAATAAGCTTGCAGTGCAAGGATATGGAATCTACCCTTAAACTTGCAGAGGAGACGAGTTTCAATGTCACAGAAGGCAGAACGTTAGTGCAAAAGTTCATGGCCATGGAGCATCATGAAGCAGCACTTCGGGCACTCATGAGGCTAGCCACATTGGCAGAAAGGAAGCATGAGCTGACAGTTGATGAGGTGGAATACAACAGACAGCAGCAAGCAGATGAGGTAGGAATACCATGAAGTGGGAGATATGCTGCACAGTGTATTATTGATTCTAAAGTTTATGACCTCTTTCAGTAAAATGTACCTGCTTGGTAATTCACATGCTGCTTTTGTTCATGGGCAGGTACTAGTTTTACAGTCAATGTTCCCAAGTGATTTTGTTGCAATCAATCAAACGGAATGTGAACTGTCTGCATATATGGTACGTATCTTGTTATTGGATGTCAAATTGGCTTCCTTGTCTTTGCTTTGCCAAATGGATTGCAATTGCAGTAATGCATATCATTCACGTTGTATTTTCTTGTGACTGATCATTGGTCTGTTGTTGGGCTTGTGTTGTAGATAAATGTGCATGTAGATGTTCCACTGAATTTCAGAATTGTTGCTGAAGTACCAGATTCCTCTGGGCTACAACAAGAAGAGAGCAGTGGCACCTCAGCTAGTGGTAGAACTCAATCTAGCAACCACCAGCATTCCTTCACCATCCATCACCTGCCCTCAATCTCTCTGCTATGTATGTTACCTGTGACATACCCTTCACAATCACCCCCCTTCTTCACTCTCTCATGCTTGTGGTTGAATTCTATGAAGCTTTCCAGCCTCTGCCATGGCCTTGACAAACTCTGGAACGGACGTTCCTCAGGAGTGGTGCTGCACCTATGGGCTGAGTGGCTCCGACAAGCTCTTTCTCATGTCAGTGCAACTGAAAAGCTGGAGTTGGGTCCCTATAATAATGGAAAGCAAAATGGGGAGGGCTGCAACCAAGAATGTGATGCAAGGGCTATATCTGCATCGACTTCCTTAGATGCAGATATCCTTGAATTGCTTCAATACAACAAGGAAATGCAGAACAAGGAATTCTGCGAATCTTTCCATCTGTGCTACATCTGTTTCTCCAAACAGCTGGGTAACATTCAATTGAAGTCTTTTTTTCATGCTAATTTGGGTGAAGACTTGAAGGATACTTATGAAACTTCTTAAACCAAAGCATTTAGCTGTCTCAGGGTTGCAGTTCTTATATGTGGTCCTAATTGGCCAGTTACTAACAGGAATGATTTGACTGGGACGACATTTTTACAGGGAGGGACTTTATAATACTGCCTTGCCAGCACATGTTCTGCTGGACCTGTTTGCAACAGTTCTCAGAACTACATGTAAGAGAGGGCAATGTCATCAACCTCAACTGCCCTGACCCTTTCTGCAGGTATATGCCTGACTAAAGTGCTGTCTTTTGAAACTTCTTAACATTTTAATGTCAATTGTTTTAAAATGCTGCTAATTTGAGAATTGTGCAGAAATATACTGTCATCACAGCATTTATTCATTACAAACTTGTTTGTCACTACTTCCATCATGTCATATGAGATATCCTTTATTGTGGCTACTGACTTGACATCCTTGATACATAACGTGTGCTTCTCCTGGCTTCCGATGGTTGCAGGGCATCAATCCCTCCTGCACTTCTCAAGAACCTCCTAACAAAGGAGGCATTTCAACGCTGGGAAGATTTGGTGTTGCAGAGGACACTGGATGTTATGCCAGATGTGATGTACTGTCCCCGCTGTGGCAATGCAAGCATTGAAGATGCTGACCATCATGTGCTGTGCAGTGATTGCTTCTACAGCTTCTGCAGTCTCTGCAGGTCCTTGTGGCATGCTGGGCAGACATGTATGACTGCTGAAATTCGTCTTCATATCCTCCAGGTCTAAGGCTAACCATTTGGCTTGTATGACTTATCAGGTTACTAATCTAGGTGCATCCCTAGTTCATGAGTACACCATACTTAGATGTAGTTGTAGAACCATGGACAAAGTCAGGGCTGGTCTCTAGAAATTTATTGAACATTTTAGGCATGGTAATGACCATGTAAGTTTCTGCATACTGTATGACAGCAATGTCTGTGGGATTTGCAGGACCGACTAAGGTCAGGTGCTGGTGGGGAGGACCAAAGGAAGATGGAGCAGGACCTAATAAACGAGGTACTGAACCTGAAGTACATAATGAAAGAAGCGAAGCAGTGTCCAGTTTGCAAAATGGCAATCTCCAAGTCTCAGGGTTGCAACAAGATGACATGTACCAACTGTGGGAACCAGTTCTGTTTCAAATGTGGTCACTCTGTTGTTGGCTATGCACATTTTAGGTGGGTGTGTTTTGAGAGATCAAGTCATGCAATTTAGGTTTAGGTTCAGCAGTGCGCAATTTCTCTTTGGTAACTCCTGAAAGATCTTTGGAAATTTTCATGGTTTGGCATGTTTGAGCTTGCAGATCATCAGATGGGTCATGTTCTCTGTATGAACTAGAGGAAATCGCTCAGCAACACATGGACCAGCAACAGCAACAATATCAACTGGGAGGGCATGGCATAATCTTCGACCTTGGTCTTATTCCTGATTTTAGAACCTGCCCCAACTGTAGGCAACCCAATCCAAAGGTGCACTTCTGAGAAAATTGCAGCATGTATATAAACATATTTCTTCACATTTTCCATTGGGAACATGTACTGCTGTTTTAGTCTGAATTTCGCTGTCCAGTTTGTTTCATGTGATTGTTTTGTAATTGTTGGCCTGGTTGCATCTACTCCTAGTCTTACTGACTTGGTTCCTCGTACTAATCGAAATTGAACCAAAAGTTTCATGTATTATTTGCAGGAGGGGAACAACAACCACATATATTGTTGGGCTTGTCGAATCCATTTTTGTGCTCTCTGTGCCCAGACGGTCCACCGAACTGTGGAGCACTATGGCCCCAGAAAGTGCAAGCAACATACTGTTGATTAAAGCCCTTGAATTAGCATGGGATCGGCCAATTACAAACCTCAAGATACTGTCCACAATTATGAAGTATGTATTATTGTGAGTTGACAGTCTTAGCAGCCAAATATAGAGATGAACATCAAATATTATGATGAACTTGCTCATGGACACATTGTAGGTTCCAGAATAAAACAAAATTTAGGTAGGATCTGTTCTTTGATCCTGTATGGAGATTTCAGATGAAAATAATTAGAATAAGAATATAGAAACAAAATTTGCCCATGAAGAACAATGGATGTTTCAAGTTTCAATGTATGAATCAACTCAAAGTTTAAACCCTTGTTCTTCATCTTTTGTTTTCAACATGTTTTGGAAGACTGTTTTCATTGGAAATGTCGCTATATTATTTTGTGGAGTAGTCTTTAAGAAGTTAAGATATTTATCACCTTCCCCTTCTGAAACTAGTTCTACCTAAGATTTTTCACTTGATCTATCACTTGTTTTGGAAGGCTGTTTTCATTGGAAATGTCGCTATATTATTTTGTGGAGTAGACTTTAAGAAGTTAAGATATTTATCACCTTCCCCTTCTGAAACTAGTTCTACCTAAGATTTTTCACTTGGTCTATCACTTGTTAGAGATACCTGTAACAATAATGATAGGCTCAAGAATTGTTGAAAATTGTGACATGTTCTTTGGCATCACATTCATTGGCAATGCTGTGACATATCTGTTCACTTGAACTCTCTCTTTTACTGCTTTTTGGTGCTTCTTGGTAATCAAACTACTGACTGAAAAAAACCTTCCATCACTTAGAAGTATCCTATAGAAATTTCACAATTTTTTTGAAGAGGCCAATTAAAATCAAGCAACAAGCAAGAGAGAAGGCAAGAGAGAAGGCTGAGATCTTGCTCCATATCTTAATTTCCAATTGACCTTTCTCTCCTGTTGTTGTGATGATTCCAAAACAATAACATTTAATTGTTCAATTTCTTGAGGCCAATTGCACATCTCAGATCAATATTTTCATAAGCTATGCCATGTAGATGAACATGTCATTTTAATGATTTTGGGGTCAGGTTTTCATGAAAAATCACTTGGGCTAAATATGCTGGGGAACTGCAAGGCACTGGGAATGGTGGAAAACCCCACAAAACAAAAAACATTATTATTTTTTGTTTGGGGGGGCGGGGGTGCAATGGTGATGCCAGCTATGGTGACGCTGGGAAGCACACCCAGAGACACTAGAAAGGTATTTCTTTTGGCACCAGGAGGCACCAGGAAGCACACCAGAATGCCAGTTGAAAGGAAGTGCAAATAGGATGTAACTCTGTAGAGTAAACTGGGTGCAAACTCAGGACACAAAATGTGTCACTCATTTCTGTGAATCACCACATTCACCTAAATCTGTGCAGATATGTGTGTCCAACCACCAGTTACAGAGGAACTCATCAGCTCCCCTGTGAGGTAATTTCCCAACTCTCCCTCTGGTTCCAGAATCTTAGTGATACAAGGGAATGGAAAACGACACCCACCATCAGCTTGTGTTTATGTCCGTGCATGTGTTCCTAGTCAAGTGTGACAGAGCTTTGATGACAAGAAAGTTGTCAGTTGCAATACAACTTCACCAGGGAGTCAGCTCCAGCCGTGAACAACCAGGGCTGCTTTGCATGAAATATGCAGTCCATCACACCTGCACACATAGTGACAAAATCACATTGAGAATTCAACATTCTTCATCATCCAAAAGCTTGTTATCAAGCAGCATACATACAGGCCATAACCTCTGAAAACCTATTGAGAATCTGTCACACAAGATGTAATTTTTTCTCCAAGTACTGAAGAAACACAGCTTCTTGTTGAGAAGCAATTTGGTATTTGGAGCATTACCTCTTTGATTGACTGCTTTATGGCAGTGCAAAATTTTAAGGGGAACAATTAGAGGATTTTGGAGAAGGTCTGAGTACACCATGCCATGAAAGACATGTGCTGTTCCATCATCAGCACACGAAGAGAACAAAGGGTATGTCCTATGGTATGCCACTCCCCTTATATCCTGATCATGATTCCTGCTCCATCCATCACATCCCACACAGGTTTATATCCCTCATATCCGGCCCAGTGTGGCTTGAATTCACATTTAGAACAGAGGCAAGATTTGGGCCAGGAATGAAGCAAAAATAGGACCTAAAGTTCCAGATCTTTCCATGTCACTACTGTTGCAAAACTGAAGGAGCTGCAGAAAGACAGAATTATTACTTTACAATCTTGTATGGTTTAGTAGACAGATCCATATCAAACCAGGCCAACTTTGATTCTTGGCTGCCCAAAATCAGGTTGTCCCCTGCAGTCCATGAAAATGTCCAATCAGAAAACTGACAAAACACATTCTCTTTGATGTTCTTGACAGTGATGCCCTCTTGATAAACACAAAAAATTGTGAATAGAAGGAATTCTTGTACATACCACCAGGGTGAACAGCCATAGAAGATATTCCATTGAGGCTTGTCATGAGCTTTTTGGCAAGCTGCTGCTTTGCCAGGTTGTAGACACGCACATGCATCTTTGTGGCTACAAAAAGGAAAGGTCGTTGTGGATGGAACAAAACTCTCACCACACGACCATGGTGCTTGCGAAATGGATTCTGTGTCTGCTGTTTTGAGAGCTGGTGTACAAGGACTGCCCTTGTGTTGCGTGCTGTTATCTCAATTAAGGGCTTCCCTTGCAGATACACATATTCTCTCTCTCATGGATACCAGGTCACACCATACAACAGCTAATAATGAGTACTCTTCCCGCAAAAGAGAAACAAAACAAAGAGCACATTTTGAGGATATCATCAGGAGCAACAGTTGAAAAATAGTCGCCCTTATGGTGCCATGAAAGTGAATGTACTTCCTGGGACATGAAGAACACATTGAAGGTGAGTCAGAATTAGATGAACAAAATTGTAAGATTAATCAAAACAATACCACCAGCCAATCAGTGTAAAAGTCACTGAGGTGCATCCACAATGCCCAAAGATAATTGAAAAATTCTTTGGTGTCATAGATCAACCACCCTTTGTTCCTAAAGGGCACAAGTGAACAGGAAGCCGATAAATCTCAACAAATGCATACCTCTTGCTGATGCAATTTCAGCCCATGGAACTTCTCGTGTGAAGCCCAAGTTGCTAGTGTTGTCACATCTGCAAACAAAGGAAGGATTTGATAAAATACAAGGCCTCAACTTCACCTTACATAGTAAAGCAACAGGTTCAAGGAGTCATGGCTATGCCACTGGGAATCTACCTGTAAGAGCAAAGCAATTAACAGCCAGCTGGATATTTTGACAAACTGAGAAAAGTCAGTGCAATCTCATTCTACAGCAATGCCACAAATTTCTCCACAAGCTTTGGAAGCAGTGGCCATTGATCACTGAACAATGGTGTGAGCAGATAAATATACCATGTGCATCCTCAACTAGAGGCTGACTCTTCAGAGTTAAAAGAGATGCCACAGTTGCACTAGCCTCCTCACCCTCTACACCTACAGGCAGTAGTATAACATCCTTTTCCCTGCAGCATCCATAAACAGGTACAACAATGGGGAGGGTTGAGTGTCCATGCAGATAGATGCCACTTGCACAGTTTAAGCCAAGTTGTGATCAGTACCAAACAGGTAATAGCAAACCAACAGTAGAGAAGTCCAGTAAGCATACACAGCAACAGCAAGAATATTTAGTTGGGGATTTGGATTCCACTCCAAGCAGCGCACACTTGCACCTACATCCCACACTCTGCAACAGCGCCCACTGGCCACATCCCATAGTCGCACTGTTCCATCATGTGAACCTGTCCATTGTCGCCCAGGTAACGATTTCTCAGTAACATACTGCTGAGAGAAGAAACATAACCTGACATACAGCCTTGCTCAATATGCAATTCTCTGTGCAGTCTATCTCTTCTGTGCAAAATCTACATAACAATAAACAAGGGCTTTTACTGGCTGGCCGGCGCAATACCTGAAGCTAGCCACTGTCCAGAAGAATCAGTAGTAAGAGTTGATACAGCTGCAGTATGTCCCCTGTACACCATGAAGCATGTTGTTGGATATGGTTGCAAATCTTTTGGCTTTGGAAGCTTTGGAATAAGTGTCTCTATATCAATGTTTATCTGTAGCAAGAAAGATACACCTCACTTAGATACTAGCTACTACCACCCTCCTCAACAGGCACAAGGTGAGAAAGAATTTCATACCTGAAAAACACTACTTCATAGGCATATATACCAGCCACTCATATAATCACCAACACACACACCTTCACACCAAATAAAGCAAGAGGAATTTGCAAGAAGGCCTGACCCTTTTCTTCCTTGTACGAGGGCACAAATAGAGATCTAGGCAGCGTTCAAAGCTCTCCTTAATAAAATCTGCATATGCTGGAACTTGCCGAAGTGACCCGAAGCTGCAAAACACAGGTGCAGACCGATAACAAATGAGGCCTCATTAGCAGAAACTTAACAAGACAGTGGCGGTCTTCATGTAAATTTCAGACCTTCATGCAGATCTAAGAAGCATTGCAGGTTTCCTGCTCTGAAACAATCAACAAGTGAAACAAAGCACTAGACAATTTGCTGCACACCTTCTTGGTACGAATTTTGGACGGTCTTCCTCATACATAAGCTTGTAGGAATTAATCTCTTCCTGTGTTGGAATGTACTCAACTGGTGGATTATATGATTCCTCATGCCCTGAAAAAACAAAGGTACTGTACATTACAGCTCTGGAAAACTACTGCTGATGTTGAACATGCAGAAAACTAAAGAGACATATACTTCTTAAGAATCACCAAGCTGTACAAGGAAAGGTGAAATCCGAAGTAACCAAAAAGGTGATGCAGAAGCAACATGTTCTCCTTGACCTTCTAACATAGGCTCCCTCTGCACAACTAGGAACAGCATCATGTCCTAAAGGAACAGGGGCTCTAACCAGGTAGTTTGGGTTTGGGGGCGGGAATATAGGCCAACCCATTGGCAGTCTTATCATTAGTGCGGAGATCATCTCCCCACATAAGATAGTAGCGTGCCTTCTCTTTTGGCTTTTCTAGCTTTATCCATCCTTTACGCAGTGCCCGGACAAGTTTCACAACCTGCATACAAAGCAGCCACTTTTCAGATCCATCCCATGCTGTCACATGTCATCAGGGTAGCCTTCCTTTGGATTACAACCATAGGACTGTTCATACCCTTGACACAAACATTATGCACCTCTTGTACTGTCCCTGGAGACAATATCATGGCAACAATAAGCTCAAAGCCAGCCACCAACACATACCATTATCAAGATTATCACTAAGTCACAAACTGTACCAACCCTCCAGCCACTTTCCAACACCTTCAACTCAATGGAAATGGAATTTGCCCTAAAGACTGCTTGTGGATCAAGATACAACCTTCTTGGCTTCCCATTTGGATGGAATGAAGCGCCGCTTTGGCTCTGGTGCACTTGACAGGGGATGCCCTTTATCTTCATAGTCAAACCAATCCACATATGGCTGGATCAAAAGACAGGAAACAATTTTTCAATTAGACTAGTGAATTACATTGCTGGAAAATGAAGGCTGGAAGATAGACCTGAGGAATGTGAAATCTAACTTTAGACCATCCAAAGGCTGTTATAGAATTTACCTCATATGGATTGACTTCAGCATGAGGAATTTTCCCTTGTCGGATACGTCGAATCATGTCCACCTCCTCTTTGGTCAATTCCACCTCCTCATCATTATACTCATCATAAATCTTACGCCTACCCAGGAAAACCCATAAGAAGCATCTGGAAGATGATCACTATGTCCTCGATGTCATCTGTCCTTTTGAACTCCTCCTTAGGATAGTGAGTGTAAAGGCTAAGTGTAGAAGAAACAAACCAGTAATGTGCCTTCCAAGTTGCCGTTATCCAGACTGAAAGTTCATGAACAGATACAGCACACAAATACCTTCACAAGCATTGAGAACTTTTTTTTCTCCATAGTTACAATTTAAGTCAACCTAACAGATGACCCAGTACTCAATTTCAGATCTTGAAACATAACAGCAAACAGGGGAAAAAGAAGAAGAGTGGAAACCCAAGCACATCTCACATTTACAGGACTCATTCTGGCAAATACCAGTGGTGTTTAAGTAGATCATCAGGAAGGTGATACCAAGAATGATTTGTAAATGTATTAGAACTCACAGCAAACTTGGGAGTGAATGCTTGAATAAGCAACATGGGTACTGTACCAGTCATTGGCATCATCAGTACGAGCCAGGAATGAGTCAAGTTGATCACGGCGCTCCTTCTTCTTCAGCTTCTTTCCTGCTGTGTCATAGCCTATGTGTTCCTCATCTTTGTACCACTCCAATGGCACATCCCCAACTGTGTTCCTATCAGGCATCTGTCAAATGAAGAACAAAACACCTACCTGTTTGTGAAAATCATCACATTCGCAATTTATATTAAACCCTAAATCCCAGAGTCGAAAAACAAACAGTCCTCATCCGTGTAACTGAAGCTAAGTTGAGGATGAGGATTGTCACATATTGCAACCTTGTTTCTAGAGTAAAATCCCTGTGTCGAAAATCCCAGAGCTGCATATTCTGTGCCTTCGTTGACAGTGCCGTGAAGAATCCGCAATTTGCAAGCCGAAGAAGCAGGCATTGACAGACTCTTTTCAAAGACCTAGAAAAAATCTCACCTCATCTTCAGAGGAATCGCTCTCCTCAATCTTAGGTCGATCATCTTCGTCACTCGCGATGTCATCACTGGCCTGAATCCCCTTTGCTTCAGGTTCTTTCACTCCTTCTCTCCCATTATCCTCAGGCCCCATTACGTAATCCTCTATTGCCTCTCGAATATCCCTAGTTACATCATCTACATCATCATCATCATCATCATCATCGTCATCATCATCTTCCGACCTTTCCGATTCATCTTCCCCCAAGTAATCGCTGTCAAGATCCTCATCCTCGTCAGAAGATGCAGTCCCATTGCCAGCTCTCGTGTCGCGGTCGCCAAAACGATTGACCTCAACTTCCTCAGCTGCATCATCACCGTCATCGCCATCTTCTTCTTCTTCTTCTTCTTCCGCATCACTGCTGTCTGCCTCTGCAATCAAATTCAGGTTCAGAGGTTCCTCATCCACATTGTCAGAAGGAGGGTCAGCCGCAGCGGTTAACGTCCGCTGACCCGATTTCAGCTTACGCTTCATGAGCTTAGCCATTACACACTCTCCTACTATCTTCTTGGACGAGTACCCTTAGCAAGAAAATTGCCAAGATCTTAAACCCCCCTCCCCGGCTCCTGTGCCTCTCTATACGCGTACGCGCGCGCACTGTGCGGCAGAGACTGCAGTGGAAGCAAGCCAGACTCAGCGCCAAACCCTAAAATCTTAAACCCTACTGATTTTTTCTGTATGTATTTACTGGGACCTCCGAACCCTAAAACCTTAAACCCTAATCATTTACCTATCTGCTTACTGGGAACCCCAAACCCTAAAACCTTAAACGCTAATCATTCACCTATCTATTTACCGAGAGCTCCAAACCCTAAAACCTCAAACCCTAGTGATTTGTTTATTATTAGGGGCCATTCCATTGTCCAAGTGACCATTTTCCTCCTTTTTTGCCTACAAATGGAATTGATTTTGTGAAAATCAAGTTCCATTTGAATGAAAATACTAGTGTGAGCCCCGTGCATAATGCACAGGTGTGTTATTTTCAACAATGTTTGCTTCATGTTTTTGGTTTTTAAAAAAAACTTTTATATTTTCAAACAACCCCCCCCTCCCCCCACCGCCTCGGTCCTTCGCATTTCCCACTCCGGTTCTTTACCTCGTCGACCCCCCCCCCGCCTGGTCCTTCGCATTTCCCACTCCAATTTTTTACCCCGTTAACCCCCCCCGCCCGGTCCTTCCGGTCCTTCGCATTTCTCACTCCGGTTCTTTATCCCGTCGACCCCCGACTCCGGTTATTAAACCGATCGATCCCCCCTGCCCGGTCCTTGACATTTCCCACTCCGGATCTTATGTCCAACATATAAATATATTGGAAGGCCCAAGCATGCACTCAAGGTGCCTTGCTTTTTTTCTTTTTAAGTTTTTTTGGGGGGCGGGGAAGGATAGGGAGGGATTATTTTTCATTTTCCTTGGTTCCCAATGTGTTCCCATTATGTTCCCTTCAATTTCTCAATCGGTTTTCATCAGGTTCTCAGTATGTTCCTCGATTCCCAACATATTCCCCATTATGTCCTCATCTTGGGTGGCACCTCATCTAATTCCACTGATTAGTAATTCCTGGTTTATTTCCTTTTGCAGTGTCAGTCTCAGTAGAGAGATGGTGTGCATGGACGACCAGACGGATGACAGAGGGACGACGGGATGGAGGAACTGTGAGTCCGGCTGGATGGATGACGAAAATTCAGTGGAAGCTGACCAAATGAGCGGAATTAAGGGAGGCTTCATTTGTCGGTACCATCCTTGCTTTAATATATGTAATTGAGTGACATTGCATGTAATTTGAATTCATTTAGTTGATTCTAATTTAATTGAGTACAAATTCAATTCAACTCAACTAAATTCAAAGTTTGAAATTGGATTCAAATTGAAAAAAATTAAAGATACAAATTGATTTAAAAACATAAACAAAAAAATTTTGTTAATCACTTTCATCATTTGTGACTACGATGTTACTTTTTAAAAATAATTTCGAAAACACACAAATCCAAATTGACCTCTTTGCATAATCTTTTATATGGTGATTCTTGACATTCCATCTAGAATTGTCAAAGTAGAAAACCACACAAAAGATCCTCTCTATACGAAGGAGAGTTACAAGTTTAAATTAAACTATTTATTTAAGGAAAAAAGGTGTGGTGAGCTCATACATTTAAATAATAATAATTTCTTAGAACAAATCAAAGACAAAAAAAGTCCCAAAATCAAATGACCTTACATAGCAATTAATACACAATTAGTTAAAAAAAAAGGTGCAAGTTTTCCAATGAGTTTCTATTAAAAACATTCAAATGCAAACCAATGTCTGTCAATGGTCACATTCATTCTTGCAAGTGTTTGAACATGACTTTATGACCGTCAAGTCTTGAAAAAATGTGTTTGGTTGTTTTATATTTTTCAAACAAATTATTTTTTTGTGTGTGGTTATGGGTGTGGGAGAAAACAATAACAAAAAAATTGCAATAGTGTTATATGTAGTCCTGTTTGGTGATGGGAGATGACCAACACATTCTAATGCATATACTTGAATACAAATATGGTGGTAATGTTATTTCTAAAGGATGGGTTGAAAATTTTCAAAAAACCAAACCCCAAATTTTTTAAAAAATTGGTTGGCAATAGAAAAGACTAGCACATTTTTAAGGGTGGGATGGATTTTTTTCACAAAACAAAACCGACATAAATTATATATATATAATTTAGTTATGGGGTTTGGGGTTCACATTAAAGGGCATGCAATTGCTCATCAATAAATCTTGAACCCTAACAAGGATAGAATGCACAAGGATAAGCAAAGGACATCATATCTTTGCATTCTCTAAAAAAGAAAAAGGTACAAATGAAAAATTAAATTTAAGCAAAACTTATATCAAATGGATAAATCATTTTTTTATTTTTAGTTTAAACTATATGTATGTCCTCTCTACAAGCCAAAATAGGAGAACAATATCAACTTTATCTAAAATTCCTAGGTCCTCATTATGTAGTGATGGGAAATTTCAGACATACTAGTGAAAATATAACATGTAAAGAATGATAGTTCAAATCTGAAAGTTTACTTGTAGAAAATAGGTCTTCAAAGAAAGTAGAACAAGTAGAAGAGTGAGAACTAAGTTTAAAAAGAGATCTACAAAAAATAAAGAGTAGGGTGAAAATCAAATATGTCAAAAAAAGATCAACATCAAAAATCAAATTGAAACTATAGATCAAATTTACAATAAAAGGCTCAAAAACTATTTGGATTATTGTTGGATCCAACAATCCATACTCCAAAATGTTGCATCAAAAAGATTCGAGAAAGCTAAAAATTAGTAAAATCGCATCAATCACTCATACATATTTTTCCCCATTACATGCACATCAACAAACAATGTTGATTTAAATTGGGATGATTTTGCAGAATTTTATAATATAATAAACTTTAATATAACATACTATAACATGTTATAACAAAAATTCCAAATTTATTACACTTTTAAGATTTTTGATTGTTTACATGGAAAAGAAAGGCATACCATTCGTTGGGGCATATTGCATTCCATTGAGTTGTTGGAAGTTGGGACAATGAAGAGAATAACAATCATGAACTTGACAGTCCCATGTAGGTGATGAAATAGCATGTGGGACTTGTAAATAACAAACAAGGAAAATTTTCTACTTGCTCTTGAACCACAAAGTAAAAAATCAGCATCACAATTGAATTAAGTGCCTTCAATAACTAAGAAAGGCATGTGGAGATATGATGTTTTACAAAAAAAATTGATGCCATTGAAAGAAGGACATACCATTCCCCCAAGAAAGGCCGGTAGTTCATGGAACATTTTAATGATCTTTCTTCTTAACAATTTGAATGGAAAAACCAGATTTAAGAAGATAGGGTCAGAAGGTGTGCTTATAAAAGAAGAGGATGCAAAGTGATTACATGGACATAAATTATGTAAGAATGTGAATTGTTCATAAACCTATAACAACTAAAGATGAAAGTTGCAAAACTAACACATACAAAGGTTACATTATTTTGGGATAGGATACCAAACAATAGTTGGTGGTATTCATTCATGTGTAGACATCCAAAGTTAATATTCAACATGTAAAAAAATTAGAAGTTTACAAAACACAAGGGCACCCATTTCATGTAGTTATTTCTAGACTAACTTGTGATCATTGTACAATGAACACAATTATAATTCACATCATATATGGAATTATGATGAAACATGCATTTAAGTTGGCATACAATCTAGAACAAAAGTTATGGCTAGGAAAGGGTCAAATGTAGTTTATAACACCATCCCCAAGTCTTGGGAATGGTTAACTATAAATTGTGTAATGAATGTCGTAAAAGGTGTTTTACTTGGGTTTTACATTTTTAAAGGTGAAAAACTACAAGATGATGACATCAAATTTTAAAAACTAGGTACTTGTATGGTAATGCAAAAAAAACATGGATGATTACTTTCTTATTTAAGGAATTTTTGTCTTTTTTAAGGAAGTTAGTTCGAGCTGAAATGGTTTTCACCAACCAAGATTTGTTAATTATAAATGACATGGCAACCATGTTACCCTAAAAACAATAAAACAAGCAAAAAAGTTAGGGTTAGACATGATCACACTACGATCACACACATTACAAACATTGTAACCATTATATGTGTCTTGTTTTAATCCTTTTAAAACAACATTCAAAAAGGTCAAAAATGCATTTATGTTTATAAGCAATGACATGGAACCATATAAAATAACTCTAGTTAGATTAGTAGATCAAGCTTTAGAACAATCATTTGTAAAAAAAATCAAATTTGATGCACGCCCAACTCCTTGAGGGATTCAAATGTGAGTCCCAAATAGAAAATAACGAAAGAGTAAGGAGTCAAAGCACGCTCCTTAACTCACAACACTTTGAGGGGTAGAAGGGCATGTTGGAACTTTGGGATGGGACTAAGAAGAGTTGACAAGCTTCATTCACTCACACAGGCTTGCACACAACTCATACAAGGTGGTTAGTGCATAGTTGGAGCACCTTTGGTGCTAAGACAAGCCACAGGCAACATGGACACACAAGACTCACCACGGCCCGAACTTGGGGGAATCTACCACCTTCGCCCTTATAGTGTACCACCTTCCCCCTTATAGTATACTTTTCACCTCTCCACGGGGCCCACATCCAAATGGTTTTCCTCTCCGAGACTCTCGAGTCTCGAAATCCCGCCAACCGAGACTTTCGCAACTTTGGAGCCCCATAACTTTGCAAGCAAACCTCGGATCGAGGTGCGGTCTAAAGCAAAGTTATAGCCCTTGTCAAGAGCTTTCCAATGGTATGTCGCCTATTGTTTAAAGCTAAGTAAATTGGGTCGAATCCTGACTTTTTCTAGTTAAGAGTTAAACTTTCGGCCTTTCTTTTGGCCATAACTGTGTTTCATATGTCCAAATGAGTCATGCGAGCCCATTTTAAACATTTACGTTCCAAGAAATTTCTAATGATATAAAGAATGTCACAAGTTATTAAGTTCTGACCTCTGAAATCGCTCTCTGAAATTTCGAGAGTCCACTAGGACTCGATCTCCCAAAGTGAGAGTTACTTTGAGAGTGTGAGGGTTCACTCCCTCACACTTTCTTACACTCCCGAGAGTATGTGATGTGACTCCTAGGCTTCCTCTTGGCCCACAACCTTGTAATTCCTTTGCCTTGGTCGCAAGCCCAAGGTTAAGGTTGTGACAAAGTCTAGGTTTAAAAATGTAGGTATATGGGCTTTCAACTTGAAGGCAATGGATGGCAAGACTTGACCATTAGAAGTTCACACTATAACAAAAGTGAATAATGTAAGAAATGAAAAAATTACACAACAAAGGAGGAAGTTAAAAATACTAAACAATGGGGGGAGGAATTTGTTGTTGTAGAACTTCTCCATATAGTTTAAATAGTTTAACATCCAACATCTGAAAATCTACCTACCTACATGCTAAAAAATGATTAATGTTACTATGTAGATATACCTTCAAATGTTTTAATGATAAAACAACAACCAAAAGATATCAATGTTGTAAAATTAAATGAAGGTAGTCCTAAAGATATTTGGGAGTTGTTGTAGGAAACCTAGTAGTCTCCAAATTTGATTTAAGAATCCATGAAGTTGCATAATGTATTATCATTGTCTCATTTACTTATAAGACATACCAAGGGAAAAAAATTGTTAATCAATTATTTTTAGTCACATGTTGTGATTAATTATGAATACCTAAATATGTTTAGGAGACAAATAATTCAAAAGGTAATTGTAGAAGAAATTAAATAAGGAAAACAAGAAAGAAAATGAAAACAAACAAACCAAATGAGTAGTGGAACGAGGTTTTGTAATACATTAAATAGTTTGAAAAACTAATGAAAAGCATGTTAAAACACAACTTGGAGTTCAACAACTATAATTGAGGTGGGTGACCACTTTCACCATGATTTAAAAGCAAGTTTGTGAGCACATCCGCACAAGTATAGGGGTGTGAATCTAAGTTGCATAACATGAATTCAACAATAGACAACATTGTAAGCACAAGTTAGGTAACAAACACAACTTGGCACTAAACAATAAGGTTAGTATTTTCCAATGATTGAGGAATAAAGAAATAATTAATTAACATTAAGATTATGACAAGTTTAAAAAAAGAATTAGATAGATCACTAGAACTAACAATAAGTAAAACAATTTCAAGAAAGAAAATAAAGGAAAAAAAAGAACATTGAAAAAGGAAAGAGGACTAACATCAACAATTGAGAGAAAGGAAAGGACCACCACCACCAATTGAAAAAGAGGAGAGAGGCATTGAACTTTAAAAAAAGATCAAAAACAATAGTTTAAAATAAAGAGGAAAAAATGTTGATATATAAAAAAAAGGAGAGAGGTTTGAACTTAGAGAAAGGACCAACAACAACTCAAAGAAAGGTGGTGAACTTGGAAAAATGACCAATAATAGTTCAAAATGAAGCATTGAATTCCGTGAAAGGACCGAGAACAACTTAGAGAAAAAAATAGGACTAATATCAGCTCGGAGAGAGGAGAGGACTAGGAGTAACTTAGAAAATAAAAAGGATTAGTAATAGCTTAGAAAAAGGAGAGGATCAACACTAAATCAGAGAAAGGAAAAGACTGACAATAGTTCAAAAAGAAGAGAGGAAAGAGAGGTGTTGAATTTGGAGAGAGGACCAATAGTAGAAGGTGAAAAAAAGGAAAGGATTAATAATAATAGTTAAAAAAAAGAAAGAGAGGCATTGAACTTAGAAAGGGGACTAGTAGCAACAATTGCAAGAAAATTATCAAGTTTAAAAATGACTAGATCAAGAATTGAAATAACACCCAAAATGTCAAAAAAGGTGTTGAAAACATAAATAGTTGAAAATGAAGCATCAAGAGTAACAACAAAATGAGAAAAGAAAAAGGTTTTAACTTTGAAAGTTTAGAACATGAGACTACCATTGCCATGGGATCACTAAAGATCAACTTGCTCACAACGTGAACCCGCCAGAGGTTGAACACCTCACGACACAAATCACCCAAAGTATTAAGAGCTCACAACATGAGTTGAGAGGATCAAGATTGAAACACAATCGAGGTGGAGATTGGGAGTTCTTTAAATTTTTTGGAAAGAAGACAAAAAGGAGAGAGGATCAAGTTCATAAGAGATGGAATCAAGAACTCACAATGTGATTGGGAGGTAGATGTGTGGAACTTGGTGAAGGTGATGAAATTTTTGCCTTCATAGACATTTGGAATAGGCGTGGTGGATTTGGTGAACAACACATTGTTTATTCATTATTGTCGATCTAGAAGCCCTATGTTGCATGCAATCTAAATTCTATATATTCAAAAGTGAACGATTATTTTGAGGACGATCATCATTTCAATCTTCATCCAATTTGATATAGGAGTAGTCCATGTTTTTTAGTGCTCGAATGATTGTTCAGTTTTAGATGACTAAACAAACCATGATCCATTTTTTTAAATCATTTTTTTACCCCCCAATCTTTGAAGGAGTGTATTTTCCTCGTCTTTGACCCATTTTGAATGATTTAAATGACTATGGGTGCACTTTCTAGTTATCTATATTTTATCTTCAGAGTTAGTGTGGAAAGGGGGCAGATTGAGTGAGAGGGGGGTGACTGAAGCACTAAGTATTCAGTCACCAGCCTGTTTACCCTAGCCTGGTTGGATTTTCACATTATTAAAACATCACCTGTGTATATATATTTTTTACGTATATACGAAGACCGATACATTAATACTGTATGCGAGTATTTTGTCGCTCATTACCTCCGTACGTTCCTCCCATCCAATACCGACGCCCCCCCCCCCCCCCCAAACCTAATCTCATCTTATCCGATTACAGACCGTCCGATCTCTAGATCGTACGCTTCACGACACTCGAAATCCCTGCCTTAGCCTTCCCGGGAGGCATCCGTTTTGTCATAGGAAGACGTCGCTTCCGTCCTTTCCTTCTCCGGTTGCTGCTCGCTACTCTTCAGATCAGCGTTTCTCAATTCCGTCTTCCGCAGTGTAAGAATCCCCATTTCGATCTTTGTCTCCAATTGAAGAATTCTTTGAGAAGATCAGCGACGTTAGAAAAAGCAGTCTAACTTTTGTTTTTTTTTCCTTCTCAAATTTTTTCCCCAGCATAAAACAGTTGGTGCTTCTCACTAAAGTACCGCGGAGCTACAAGAATCGGACTCCAAAGTGTTCCATCGCGAAGAGTTTTGTTTCTTCTCCAAAGAAAAATTATCAAACAGTCATGGCGAGCTCAAGAAAAAGATTTGAGAACAATTTGGTGATATAACTAGCGATTTGTGTTTTTGTTGAAGAAGAGCAAAACAACAGTCGAACAAGAAGAAGAAGGAGAAGAAGAAAGGTATCATGGACTTCGCTGTTGTTGTCGCTGGGACGACGACGACGGTGGTGAAGGTAGCGGTGGCTGCAGGAGTCACAGGAGTTTCGAGCTGTAATAACGCCGGCGGAACTCTTGTCGCTCGGCGAAAAACCGTGTCCAATGTAAGCATTGCGAGGAGGCAATTCTACGCGGGTAGCTCCAGTTGCAGACACAATGCCGTTGCCGCGAATGTCGTCGGGGAAATCTGTTCGTTAGGGAAGTCTTCGAGACGAGCAAGGGTAGTGATGAGGACGGAGACAACTGCGACGGGATATGCACAGGCACTGGCGGAGCTCGCACAGGGGAAGAACGCACTGGAAGCAGTAAACAAGGATGTAGAGAAGCTGACGGAGTTGCTAAACAACAACGAGCTGTACGAGTTTCTGGTGTCGCCGGTGGTGGAAGACGACAAGAAGAAGAGCATCTTGAAAGCAATAGCGGAGGACGCCGACTTCAGGCCCGATATTACACTGAGCTTTCTTTTCCTTTTGGTGGACAAGAAGCGCTTGCCAATCATCAAGGACATCAACAAGGAATTTCAGATCATCTTCTACGAGTCCACGGACACGCAAGTGGCGACTGTGACCTCCGCCGTCAAGATCGAGCAGCCGCAACTGGTCCTGATTGCCAAGAAGATCCAGATCCTGAGCGGGGCTAAGAATGTGAGAATCAAGAACGTGGTAGACCCGTCGTTGATCGCAGGTTTTCTTGTGAAGTACGGCAAGGATGGCTCTCGCTTCATCGACATGAGTGTGAAAGGTCAGCTTGACAGGTTAGCTTCACAGTTCGAATCTGCTGAGAAATCTGGCGTAATGATGTAATTACAGCAGCAGCAGCATCTCTTCTAACGCCAGAGGTGCATTCTGTAGTCAGCCCTCTTGTAGTTGATGATTCAGAGGGAAATAAAAACATCTTTCTGTAGCAGACTCTTGCTCCTGTCACTTGCCTGAGCTCCCAATATTTCCATAGATCAATTTTGCATTCTGTAGTCCGTTTTGTACTAGTTGACGATTCAGACAAAGACACTTTGTGTATCCCCCCTTTTTCCTCCTGTTGCGTCCCATAGTGCATATCTCATTGTGCTTCAGGTGTAGGGTTTATGGCCAATAAATTGCAGTGGAAGTTGTGGTTTCAGTCTTCTGAAATTTCAGAACTTCATTAAGTTATACAGAGAGAATATTGAACTACTGCCTCTTGGTCGCCATATCATATGTTTTTCAAGAGATGTGAAGTTTGTATCATATTGGATTTTGAATACAAAGAGATGTTAAGTTTGTAACATATTGGGTTTTTAATGCAAAAAGAGCTTCATTTTCTCTCATGTGTGTACCTGTATCTTTTTGTACACAAATAGTCCACTTCCAGATGCACTAAAATGGAATTAAGGTTCTATCTTCTCTTCCAGAACCTCAAGAGGCAGATTTTTGAATGATATGTTTGCCCTAAATTTTTTGGATAGATTTGCATTGTAAGGACTAAGATTTGCTCTGTTGGAGCTGATGTAAGTCAGCAGCCATGATGATGGTACCTAGCAATATAAGTATTACTCACTCTTCAAGTTTTGTTAAATCTGCTCAACATGACACCATGTCACCTCTGTGGAGTTGTTGTGGAGATGTCTCTGCAATCTCATAGATAGGTGTATATATCTTAATTAATTTGTGATTACTGGATACCTCTGAGAGAGGAATAACTCAGACATGTACTATTCACACCTCCTTCTAACAAATTTGAGGGGGTGTGTGAAGGGACCAGAAAGCTCAAAGAAACTGATGTTGAAAAAGGGAATAAGAACTGTTTTCAAATAATGACAATTGCTTTACTAAGAGACTATAGTCTGGGCTGTGTTGCAGAGCCAAACAATGACAACAGAAGCTTGTTGCATTAACTGCACTTATTTGACAAACCCTGACAGATGTCATGGTGATAAGAAGACAAGTGACAGGGGGAGAAGAACTCATGGCACAGAGCTTGTGTTGCATCTATGCGATTGTTGGGATCCACCTGTAGGCATTTCTCAATAAGGTCACAAAGGGAGTTGGGAAGCTTGTCTCTCATGTCAGCCCTCCGGGCATTGCTGCTTACCCAATCCTTGACTGTGAGAGGCAAGTGACTAAGTGACTGCAAACCCTGCATCATCATCAACCTCTCATGTGTGAAAATTTCTTCAATTGCAAGTAATGCCCAAATTTCAGAATACTTCATTGAAATTTTAGAAAAGTGAAGACAAGGTCATGATCCTTTTCTACCTAGTGCGAGGAATTGATAAAATACCGGAGGTAGTTTGTGTTTGCAACCATGTACTGTGGCAAGCTTGTGCAGGTCACTGGTACCTCGCAATTTTGCAATATCCTTCAAAGCTCTGCACTTGCATTTCCCCATTTCTGAAATTGTCAGTCACATTCAAAAAACATTGCATGCATGCCTTCCTTCCACATGGTTCCATGGCTTTCAGACAAGTCAAAGTCATAATGTCAGTCTTTCCATGTAAATCAGACAGGTAAAACTCATTGTGTCAGTCTTTTCTGGAGAAAGCATGTGAGATATATTTCAGTGTTCATTCATGTATTGATAATGGGGGGTTCAAATGTACAACTGCACACCAGTTTCGAGTAGGAAAGAAAGTGCCCTACTGTTCACTGCTGCTTGAAGGAAAAGGTGCTTTGCCTGCAACCAGTTGTAGTAGACTGACACCTGCAGACCAGATATCCAGTTTTGTTGTTTGCATGTTTGATTTCAGCAGGACCTGCACATAAAATGACACCAAAAGTGAGGAAAATAAAGAAAATTCATTAATCACCAGTCCGTGGTTTGTCACCTCAGGTACATACCCTGTATGCAACCTCAGTTTGTTTTCCCCTACATGCTTTCTGGATTTTAGGGCTGATTTGTCTATTTTTCTTCTCCTTTTTGGAAGAAGGCAAGCATAAGGGTGCATTGCCAAAATACCACCCAGACTGGAAACAAGAAATTGTTTTCAGTCTGGTACCTTGAGCAAAGAAGAATTGAGTCTCTTCAGTTGAGTCTCATGTATAAGCCCATTAAGTCCATCAAAATTTATCAGCAGATTTTGCAGAGCCATTTTATGAGCAGAGAAAAAGTTGACAACCAAGCTTTTGTCCAGTCTTGATGTATTGTAGAACTATTTTCTAGTCTTAACAAGTGCAGACCAAGGGAAGGGACACAGACCTCAGGTGCCCGGTAGCCTTTAGTGCCAGCACATGGTCCATCTCTTACCAAATTTTGTCGCCCCCCTGCAGCCATTGCACATAACCACATCAAAATTTCAGCTCTACATCACAGAAAGTTGCACTCAGAAAGTTGGGTCATTCACAGGATTTTGGCCCAGAACTTCCATGACTGAGAACACCAAATTGCAAAATGATGATTAAAGCTTCACTCCTTGAAGTATGATACCTTTTGCAGGTCCCTTTGGCAGAGATACACCAGAAGCAGCAGCAGCAGCAACTCTGGTGCTTGCTTGATTTTTGTGCTGCGATGCTGCCACACGCTTGCGCTGAGAAGCAGGTGGATTACTGGTTGTTGCAGTGGTGGTGGCAGGACTTTGGCTTCGGTTCTTGTTGAAGTATTGTGCATACTTCAAGACACTTACTGTCTGGGGCATCCATGCCAACTCTCCTAACATCAAATTTGGTGCACTTCCATCACATGCACCCCTTGAACATATCTGCTGACCCCAAGAAAATGCCCAGAGTGCTCAAATCTGTCCTTGTAATGAATAGCAGCTTATCTCATATCATCAGCTTACTCTTGATTTGATGAGTCCAGAGAAAGCAAAGGAGCTTCATGTTACAAAGAAGTATACCATGTATGTGACATTCAATCATAAATTTCTTTAGCCCCTCCTAAGCTAGTAGACTACACTTGACTACTCATGTTCATGCTCTCAATGAAATGGGGGAAATGCAGAAAGCTGGTCATGGATGTACTGCAGGCTTAGACGACAGTTGAGCTTCTTGTGACCCAGAGGGCGGTGGTGCAGCATGAGAATTCAAAACTACAGCTGCCTTTGAGCTTGAATCTGCTGCGACAGACTTTTTACAGATATTGTCATCACCAAGCATTTGCCTCTCCTCTGCCACACTCACTTTGGGAATGATTATGGCAGTTTGCTGAAGTTTGTGTTTCCTCTCACATGGCGGCATTGTCTCCCTGACAGAAAACTTGTTAAAACATGAGCTTTACCACACTGCTGCATTCCACAATTTCAGATATAGTGGAGGGTCTGACTTGAGGAGAATTGGATGTGAATATGCTCTGTACCTCAATATAGTCTGTTGACGCTTAGAAAGACATGATTCACTAGTATCTTTACAGGGTCGCTTGCCCAACACCTTCCCAATTGTTGTGCTTGATTCTCTGATCACCTCCCCTCTTCTACTTCTTCCTACACAGACAATTGTGTAGGGGTGGCAAATGTTATGCAAATTTCTCAACACAGGCCATCGTCAGATCTGCATTGATTTTCTTTGTTGAGGTGCAGTAGTACTACATCCACGATCTGTGATGGAAAAATGGTTGTTACAAATTGACAGGAAGTGAGAAAGGAAATTCATACACCAACCTGACTTTGAAACCACCTATACACCCAGCACCACAATAGCAGAAACACGCACTCAGAATTAGACATAATCATTGCCTGCCTGACAATTCTTCGTAAAACATAATACATCTCTTCATAAGTAGTGAGAATTTATATATAATTACAGTTTTTGTCAACCTGAAAGGAATTGAGAGATTGCTCTATGATAATAACATAATAAGAGATTTCAGATCTGACCAAAAACCAGCAATAATCAGCAGCATGAAAAAGATGAAAACCCCACCCTGAAGAAAAGAGAAAACAAGACCAAAGACAGAATTAAGGAGCAGATTGAACTGCAGCAACAGTTATACAAGTCTTTGTAAAAACTTGCAATTGGATTGTACAGACTCTGGTTTTCATATTGAAGGAAAATTTGATATTGCGATGACACAAGCAAATTTCAGAAAGGTTGAATTATGATGAACTGGGCATACCATTGCAAGGTTGAAGTCGACCAAATAGCCCAATCTTTGTTTCCGGGAAAACAAAAAATTTCCTGGCTTTACATCTCGGTGCACTATACCCTGCAGGACCACAGTTCAGAAAAAAATACTTCATTGTAGAATCAAGAGGATTAGAAAAAGAAGTGAATAAGGTAGCAACATTACCTGCTTGTGAAGATGTGCAAGTGCTGTGAAAAGGCAGAAGCCGTACTGTTGAAGCTCTTCAAATGTTATTTCTTTCCTTAAAACCTGCACTCACAGGAGGGTCTAGTGGCATTCAGTGTACACTAGGTTGAGGGTTGAGTATCAAAGTTTAATGGTCCCAGTTCAGGTATGAAGGGTGCAAAGTATGTGGATTAGAATAAGTGGGTTAGGGTTAAAGTTTAGAAAGTTTATCTTTGATCACCTCATCTCCGTAGCGGCAGACCCAGAGAAGAGAAAGAAAAGAGAAGGAACTATACAAAGAAGAGACTGAAGAGGAGAGAAATTGCAGAAGAAGAAGGGTAGCCCCAGAAGAGCAGAGAATATACGAAGCAGGGTGCCGCAAAAAAGAACCTCGGGTTTATCATGTTCTATGTACTGAAGCACAAGATTGGGTCGCTTGTTGATGAGAGTGTGACCACCATCCTCCTCCATTGCAACACCCTGCTCCTCATGTATCACCTCTTCACACCGTGTGATGCAGTGCTTGCCCCTGTGTATTTAGAATTAAAAAAAGGTTCATGAAATTATGCAGTAGTGAGGATAATACTAGAGCAACAAAAATTTAGACTGCTTGAAACAGTTGTGCACAGATGATGAAGAAGATAGGCAATGGACAAACAAAAGGGCTACTGCTGCTGCTACCAATGGGCTGGCCTTTTTGCTATCCAAAGTTAGTAGACCAACCCAACTCTTTGAAGCATTCGGATTTCATGGTTGACATAATTCAAAGTTGTCTTCTCCAAAGGACCTGCAGAGGAGAGGGAACAAAAAAAAATTACCCAACTCGGGTCAAAAGAAATTGTCAGAATAAATATTGAATGCATTCAAACTACCCATCTAATTTTCTTTCTGTTGCTTTCTTGCATCTCAGTCATATGGCATTGATGGTGGCAATTGACATCAGGGGGAACCTGAGGAATCTAAAACAATAGCTTGTCAGAAAGAGAAAAATGGAATACAGTACTGCATGTAAAACTTGGTAAAAAGCACTTCCTATTGGTTTGCATGTGTGCAGCAGAGGCAGCTTCCTTCATGTGCATAAAACAGGTGCAAGAGGGAGAGAGGGAGGGAAGGAGAGAGGGAGGGAGGTTACATTTTATTGCAAAGAGTTGGCCGTCACCTTTTCTCTTCACTCTATACACTGTACCATAGCCTCCTGTACCAAATCCATCCACCCACCCACCACAGGTGCTGGTTGGGTTCATCAGCCAGCTTTGTGGATGATGATCAGTGATCTAAGCTTTGCTTTTGGAGAAGGTTTCAGTGGAGCAGAATTTCCTTGGGGTTTCTTATGAAGTAGGAAAAACATAATTCCAAGAATCCAGAATGAATGAGAGGAGATTTGTGGGTGGGGGAGGGGGGCAGCAGATTGGGTACCAGTTCCTTCTTCTCCCTCTACCACGTAGTCCCTGAATTCAGGAATATGCTTGGGTTTGCTCAATTTCTGCTTGCAAGAGAGCACAAAAGGAGAGATGAGAATGGGAGAAATGAGCTTTGCTTTGAGGCTGTGGAAAACTTCAGCAGCAACAGGAAAAAAAAGGCACCACCACCCACCTGTTTGTTGTTGTTGTCAGATCCTTGGAGAGCTGCTGCTGCTGCTGCTGCTCCAGGCAATAGAGGAGGGTTTTGCACCAGCAGTGGTGATGGTGGTGGTGGTGATGATGCTGCTGCTGCTGCTGCTGTTCCTGCGCCGCAACCGTGAGCACCGTATTGATGATGATGATGATGATGATGATGGCCAGCAGGGGAGACTTGGACTTCCTTGTGAGCACGGAGTCTTCGGAGCGATCCTTGAAGCTGGAGCAAAAAAGAAGGAGAGACATCTACTAGTGTGGCGGAGGCGGTGGTGGCGGCGTCTTTGCTGCTGATGCTGAGACGCAAAGGCGATTTCGGAAGCTCACAAAGTGCTGCGACTTCCAGAGACGTCACGGGAAACAAACGACAGTTTTTACGCAAAGCTTCAATGCCACAAGCTTTCCCGATTCTCAATACCAAAGAGGCAAGAAAACAAGCCTTCTGGTAAAACAACTCCTCTTCTTCTCGTGCGTCGTCGTCAGGATTGCCTCCGTTTCCTACTAGAATCTGTCCTCTGTCGTCGTCGTCGTCGTTGTCCATGCTTTTTCGAATCTCAAAAACTGATGCCACTGCGATCCATTCCCCCTACTACTCTCTTCTCCTCGTTCGTTCCTTCTCCTGAAGAATAGAGATGACACTCCCGAAGAAGCGAAGCAGCAGCAAAAGCCTTCGGAAACACAAAAACTCCCTGCTTCCTGTTTTGGTTTTGTACACAAGAACAAAACTGAAAACTCTGGCCAATGTGCAACTAACTATGCGTAGTTTCTTGTATCGATGGGGGCGCCTTTTGGAGGACCATTGAAGGAAACGATCATTGGGAAATGGACGAGCTTCAACATGGGATTACGAAGCAAAAATTCGACGAGATGTCGAGCAGAGAAGAGTAACCGCAAGCGAAGAGAGAGGGAAGAGAGAGAAGAGACGACGCGGGAACGCTCCTTCCCTCCTTTCTCCTGCAAGAACTATTCATCCACTATTCATCCATCTTTTTCTGCTCATTCCATTTTTCCAGTCGTATTTTTGCTCTTCGGGCTTTTTAATACTCATCCGGTGGATGACATTTACTCTTCTTCGGTTTGTATGTGTACTGTAGGTAGGTAGCCTATTCGGGTATTTTGTATTTTTGTATTTTGTGTACCGTCCTAGCACCATGGCAAGTATTCATCCCACTTTTCTGTTCATTCCATTCCTCTTTTGTATGTTGTATATGTGTAGGTCATCCATTTTTATTTCTATTTTTATGCATTTTTTGCAATTTATATATATATATATATATAATTATTTTATTTTATTTTTTTGGTGTACCATTGACAAGGTTCAAACAATTCATTGTCAAACAATTATTTTATTTTGAAAGGAGTCTATGTCAAAAAAAGAATATTTCTAGAATATACTGAAAGATTCCCTAATGTCTTCACAAAATTTTGTTTGTTTGAAAATTTCAACATTTCTGAAAAATAATATAATTATTATTGTTGAAGATGCCAAGGTACTAACTATGATATTCATCCATTCTTTTGTCTGTTTTTATTTCTAACAAAAAAACACTTTCATCACTTTTTGTGTGTGTGTGTTTTTCTTTTGGTTTGTTTTACATGAATTGGGCCCACATTTAGGGCTTTTATGGAAATTTATAATTTATGAGGCCTCTCTTTATTTAAAGAATTTCTTAAAAACTTACCAACAAAATTATAATTTCACTCAATAGTCACAAGTTCACAACATTATTTTATAATTTCAATTACAAGTTGCCACATTTTATTTCATTTTTCTGTTGGGTGTTTTTCATTTATTAGGAAAACATTTTCTAAATGGAAATTACACAAAAGTCACTTCCGAAATTTTTTGGGTTAATTTAATGGTTACTTGGATCTTGCACGTTTTAAGATTATTCAGTTCCATAATAAGTTATTACCAGGGTGAGGCGGGTATTAAAAACTTCATCAACCCCTTTCTGGGTATCAAATTTGATAACCATGGCCATAAAAAATCAAAATATCCAGTTATTTTCTCTAACCATGATTTTCACTTATTATTTTTTGGGGTGAAAAATATCAAATGTCTGCCTATAACCGTTGGGTTCTTTCATGTCAACCTGATGGTTCTTTGAAGTTTTAGAAATACCCGCAACCAGCAGTTCTTTGAATCTGAATTCTTCAAATACCCGAACCCAACGGTTCTTCAATTCCCAAAAGTTTCACATGGCACCCAGGTCCGGTGGTTCTTTGATTCTGAATTTTTTTCAAAGAACCAGAACCAATGGGTATCACAAAAATCAGATACCCGGCCCAAATGGGTTGTTACAGGGAGCCAAAGAGGGAACCCAATTCTGGAAATTCTTCTGCCTCTCAATTTAAGCTTGTGCAATTGTAGGTTACAGAACGAACCATTATGCTACTTCCAATGGAGGTGCTGTTATAGAGAACAAGGGGTGTATCACATTTGTGTGACCTTGCCATTTACATTAAAAATTAGTCTCTTAGGGCAAATTTTTTTTTATGAAAACTCAAATATTTCACAATGCAAAATTATAATCTTCAAAAAATATTCTCTAACAGAAACCAAAATCCTTCAAGAGATTATAACTCTGTAACTAATCTCAAGTTTCAACACAAGCCAAGATATCATATTTCAAAAATCCTCATTTGAAAATAGACCTATTATTTCCTAGGGTCCAAAATCCATTAAGCTACTATACTCTATAACGAGTCTAAACAAAATGTCCTTGCCTTGGTAGACAAGGTCAACAAATCTAATCTCTTTGATGCACTAAAACAAAAGATGGGTGCATTTCATAGTTTTCTTCACTAGATTATTGTTTCAATGAAAATAATGAGATGATTTTTATTCTTTTTAAATTCCAGTGATGATGTTTCATCAGAAGTGGTTTATGTAGGATGGGTATATTCATGATCTTCACTGCAAAAATTTCAAAGTCATTTCAGATTATAATTCATCATAGATCAAATTTCAATTATATTTATTTTTTGTTTGTTTGTTTGTTACCCTTTAAATATATTTGTGTGTTTATATCTTGTTGCTTTTCTTGCATTTTTTTAATGTTTTTTTTGGGAGCAAATAAGTTTAATCTACACTCCACCGGATATATAGGATGGGTATTTTGGTGATCATCACTGTGACAATTTTAAAGTCATTTTGGATTGTAATTCGTCATAGATCAAATTCTAATTCAGAATTGTTTCTTTTTTGTTGTCTGTCTTGTACCCTTTCAATATTTTTGTGTGTTTATGTCTTGTTGTTCTGCTTGCACTCTTCAAATGTTTTTTTGTTTTTTTTGAAACAAATAAGTTTATTCTAAACTCCTCACGATTTTCCTATCCATTCTCAGACATATGACATGTCTGGCACCCCAAAGTGTTATCAAAGTGAAACAGAGAATTATCTTCTCCATTAGAACTTCACTAATTCTTGTCCAAACATTTCTCCAAACCTATCTTCCCACAATCAAGGAGATGACTCCAAACAACAAACTCAACTTGTTGTTGAGAATGCAGGCATTAGATTCTGACCTTTGAAAACCAGATGGTTGAGGAAGACCAACCATGCTCCTCAACATTTAAGTCAAGGCACGATTGTAGAGATCAAGATTTTGATCCAAGGCAGAAAATGGGAACTCCTTTGAGAATTCTAAAAACCACAGGGAAGGGGGATATCTTAGGCTTGGAGGCATCAGATGCTTGAGACATTACTACTAGCCAAAGGATCTGGGTCAGTTGGCTGCTTGAAAAGGCTCACCCATTCTCCCCCTAGCTACCTCCTTTGCAAATGTTTGAGGTCTTGGCAACATGCACTCACTTAGATGATATGTTATCCTTGCTCTTAAGTGTCCTTCCTCTGGTCTCAGTCCAAAGGGGTGTTCTGCTTCTGTTGCAGTCCATATACCTCCAGTTTGTTGTCTTGCTTACCAAGGCAAGGATATTGTGTTTAGACTCATTATAGAGTATAGTAGCTTAAGGGATTTTGGCCCGTAGGTCTATTTTTATATAAGGATTTTTGAAAGATTATATTTTGGCTTGTGTTGAAACTTGAGATTTAGTTATAGAGTTATAATATCTTGAAGGATTTAGTTTCTTTTAGAGGATTTTTTGAAGATTAGGTATATTTTTGCATGGTGAAGTATTTGAGTTTCCATAATTCTTCTTTTGCCTTAAGATACTTTTTAAATGTAAATGGCAAGGCTACAGTGTGACACACCTCTTGTTTATGTAATGTTGATCCAACTTTTTTCAAGCCTCTGCTATAAAGTTCAGCAGCTCTCTTCCTTGCAAAGCCAATTTTTTTTTTACTCCCTTAAATTTTGTGGCCTATCACAACTCCTTGTGTAGAAGATCATCTTGTGAGGAAGGGGCTTGGTATTTTATTTTTACTAGTGTGAACCTGGTGCATAATGCACCCCGTCGATCCCCCTCACTTGGTCCTTTGCATTTCCCACTCCAGTTCTAAACGGTGATGAACTCTTTTGGGAATAGAAATTTCATGCAGCCAATGGAAGGCCCAAGGGTGCCCTCAAGGTGCCTTGCTTTTATTCCTTTTAAATTTTGAGAAAAGGGGGTGGGGAAGGATTTCTTTTCATTTTTCTTTGGTTCCCAATGTGTTCCCCAACATAATATTACAATGTGTTCTTTCTCACTTCCACCTATTAAGACCCCTAGAACCCCACCCCCACCGCCTCCCCCCTTCCACGGAAAAAAATAAAAATCACAACCTTCCTAAACACTTAGCCCATGCATCCCTCGGGAAAAAAAAAAGCGCACCCAAATCTCCTCACCCACCCTCCAAATTTCAAAAATATCTCCCCCAACACCCTACCATTCCCCATCCAAAAGTTAATATCTTCAACTTCTTAGACTGTCCACCTATTGAAGCCAATCTTGGACTGTTCACCCTATTTTGGGGGGTTGCATAATTGCCCTCGCAGAGACTGTTAACAAGTCGAAATGTACAGGTTCAGATAGACGCACGCACAGACGAAAACCGTGGTGGTTGCCCGTTGCTTCACCGGCCTCTCCCTCCCCCACCCCCCAAAACCCCCGTCACAGATTTACTAAATTAATATATATGATTTTTAAAAAAAATCTAGGGCCTAGCAATCTTGTTCCATATGCAAGATCCCTGGATTGAAATGTTATGGTGACAAAAGGCCCATGTCTATCCTCTCACACACAACAACCTCTCCATCCTGTGTTTTTGATGGTAGCAAGCAAGCAAGCTTGATGGAGGCCTCTCTTTGATAACTTGAAAGAATTTCTCAGGCCTATGTGGCTAACCCAAGTGTGAACTTGTTACCCAACTAATTGAAATTTGAATTTGAATTTTTATTGAATTTTCAATGACAAAGGTTACTCAAAATACAATATCTAGTCTTGCACCTTTTGTCTAAATTTTAGGAAATTGTCTTCATAAAATAGTCTAATATGGCATGTGCTAGTAGCCCAAGTGTGAACAAGACCTTGTTGATAAAGCTTTTATTGTGAAAAAAACTGTTTAAAAATCTAATTTTACTTTCATAGACAAAATGACTCAAAATCCAATATCCCATTACCTTAGGCCTAAAAATTATAAAATCAGCTCCAAGAAATCTCACTCATCAAGGTCTTTCCAAAAATACAAAGAACTTGACCCAATTTCTCGAAAAAAATTAGTTTTGATTTTTTTGGGATTTTTTTGACAAAATTATTCAATATTCAATTACTCTTGCATTTCAAAGCAAAACTCTACCAAACCATCTTGATGCACCCTTAGTCATTGAGGGCTTTCCAATGGTTACCAAGAGCACAGTGTGGGCACCTTAGTTTTGGAGATCTCAACATGGCAACCAAAACAAACAAACAAACAATCTTCCTTCCTTAATAGATAGATTGGTTATCATTGGTAGTTGATTTGGCATTTTGCTCAACTCTAATAGTATTTCCACTTCCAACATTGTACGTACCACTCAGCCTTTTTGTTTGGTGGCAATATATGTATAGCCAGAAAGAAAAAATCAAATATTACTAAAAGTGATAAAATTAAGTGATGTTGGAGATTTTCAATAGCTAAAAGTTGACCAAGATTTAAGATTTTTCTTTCAGATTTCTATACATGGTTCTAGTAGGTAGCAAAAAAAATATAGAAGGATGTGTTTTTAAAAAGTACTTTCACAATTAGCTTTTTGCCAAAATTTGGCTAAATCTTCCTATGGATGATTGCCATTTTGGTTACATCACAAAATTGACAATCAAAACCATTGGTTTGGAGCTGTACATTTTGAATACCGTGCTCTTCACAAGGCCCTAAGTTAAAAGTGTTAAGTGAAAAAACAGGTTGTCTCAAAGGGAACCAAAAGGGGGTTGATAAATTAATTGGGGGATTATTCAAAATGGAAGCTAAGAGATTGCTAGTGCACAATTATTTCTTATAATGAAAAGGTTTAGTAAAAAATATTGTATAATTTTCAGCACCTACTTTGAGACTAAGGATGCTCCTACTTGCAACAAAGACATATTATTCAAATTCATGGGTTCATCAAAGGATTTAATCTTTTATATATGCTGGCATTTTGTAGATATTTAGACTTCTGATTTTTTTCCAAAATGATTTTTATTGCATCTAGTGTTAGGGTTAGTGTTAGTTGGGTTTACGATATCAAATTAATAGCTATTCTTGTGATCGAGATGAGATAAACACCCAGATTTGTAAAGAAAATGTTGTGTGCTTTCACTTTCTAATCTCCTCCATCTTGGCTACAGTTTCAATAAAGTACCAATTGCAAATTGGAGATTCCCTTGAAATCCATGTATTCACATAGAATGTTACAACCAGCTTCATACTTAGATGCCAGATGTTATTGCAAAGTTTGCGAATTGTGGACCAGGAAAGAACAACTTCATGATGTTGTTCTCACAACAAACCTCAGTGTCAAGTAAGAAAGTGCATTAGACTAGTATGCATACTTAGCCCTGGTGTCAGACTCCATCTTGTTGGATTGGTGCTCAGGTTTCAGAAACCTAATTTAGGATTTATTCCTTATTTTCAGTCTTTTGTTATGGTTTGCCAGCAGTCCATCATCAACCCTCTGCTGAAGGGACTCAGAATGAACTGCAAAGGGGAATTCAGCAAGCATGTGGCTAAAGATATTTTACATGTAGCTGCCTCTAATTGGCATAACAATACTCTGTGTCTTCACACAAGTGCAGGATTCTTCTTCCTTCCTCAAGTCTGGCTCCTTCCATCTTGCTTGAAATTTACTTCTTTTATGAAACAGAACTAAAACAAGCATGATAATATGAGAACAGAGGGACTACTAATCAACCAGCAATCCACCTGCTATGACTGCTGCCACAGGACACTATAACCTTGCCAATGATCTTGCATTTGTAAGAGTGATTCTCTGTAGTAAGTGGACTACTTGAAGAGTAATATAACTTCTTGTAGTTGACACTTTTTTCAGCAATTTTGGCTGCTCAGAGTCTGCAAAAACCTACCAGTACCAAAGTTACAGAAGAGTCAATGCCTCCTGTCCAGATGCAAATTAGCAAGCCAAGACTCTTATCTCCAAACCCAACCCTACACTGCAACCATTCAAATTATGTAGAGGTACTGAAGTAGCATCTAATATCACAGATAACTTGATCTACATTTGGTGCATGAGCTTTTCCACTAGTACCACAACATTTTAATTATCACAATCTGGAGTACCAAAAAGTGACCAACAATAGACTGAAACAGTCTCAGCTGAAAATGAGGCACATGCCTGCAAAGAAATCTTATCTATGAATTTTTACATTTTGTGATTTGTCCCTTAAACCCTCATATTATAGAGCTCTTTCTTTCTTTTTCATAAGACACAGACTGGGAGTGAGAAGAAATTGACCTCGGTAGTGGTTTCTTCGGTGGTGAACATGCCATCTGGCATTTCCTCTTCTAATGCCTGAGAGGATTGCTCTTGTTGCAATTGTTCCATGTAAGTTGCTTCCTCCTCTTCCTACCTCAACAGACCCCTGAAAATTGTCAACTTTTTCCTCTTGTAACTCATATAATAAAACCTACATGGTTGATTTAAGAGAAGCAAACCCATAACTAGCACACAACATTCGAAGGAAGAGTAGGTATGCCATCATCCAGCATTGGTTAATGAACCAATTGCAAGCAGGTAAATGTTCAGGAAGCGTTATCAGCAGCTGATGAGGGGCCTGTTTTCATGAGGTCTATAAGTTTTTTCATATCTTGACTCGTTACCAGGAGAGCAAATAATTCTTTACTTGTTCCTGCATTGAGGTTTCTTTGCTCCATCTCAACAGGGCCACAAGGCTTACAAGTCTTGCAAATACAGCCAAGTGTGTTTTTGTCTCTTTCACCAGGGATCTTCGCATGAGGAATGGATTAAATGTGCAGGTATAGCTATCTATCAACCATGCAATCTTAGCTCATTACCGAAGAAGTGGCAGCATGGTGTGCAGAAGTCCAGCCTCATGCACTAAATCTTGGGCACTCATTTGGCATTTCACAATCACTCCTTGGCCCAATTGCATCCAATTGGATTGAATACAACTTGTGGGCAAATGTTCAACAGTAGAGAAGTTTTTCTTAAACCAAGGTATCATCACAGCTGTGAGGTGACTTAATTCTAGTTCAGTTATGGAAACACTCTGTAACATTGGACATTGTTGCTACTTGCATGGAGTTCACTGAACCTTTCAATGTGCACCAATCAAATTCTCTGGTGTAGTTTTGGATCTTTGTAATGTCTGGATGCTTGTGTCATGCAGTATTTGGATGTGCTGTTGGGCATACAACCTTAACCTCATCCCTTGAATCACCTGAACATACATCTGTACGAAACATCCACAATGTTCAACAGAGTGTCCACTTGAACACATATCACCAGCTGCCTAGTGCTGAAGATGGTGCTGAAGAAGGCTTGTTTGGTTACATGGCTGCTTAACAAGCATCAACCTGCTTGTTTTTTGTATAGCCATAGAGGTCATTGCCAAGTATGAGTTCACATCAAAGGTCTTCAGTTGATGGATAAGTGAAACTTTAGCTGATAGGTGGTTTAAGACATGTCTTCAACCTTGAAATTGACACGATTGTGTTTATGTGAATCCCCTTTTAATCCAAGGGGTAGGTTTGCCTTCTATTTGCATGAGCCAAAGATCTCTTCACCTTCCATATGTGTAATTCTAACTATGCAAGTTGATCCCACATAATATGTTAGAATTGCATTTACAAGTTGCTTCAGATCTCCATATTGGGTTGTTCTATGTAAAAGCAAGTCATTCTTATCAAGCCCTTGACATGGTCAACCACCCTACTTGAAATGAAAATACAATGTCAATTGTTTGAAAGTTCGAATGTAGTCATCTGATGTTGCAACATACAAACAAACTCCCCTTTTCCCAATTATTGAAACCATACATTGTGCAATGTCTTTGAAAAGTTGCACATGGGCATGTCTATAAGCTCTTTTGGAGTGAATTTCTACAAGGAAGGAAAAAAGTTTGTTATGCTGATTTAAAATGAATGGTACCTTAGTTGTGAACTTATGAAGAAGATGGGGTGCAAGAGGAGATGTGCAAAAAGGTTAAAGACAATACAAGTATCATAAATCCTCCCCATTATTTCATACAAAAGTGCTAAAAATTGTGCCAGTTCTCTAAATTCTTGAAACTAGCTTCATTAGCTGCCCTTAAAAAATACCACCAATAACAAATTGTTGCATATCGAACAGTTGCCTCTTCTAAAAAGATGGCATTTTTGTATTCATAGCACAATGTCCTATGTTTTTTTTGCATCTCTAGCTTGATCTATTGTTATGTGTTTGTCTAAGGGTTGACTCTAATGAAAAAGACGAGCTTATTTTCTATTAACCATTGGTTCACTTGGATCTACGTTACCATACACAATTCAAATTGCATTCCAATTGGCCTAAATGATGTTAACCATGAATCCTTTGAAGTTTAGATTGGGAACACCATGTTTTGCCATCACCTTGTTTAAGTTCTACCACATTACAAACTTAGCCTTCGTGTCTTTAGATTGCATATCACCTATAGCAATCATCATCACTTTGTAATAGAAAGAATCATACACATGGCAAGCAAGTGATGTCCAAACCTCAACACGTTTTACATGATCAAACATGATCTAAGCAATTTGGAGGTTGTCGCCAAGTTACATTCGCTTCGCTAAATCATAGCCACTACCATCTCCATGCATGGACATCTTGAATAGAAACATTTTTTTCTAGAATGTATCATAACCATTGTTTGCCTTAAGAGCTAGAATGTTAAAAATGTACCTTTGTTCCATGGCCAATGTTTAAAACATGCAATTAAATTCCAAACATTGAATGAAGACAAGGTTATAAACTTGACCATCACTTGGTGCAACTTTTTGCTTTTTAGAACTTCCATTGGCCCTTCTCCATCCTTGTTTAGCATGTGTTCAAAAAAATATAATTACTCACAACAAATGCAATGACTAATGGGGTAGCCTTTAATGTGCAAAACACCTCCTCCTTGACCAAGGATTTAACTTGCTTGACAACTTTTCTAAAACAACCTTCCACCACCAAGTGATCATCAATACCTAAATGAATTGATGTTCAAATCAATTATCTTGCTTGTGCATGACATAATAGATGCAAGTTGCACACAAATTCACATAGAAGGAGGCATTAGTATAATTTTTTCCAAAAAAATAGACCAAGAGTAAAATAACATTTTCTAAAGTCATGACCAATGTTGCCACTCCAAGCCATTTTGTTTCTACAATTGTTAAGAAAAATAAATCATAGACATCATTTTGGCATTACAAATGGCCCAAGCACATATCTCTTCGAAAAGTAAGGTTGAAATCATTTTAAACATTAGTCATCTTAACCTTGTACCATGCATGGCCATCACCTTTCATGTCCATTCCTTGCATGTACTCAAAGTGACAATTTATACCAACAACAAAGGGGAGTTCAAACAAAACATCTCCATTATATGTGGCCAGAATGTAATGAACATTATCAATGCAAAACTTATCATAGTTCAAATCTTTCAATTTAGAACTAACATGCGCAGCAAGCAACATTGCCTTGAGACAATCTATTAAGGTAGATGCAAGCTATGGTGACTCACTTTTGTGACAAAACAATGTTTTTCCCCTAGGTACCCTTTATTCAAATGCATATGATGATTAATATATCCTTAGGTATATTAATTGGGACTTGGATCTAGATTATTAAGTTCATTATCAAGAAAATTGTGTAGTTACTTGTTGATAAAAAAAAACATTTGTTAGTAGTAACGGACTTCTGAAATCGAAAAATATTGATTGGTCATCTTACTGGAACATCAAAAAATATAAAATCATATATTTATTCACATTCCAAATTTGTTATTGGGACTTGATATATAATGTAAAACAAGATGATAAATTCATATGAAGAATATTATTTTTGAAAATTTTAATTATTTAATTACTAGGGAGTTTTGAATGGGTAAAATTTGACCAAGTTTTCATAAGTCCATATGAGTTGCAATTTTTTTTGTTTTTCAAAAAAATTGTCCCAAAATCATATTTTCTAAAAGTTTTAGATGGGGCATTATTTTTATGGACTTTGTGGGCTTTCCTTTAAATACCTCCAGATTTAAAATTGACATCAGCTATGAATACAAGTTTTCACATAGATTTGGGAAGATTTATAGGTGATTGAACATGTATTATTCAAAGATTATAGTAATATTATTTTTTAAGTAACAATAATGTCCATTAGAATCATTCTAAAGAATCTTGTATGGATTTATAAGGAGTGTAATTTCTATCAATATTGAGCCATCGTAATTTGCATACCCATTACACTAAACACAAATGGTTTCCTATGGAAGGAATGTCTTTAATAGAATATGAAGAATCAACAAAACCATAAACAAAATGAATCATGTGTAAAAAATATTTTAGTTTTTGAAAAGAGTTTGGAGGTGTTCCATCTTCATCAAAAAAATCACACAAATTTATGGACAATCATTGAGGATCGACACAGTTAGGTATAACTTCTTACTTGATATTTACAAGATGTAGGATGACATTGGTAATAGATGTCAATTTTCGACATCAAACATATATTTTAAATTTTTTTGAAAAAAAATTTGTAATAATCTTGAACCTTTTAACATTCACCTTCCATTCCAAATCAAGGTCACCAATGATTGGAACCTAATAAATAAATCTAGTATTGCCATCGTACACATCATCCTTGGAGACATGAATAATTCCTGGATGGAAATCGAACATTACACAAACATTTTTTGTGAAATGTGAGATTCCAAACTCACCAGCAAAAATAGTGAGTTCAATTTTACCCTCGACATGAAAAGTTAACATTTTATTAGAAATCAAATAGACCAAAGATTTGAAGAGTGAGGTGGAGAGACATTAAAAATAACAATGTTCTATAATAAAACAGATGACAACTAGTGAAATTAAAAATGTTGGTTAAAAATTCAAAGACAGTGTGTAAGTCTTCTTGGAAAATCCACAACAACCAGAAGAGTGAGAGGAATGTTCAATAAAGAAGAAACTTCAAATTTCAATTCGGTTGGAAAATACTCATATCTTATATATTAATTCATTAAGTCTGTCAGTGTGTCTGTCAATGACAGAGGTATAACTGACAGCTGATGGCTGATGGACCTGCCACAAGTGTGAACAAGACCCAGATGATAGAGTCCAACTGTGGGCCGTCTTGCTCTCCTCTCCCGCTTACGTCTCTTCTCCCTCGCTCGCTCGCGCGCTCTTTCGCTCTTTCTCCTCCCACGGTCGTAATAGCCCACAAAACTCAACGGATCCGACGAGTTCCTTCAGAGTTTTTGTAGTTTTTGTTTTCTGTTGCGGGTTCCAAGAGCAGGAGTTTGTTTGTTGCACATTTGCCGCCGGATGCTCAGACGCAAGTGAAAATTCAATGGACGAAGCCAACAAGCCGACATTACAAACCACACTATATTTAATTCATGCCTTCTAAGTCTTTCAAAATATATAGAAACTTTGGTTCTAAATTTTGATAAAATGTTTTTGTATTCCAATGAAAAAAATTGAAACTCATTTTCCTAAAAAAATTCATGCATGCATGCAAATTCCTAAAGATAACCACTCACCAATTATCTTAATTTCATTTGCACAATCTGTAGATCCCTCCTCTGTACGAATCACCCACCCACATAATTTTAGAAGTAGAGCTGCATCAATTTCGAGGTCTTCAACCCATCACCAGGGACGACATCGGTGTTTTCCTCGACACCAGTCCCCCTTAACAAATTTTTTGTTTTTTGTTGCGGGTTCCAAGAGCAGGAGTTTGTTTGTTACACATTTGTCGCCGGATGTTAATCACAGATGGTATAATTCTGACTGCTACTCTCCCACACTTATATGAGAGGTGATGAGTGTACTCTTCCAAGACAGCAAAATGTGTGCAACAGTTGCAGTGAAGTTCTTTTAAAGTCAGTGGCTCATGATGTTGCCCCTGGTTGCATATTGCAGGGGATGGTGCATGGAACCAATATATCTACGAAATTGCAACAATTCAATCTCCACAATAACAAACAATTTGAAGGTAACATGGCAACTCAGTGCAGTCATTACAAAATGTGAGAATATTAATCACCTTCGTGACAAATTACACTTTGCTATTGTAAAAAACATATATATGTATATATGTTGTTTCTTTTTGACACGAGCTAAATGTTGTGCAACTGATGTTGGACACCAGCATGTGTGTTGCAAATCTTCTTGGATGTGACTTATGCATGAGAGATTGTGAGTGATGTTTGGATGAGAACATCTGTGGGTAACTAATGCTCGAAAGATGATTTGCAAAAAGTAGGTTCTTTTTTATTTTATCTTTGCCAAGCAAAGAGAGATATAACATTCTGACACACAGGAAAGACCTAGAAGAGTATGAGAATGAAAAGATGTATTTTCAATATTTTTGAATGATTGCAAAGATGTAAACTATGCAATTTCCATGAAAGGCATATGAAAATCGAGGTTGGAAAAAATTCAAATCTTACTGTGTTGGTTTCCTCTCCATTAAATTTTTAATGTCATATGCATTAATAGCTACTGCATCTTGAACGAATTACACTTTGCCAACAACCAGCTGATACACAACAATACTGATCAGGATTTCAATAATTTCCAGGAGTCCTGCATGTTGCAAGAATGGCGAGATCTGATTATGGATCATACCAAGTTCAGCTGGAGCCATGAGCTTGCACCAGAATTATTATTTCCAACACAAAAAAACACATAGAAAGAAACGGATAATTTCATTTGCACAATCTGCAGAGCCCTCCTCTGTACGAATCACCCACCCACATAATTTCAAAAGCAAAGCTGTATCAATTTCGAGGTCTCCAACCCATCACCAGGGACGATATCGACGTTTTCCTCGACACCAGTCCCCCTCAAGCACAAGACCTCTATAAATCCGATACTCATCATCAGGTTCACCATCACTTTCAAAAGAATATTGATGAGAGGGTACGATTTGGGATATCAATGACGTGCCTTGCAGGCACGGGTTACCACTAGTTGATATTAGGTAGCATAATTGTAAGCTAAATCCAAATCTCATAATAGGCCAAAAGTATTAATGGAATAACATTAGCACTAAATTAATATGTTGTGCGTCAATAACAACATTCAAATTAATTTCATGTGAAAATTTCTAAAAATTAATACATGGCAAAATAACATGGATGCAACATGGGGCATTCATTTGGTGTGAATCTCACACCAAATCTTTGGATGTTTTTTCAATGTTAATGTCATGGTGAAATTTGTATGCATTGTTTATCCATGATAGTAACATATAATACGTCATGCCCGAATTTCATGTCCACTTAACATGACATTATTAAACATAGAAAATATGCATGGTTCATGTCATTGTTATTATTGTTACTTACATGTTAATCTCACATTCCCAACCTAACATAATTGACATGCTTGTATGAATGTATGAAATTCATGTCCATAATATTGTCATTTCGTTGAATTTGTGATGTTACCCTAGTGACAACAAAATAAAAATAAACAGTGTAAATATTTTATGGAAAAGCTTTTGGAATCATAGTGAGTTGTGTACAAACACACCACAATGACATCGGCCTCAAACTCTAGAGGGTGATGCTTAGTATTTTTGAAGTTGTTATGCATTACAAGCAAACATGTTGCAGCATCATCACATTGAGTTAGCTTCGGTTTCATGTTCCGTGCTCCACAATGCAACCATTATGCATCTCACAACGTGCCACAAGCAACTTGCCACATCATCAAGTTTTGCATAACAACTTCCAAAATTGTGCAACAATGTGCCAAAAGCCACCTTTGCACAACAACAAACAACACTTCTATTTAAAACACACTTTTAAAACCTTGTTAATTTTTAAAAAAAGAAGTTCCAAAGTAACAAAGAGGAGCACATGATCAACAATTATGTTGCAAGCAAGCTACAAATAAGAAATGACAAATTGGAACTAAGGCAAAAATGCTTGAGTGTGAAGATTTATTCCATTTGATAAAGACCGTTAAGGTTGGCTTTGTTAAAATGTAAATCACAACATTGATTGCAAGTGAGCATGGGATGCATTGAATAACAAGGGAAATGTGGGAGATTGTGGGCACAAGAAACATGGACATAATCAAAGCATGTTGATGAAACATACATGATTTCCTTGTATTCAGCATTTTGCCACAATAATTTAAATTTTTTTTGACAAGCTAATCAAATAATTTTCCAATTTTTTCAGCTTCAATTTTTAAAAATAATTTCTGCCAAAGCTCTTATTCTAATGCAATAGGCAATCTGACAAACAAATAATTCACCACCCACAAAAAGCAAAGGGCAAGAAAGAACCAACCAACCACCATACATTGGAAGCCCGTTTTAACTCAATTGCAAATGAACCCTTGGTCAACATTGCATTAGATCTCAATAATCAATCCTTAGAAAAAATACTGAAGTATGTAGTAGGACATAAGTGGCCATGCCATAAATAAATGCTGATAGATTGTAAGGATTCTGGTGAAGGCTAGTGGGTTGTTGGTGAGTTGGTAGTAAAAATAACAATTGAGATAACCACCATGGTTAGCTGCTGAACTGAACTAGTAATGTACTAGCTTACCAGGCCCACCCAAGGAGTGCATTCTGAATAAAATTGGCCAATTCATCGATGTTAAAAAGAGAGACATCAAATTTGAAAAAAAGTAGGCAATGGTGTTAATCTACAAGATAGGTGGCAAATTTGGCTGCAAGTGCAGATTTTGCCTCCCAATCAGGTGGGAGTGGGGTTAAAGTAACCATTTGCTATGAAAGGAAAATTCTCTTTACAAAGACTCTCAGAAGAGATACATATAACACTTGAATTGCATTTAGGCAGTTTGTGGAGTAAAACTTCCCCTCTTGAGAAGAGTGGATGACCTTGAAAGGGTAAATGGAACAAAAGACATGTGCCAAATCCAAAACTCTAATGTGGTCAAGACTGATCTGAGAATTGGCAGTTCTGTAGAGCCAAAAGCTTTCTATTTAGTTAATCTCCAAATATGTTATGAAACACAAGTCATGTGGCAAATCCACAATGAAGGCATATCTGCAATACTATTAGGTCTTGAAGACAAAGTGAAATAGGTTTGATAGATCTGTTCGGTAGAGTAGATTCTTGCACTCTATGATGACTCTTTTGTCTTTCTCCTGTGCCCATATATATAGGTTGTCACTAGGAACTAACAAGTGAGGGGGAGCCAGGTGAGTGGAAAAAATTCAAGCCATATTTCAGGCTCTACAATCTTCTGAAACACTATCACCACTTACAGATTCTTATAAAGTGCTTTCTAGTCAAAGTTGGTTGTGGCATGGGTTTCAATCTCACAAATCACCTATCGTTGATTTAGATCACCTCTAGTCTGATTCTTGAACAAAGATTCTCGTCTGCTGGAGAAAGAACTTGACTCTACTGCGGTACCCCTAAAACTTAGGGAAGTGGAACTGTAAGAGGTAGGCTTACCATCGTAAACGCCTCTTGATGAGGACAAATACCACCTGTCTCCAAGGCTGGCATCCCTGGCATGTTGCACCTCCCTCAACCCACCCCTTTCCTCAAATGATTGATACCCTATCCCCATCGAACTTGGTCCAATTTGCACCGCTGGATTCTCTATTGCCAATGGGTCCCTCTTTTTGCCCAGAAACTGCCATGCACCGAATAAAAGAAAAAGACAAAAAAACACAGGGCTACTCCAAAGCTTTGCATTGAAATCTGAGAGTTTGTGCACTGGCAAGTTGGATCGGTACATGCCTACATAGCCACCTCCAAACGCAAGAACCACTAGCTTGTCACGATTGCAAGCCATTATAGGGCGTCCTTGGCTTCTGGGCAACGGGGTGTTCACAAAAGCCAGTGCAATGTCACTTGTGGAGGAGGTGAAAAGCAGTCGTGGTCCTCCCACCTTAATATTTGCATAGCTAAAACCCACCTGCAGAGTTGTACTGTAGACAGAAACATGCTCAGGAGTAGCTACAAGCAGGTAACCTTTGATACCATGTGCAGATATTGGACCCTTAACATCCAGCTTGTGCTTTGTTCTTGCATGACACTCAAAGTGAAGTGTGTCACCTGACAGTGCAACATAAACAAGGTCCCTCTCTTCAGTGAAACCATAAGCTCTAGAACGCCCTGCTGCATCAAATGCATAAGAAACAACAGTGGAGCTATTGAGGCCTGCACATGGGCTACTTCGAACAACCATAGTACGCAGATCAAGAGACCCAGCTCCAGATGCTGTCAGAAACAGCAATCGTGTGTTTGGGCCTTGCAGGAAGGCCAGAGGGCAACTTGATGAGTATGCAACTCCAAAAAGAGTTCCATTCTCACGAAACACTTGCATTTTACCTGCAGAGTCTGTTACTAGTATGTACTGTAACCTGCCAACTTTGTACATCTCCAGATTTGTTATAGATTTGTTTGAGCCCCCTTCTTGAAAACCTGAATTCAATCCAGTTCCAGATGAAGAATCCAGCTGAGACTCATTTTCAGATGAAGATGAGACATGGAAACCCTCTTCACCTGATGAAGGTGGGACAAGGGAGTGAACATACTCAATAGCTAGGGAGTAATGATTATCAGCAAATGAAGGGCTGCGGTGAATGGTCTCCCAAATGTGATGCACCAGCACAGATCCATCAGAGTGACCGGTAATAAGGAGGGTTTCATTTTTTCGTAGCAGTGTGAAGGAGAGCATGGCAGTGACAGGCTTGGTTGACAATGTGGCATAGTCCACAAGCAGGTCTCCATGTTTGAAAAAGATGTAGATTCGGCCTTTGACATCACCCACTGCCACATACCGGCTCATGCCTTCTTTCCCATCCTGTGGCAGTACATGAAGGCATGACACATCTGCATCAACCTTTACTGCTGAAACAAACTGGAAGTTCTCTGACCAGGCTGGCTTATAACGTGCCACTGTCATGCCCCTGTACTTGGACCTGGAATCCCCAGGATCTTGCTTGATATTGTCTACACCTGGAGGAATAGAAGTCAAGACGTGTGCCTCCTGCCCAGGAAATGTGGCATCCCTTGGTGCCAAATCATGCAGGGGTAGTGTCAGGTCAACATCTTGATTCATGGAGACATTGTCATCAGCATGCAACTCATAAAGATTAGTGGTAGTCTTCAGCCTCCCTGTACTACTACTTTCTGCAGGACCAGCGGCAGAGCTCAAATCCTCAGAACCATCACTACATTGCCAGAGTGTTGTCGTGGCAGCATCATCATGTGGCAATTTGCAACTCCCTACATGATCAACCATGTTTTCATGACCTGAAGCTAATGGACATTCTGGTGCTTCCTCTCTTGTTGAGATCTCAAGTGCTTGAGCAGATACTAGCCTCTCCAAAGGAAGCCTGTCAAGTATGTGTTGTAATTGTGTGACAAGATCACCTAGCTGTTCAAGCTGAGCTGCTTGCTTCTCCACCAATCTATGCAGTTCTATCAATCCCGGTTCACTATTGAGGCTGTGCCCTACTTCCAACTTCTCCTTAGGTTGGGCTAGAAGTGCTGCTCCTGTGTTGTGTGGAGTCAAAATTACAAAACATAGGCATGTCATAGCTATGAGAAGAACCCAAGTCTCATTCCTGTTCTTGCCCATCCTTATGCCCTGAGTACTGCTCTAGGATTTTGATGACCATGAAGAAAACCTCCTGAGGTCACAACACCAGATCTCTCTGTACCCCCAACACCACCCCACATAAAATCAGTGCTTGTGGCAACGTATTCCCTTTCAAGAATGAAAACCTTCACCCACAATTCCCCCCACCTCTTACCAATCACAAAGCTTCACCGAGGAAGAGATCATGGGATGTCCAATGAGAAATCAAATCATAACAGACTCATCTGCAGTGCAGGAAAAGGTTGCAAACACTGCAAATGATAGAGAAGCGCCCTGAAAACAGAAACTCCTTTGAACTAAAGCACACACAATTGAGTGCATAGGGAGATGCAAGAAGGATCAGCAAAGAAATCATCATCGAACTGCAACAGCATCACCTTCAGATGACACCAAATGCACACTATCTTCTGCTTACACAACCATTTGCTGCATTGAAACCCTCATCAAACAACCAAATGCAGTAACAAAGCTTGCAATCATACTCAAACCAGACAAACCTGCACCCGTTGACACTCCATGATCATGACTTGAGGATCAGCAACACACTGTTATCATTTATGAATTCTTGATGCTCTCTTGAGCATGCAACTTTATGATGACCAATCAATAAACATCGTATTCTAGACGCGGTTCAACTGCAACAAGTATGCGGACCACCGAATACGAAGAATCGTTCAAGTGGAGTAAAATCGCGCACATCTCTCCATGGATCTGACACTCCAGTACTCCGAAAATTTGACAAATGAGACATTCAAACACTGCTTCAAATGGTAAAGACAGTCTAAAGAGCGGGAGCTCCTGCTGCTGCTTACCACAGAAATGAATTGTTGTTATCGTTGTGGTGGAACAGCAGTACTTCATCGTCCTACTGCGGCTCCCGTCGATTACATGGATAGCATACATATCATTTCTGCTGCCAAGACACCGAGGGGCGATTCTACAAAGCCAGGTACAACAAGAAACAATTGAACCTATCAGCGACAAGAAAAGTCGAGAGCACCAAATCCTAAAACTGTTCTTCTAGGGTTGAAAATCCACGGCTGTCGAGAGCTTCAAACCTCAAAAGCTCTTTTTGTAGGGCTTGGTCGCAGCCGCTGCTGGGGCGTCGAGAACTACTCCTTTTCCTTTTGAAATTTCACAGGCCCTTGTTACGGCAGTCACTGGAGATGGCGGAAGACAGGAGCGATCTGCAGCATGTGCAGCCTACCTCTCGTTGCGTAAGCAACAAGCCCTCTTTATCTCTGTTTCTTCCTCACAGATCTCTGTGCGGCGCATATTGCCTACGTAGTTCCTGTTGCCGAAGTCCTTTCCTCCACAGGTTTGCTGTGAGAAGTGATGTCTTCGCTGCATTTTAAGGTTTAGAAGCTTTCTTTCTTACTTCTTCATGTCTAGCTAGACGAAGAAGAAGGTGGAGATGGCGGGAGGTGACCACATGGTGTGGCTCCGCTTTTGCATCTTTAACCACTACCTTGTGGCCAAGGAGTGGAGACTAGATATCCGGCCGCACAGCTGGTTCGAAATGCTGGCAATTGGGGTTTAAGGATTGGCATAAGGAAATCTGGTTTGTTGGAATTTCATAGTTTTGTTTTCGGGTCCATAGATTGCAGTTAAGGGCTGTGCAGATGGACACCTTGATAACGTCTATGCTACTGGTCAGTACCTGGAGGGTGTGCATAACATCAAGATTGAGCTTCTCATTTGCTGCAGCAATTTCCAGGTCTAGCTTGTGCAACAAGTTGTGATTGATTTTTATCAGTTGCAAAAGAATTTCGGACACTTCACAAGTGTGAATATTTTGTTGCAGCTTGATGATCTTTGTCAGTCTTGATTCAGGCTGTTAGAAATGAACATGACTTGGAGTCGCTGTTGTGCCCACCCAAGTATCACACCATGAATAGCTTCTGGACCAGAGAAGTCACCATTTCCAATTATCTTTGTTGGAGGGAATCATGAAGCATTCAACTACTTACAGGAATTGTAAATTGCTGCATCTGCCATCACAACTTTCGTACAGCATACTCTTGGTTCCTTATGTGTTTGATGCTGTTCTCTGTATGTAAGTTGCTGTAGCAGCCATCACAATTTTCAAGAGGTGTACTCTTGGTCCTTGTGTGTTTGATGTTGTGCTCTTGTATGATATTGGTGATTGATTTCATGTAGGTTTTGTGCAATGGCAGTAACCCTAATTGAGCATTGCTGAATTGGTACAATGAATGGGCTAGGTCAGATACTATGGCAGCTTTGTAGCACCAAATATCTATTTCTTGGGTTTTGCTGGAGTTGTTCAATCTGGAGGCATCTGCATTTTCAGTTTATCCGGGATCTTCAACAACTGTGACTTCAGAAAAGGTGACGTGAAACAAAACCCTGAACAATGAGTGTTTTTTTACTTATTTCTTTTGTGTCTGTAGTTTTGAATTATGGATAAAAGGTGGATTTGTAACATGCTAGAGTTTTTTGAAATGATTTTGAGCATACTCCGTATAACAAGAACAACATAAAATTGGTACATCATGTAAGGGAATATGATGTTCACAGTTGTGAAGGGAGCAAATCTTTGTTTCTCATGATTGGCCTCGTGGTGTGATTAGCCAGTATGGCAATGTTCAGCAATTGCTTCACCATAAGCCAGACTTCAGAAGAGATGTACTGATTCCAATCTTACTAGTATTTTTAACTTTCAATTATGTTGATGACTATTGTTTGCTGCTTCTTCATTGATAACTGTGCAATTTCATCCATAGGGCTATCTGGGAGTTCAATCAATTTGTGGTTTACATAGAATCAAATATGCTCTTAGTACTCAGAAAACTCTTAAATTTGTTGTGACAGATTGAGACAAATCAATTGGGAAGCAAGGCTGGTGAGCAGCTGCTGCATGAGTTGAAGCCTTTTTATTAGTTCTGTGAACTTCTTCATATCAAGTTCAGTGCCCTTGTTCCGCATGCTGGCCATCACCATCCCACCAGATTCTTGGCTCTGGATAAATTCCTTCCTAGGTACAATTATTTGTAGGTCATTTTCTTTCCTGCTCTGATAATCTGATACCAAATCTCATGCTGATGCAATTGAATTTATGCTATTAGGATCTTGGGTTACCTTCATCATTTAGAGGACATCAAGGACAAGATGGGGTGGGCCTTGCAAGATTCTGCCCATTAGTTTGTAAGTTTTAATTCAATTTTCTTGATTAAAGATGCACTGTCAGTTCATCAGGGAGTCGATAGCAATAAGGGTATGGGGTGCACCAGACTTAGTTGACTTTGTAAGTATCAGTATTTCCATGATGTCATATTCCATGGCTAAGGGTGCTTCCGTAAAAGTGCCAAAAGGAGCTTGAAAAAGTTTGATGGGAACAGATACAGAGCATAATTGTCATACTGTTTCTTTATGTGATCACCAGGCACAGGATCCAGAGAACGAGAATCAGAAAAGCTAACTATTTTCCTTATCTCATGTTAGTAACTTCACATCTTACTGATTGTTGCAGTCCTTGTTTGTGATACTGGTTCAGGTGATAGATACCTGGAGGTGCTAGACCACTGGAATTCAGATACAACAAAGAATGGCTGGCCATTACTCAAGCATACAACACCTTTCTGCCATCTGATCAGAAACCTGCACAGTTTGGGTATCTTACAGTTTTCTTCATCCTCCCTCTCTTGCTGTGTAGTAGCTCTGAAACTTTTGACTTATATCCTTTTGTGTCCTCATTCACAGCAGGATGCAGCAGTTGACTTGACAGCATGCCAACACTGGATTGAGAAACAGTTTGCAGAAAGAGGATATGCTATTTTGTCAAAAAATTTGAGGATGGCACCTGCCTATTCTCCCAATAGTGCAACGTGCAGAGGAGGTCTACCTCCAGGTGCTGTAGTATTTTGTTTTATGCTAATTTTCACACCAGTTGTGATAGTGTTTGATCCAAGTAGAATTCAAATTCAATTAGTTAGTTTTTCATTAGTTATTGAAGTTAATCATGGTGATTATTCTTTTAATTTAGTTTAGTTCGTTTTTTTTTGGATTATGTCTTTTGGTGTTGATGTTTTGAAACTTTATTATCATTATTGTTATCATAAGTTTGTGAATGAGAAGAGTCTTGATATATTTTTGATCTTATGCATCATGTTGGCGAGTAAATTGTTTTAATGTTTTTAGTTTTTTTGTAATAAAAATATTTGTGTTTGCACCTGATTTTTTATTTAAAAACATGAGATCAAAGCTAAAGTTATTTGATGAGAAAGTTGAAGGAGAACTAGATTTTAAAAGTTTACAGCTATTTTATAGGAATTTATCAAGTGCAAAATAGAAGATAGAAAGAAAAGAAAGGGAGATGAAAGATCTATAGGATCAAAGGTTGGGAAAGTCAAAGTTTTAAATCTAGATCTATGATCAAAGGATTTTGAAATGAAACTTGGAAAGAAACTTGAAAGGATTATAAAAGAGTATGAAATGTTTCCATTTTTAAATTTAAAAATAAAACGGGTTTGTTTATTGAGAGTTATAAAGTTTTGAGGATTTTGATCCAAAGTTGATTTGTTGATCATTTTGTTTTCATTTGAACCTTTTTGAATTTGCAGATTTGTGGGCTTATATATCATAAGAGAGTACATTTGTGGAAAGATTACAAGTCACTTGGATGTGTATTGAAAGGAATATGACAATTGAAATTTTAACTTTGGATTAAAGGTTAGTTTCTATTGGAAATGACATGTTTTTATGGTGTAACTTTGAAAAGACATTGAAATGGTGAAAAAAAGTTTGAAATAATTTCATATTTGGGTCCTAGTTTGAAGTTAGTTAAAAAGAATGTCGAGATCTCGCATTTGATTAAGCCAAGGGATCAAAATTTTGACAATTCAAAATAAACATTTTTTTTAATGTTGTAATCAATTTTTCTAGCCTTTGCAATTCATAGATCAATTTGTTAATGGTGAAAACTATTGGCATGAAAAAATTATAAAAGTTTTGTATTGGCTTTTGGTGAATGTGTCTAATTTAATGATTATGCATATACAAGATGCAAAATCACCCTTGCATGTTTGGGACACATTGGTGAAAATGTATAACATCAATACACAAATATACAATGCAACTCAAGCAAAAGTTGCATAACTTATAAAAAACAAGTTGAGCATCAATGATTATTCTATGAAGTCCAAAAAACTTATAGATCTTTTCGCATCTTTTCAAACCCCTACAGATGATTCGGATGATTTAGTGGAATGGTTTGACCTTGAATGGTTTTGAAAAATATTATAATCAATTTTGAACTTTAATTGCAATTCGAAAACATTTATGAACTTTCAAATATTGATACTCGTTTTCATAAATGAGAAAATGAAAGTTGTTGGTAGTTCATCCAATGGAAGTTCCCAAGAAATTACCTTTTATTCAAATATTAGTAAAAACAAAATTGATCAAACATCATCTCAAGGTTGTGATGGAGGACATGGAAATCATGGTGAAAATCACCAACAAGAAAATCAATCCCATGATGGTGGATGAACAAGCCCTAAAGGAAAAAGGAGTTATGGAGGCCATGGCAAAAGTCATCAAGTTTAGCAATCAAATGATGGTTCAAATTGCTAATACTACAGGAAACTTAGATGTGAGTTGATTAATTATTATCAAAGGAAGCATGACATGAAAATTGAAAAAATGCAACAAGAGAATTATACATCAACAAACAATGAAAACAATGAACAATTATTTATAAAGTTTTGTATGGCAAATTCAATCATAAGAAATGTATCGAATATCAACAATGTATGGTATGTGGATTCTAAAACTTCAAATCACATGATTAGACATGGAAAATAGTTTAAAAACATAAAGGACTTGAGAACACCGCAATTTATATAAACTAGTAATGATACTACACATCCTATTACACCAATTGGCAAAGTGTCATTGTTCATCCAAAATCAGTAAACAAAATATTTCAAGGTATATTTCATATTCCAACCATAACTAAAAACCTAATTTCAATATGTCAAATGTTGAAATAGGGTTTATGAATGATATTTAACCTTGATGGATATTTTGTGAAGGACATGAAAAATTAAAATCAATTGATTACAAAAGAGGAAAAAAAATGGAAATATGTTTGCCTTAGATATGACAATGTTTGAGGTGAACTCCATGATGTTTTGTCCATTTGAAAAATATTTGAGTACTTGAAAGAACAAAACATTCAACGGAAGTACTTGTGTAATTATTACCCACAATAAAATGGCATTGTTGAAAGGAAAAATAGGCACATTGCAAAAATAACACTTGCCATGTTAAATGAAAAAAAAAACCACATTACTTTTGAGCAAAAATTTAAAAACTACAATTTACATCATGAATTAAACATCCATTATTGTAGTTTATGGGATGACACTTGAAAAAAAAACCTTATAAGGAAAAAATTGAATGCCTCACACTTCAAAGTTTTTGGTTGTTTTGCATATGTTCATGTTCGAAATGAAAAATAAAAAAATTAGACCCAAAGGTTAAAAAATGAATTTTCACTAAATTTTTTTTAAACAAAAAGGGTACAAGTGTTTTAATCCTTCCATTCAAAAACTATAAGTGAATAAAGATGTTGTTTGTGATGAAATGGTTGATTAGTATTCATCAATCAAGGTAGCAAAAGATAGAAAGGTTGGGAAAAGGAATGTTTCATCAAATGTAGAACAAAACTTACAATTGATTAGTGGAACACTTGAATTTTCCACTCATAGGTCCAATAATATTCCATGGGAAATAATATTGAAATCTTCAAACAATATTCATAATGATGTTCAAACATCATTTAGAAACTCTCATGTGGATGTTGAAGTTAGTGATTTAAAGATTTATGTAAATGAAAAATTAGTAATTCCTTTGATCCTAAAGTTTGAATAACCAAGAAAACCTTGAAAATGCCTAACAACAAGTGTGAAATATGAATATCCACTAATGTACATGAATCTATGAATAAGTGCAAAACAACGTTGGTTGTCAAAGGTTGTGCACAAACCTATGATAGAAACTATGAAAAGACCTATAGTTTAATTGTTAAAATGACAATAGTAAAAGCAATCATTGTTATGGCGATAGCAAGATGATGGTTTTTACATCAAATGGATGTGAAAATGTTTTTCTTCACGTAAATTTATATGAAGAAATAAACATGGAGCAATCACCATCTTATGTGGATCAAAAACACTTTAATTTGGTTCATAGGTTGGAGAAAGCACCTAGAGTTTGGTCAACAAGATAGGTTAGCGTCTTATCACAAATGGATTCTAAATATCCAATGTATATATTTCATTATACGTGAAAAAGATAGATCATAATATTATAATCATAGTCATCTATGTTGATGACTTGATTGTCACAAGAGATAATGATGTAGATATCTTTGATTTGAAAAAACTTTTGAAGAAAAACTTTGAAATGAAAAACTTGGGAAAACTACATTATTTCCTTGGCATCAAGGTGGTATTTTGGTCTTATCTTGAGCTTTAACAAAGCCAATAACAAATTGAGGGTTGAGACTGAAATATATGAGAATGATGATTATGTGTTACTTGGAACATGACATATGCAAAATCCATAAATTCGGACATTTTTGCAATCCCTATAACTACCTTAGCTATTAGATGACAAACACCCCATCCCACATCATTAAGTATGTATATCCCTTCTCATTTCATCTCAACATTCACAACCAATAGGTTTATTATGTTGCAACCTAACACAATGATAATGATGATTAGGTGTTATTTAGAATAGATCCTACATTAAATGGGACATTGGTTAGCTTATACTTGAGCATTAACATGGATTTTTTTTTTCCATTATCATCATCAAGTATGGTTGTGATCTCTTTTCATCTTTTCACATCTTGTACATTTCAACATACACATCACACTAAATCATTCTTAAAAACCAAATAAGACTCAATTTGTACTTGCATTTTGTGTTTTTTGGGAAATGTTAAAAATTATTGAAAATGGTTTGCAAAACAATTTGGAGCATTTGGTATGGGATCATGTATGCAATACCTCAAGATACCATCTTTGTATCATGGGTGTATTTACTTGCTTAGGATTGTGACACAATAAACAAGTCTATAATCAACAATAGTGTTTATCTATGTTGGTAAAATATATTCCATAGGTAGTAATGAATGTCAAGGTTTTCATCGTGTTTATGTGTCAATCATGAGGCAACTAATGAATTTGGACACATATGCAACCCTATGTCATGCTAGTATAGGGTTAGCCTAGGTCAAACCGAAATTGGGTTGCCCAAAACATAATTAGGGGTGATTAAAAATTGTGTCATTTGGTCGCCCTAAATCCTATGGTGACTGAAACAATTTTCAATTGCCAAAATCTTGTGATGACCAATTTTTTTTTTTGTTCGAGGCTCAAAAAACATTCGACTAGCAACTAAAGTTTTTAAAACAATGATCAAAATGTTTTGGGCTTTTAAAAAAAAAATCAATCATTATATGAATGGTGGAGATTAAACCTTGGTCCATTAGATGGCTAATGGTTTTTGGATGTCTAACTTGTTTAAAATAAACATCACAATATTTTTTTCTTATCCTCATACATTCCTATCTACATGATAACTATAGTATAGTCTTACCTTTAATTGTGATTATTTTTATTTGTCAATTTTAGTTAATTAGTTTGTTGGAAAATTGATTGCATATGGCAAGCCTTCTTCACAATCGGATAATAGATTCTGTCAATACCCATGATATGGCTTTTGATTGGACAACGAAATAAAGTGTACCTAACATCCATATATGTAATCATGTCTCACAATTTTCCTTTACATAATAGACCATTTTCCTTTAATTGGTGTTGTCAACTAACAATAGTAAATTCCACCCATCTTTTTTGTGTTTTGATCTTCTTATTTGTTTTGTTTCAAATCCCCTAACTACACCAAGCCCCCTAGGTTAGGCCCCTAGGCTAGGCCGAATAGCTTAGTCAAGTGGTTTAATAGCTTTTGCAACCTAGGCTATTTAATTAGGTCATTTAAATAGCTAAGGTAACCTAGGTTGCAAGTGTGAGGACTTGAAGTCCTCACGTCCACATTGAGAGTTGTCCTTAACCATTGCACCACCACCCCATGAAGTGATTTTCTTGAACAACATATTTGTAATAAACATGATTTTGGAACAACATATTATAATCAATTTTCATGAATTTTTTTTCAACATGCATATTGTATTAAATGAACTTGAATGTTTTTACACCACTTACATAAATTGGAAGGTTATAAGTAAGGTAGCCTAAATAGGTAGGAGGTACCTATTAATAAATGCATGTATCTAGGTAACATGTAAGTTATAATTTATTGTGCCTTATAAGTACCTACTAGGTCTATGTTTATACCTACCTAGTAAGCTATCTATGTTTATGCCATTTAGTAGGTTATGTAGGTACCTATTAACCTATAAATAGACCTAGCCTAGGCATATTAGATAGGTAGCCTAGTTTATTTGTAGGTTTAAACTTAAGCTACCTACATAATAAACAAGGCTACCTACTTAGTAGGCCTAGGTGGTGTAGCTTAGGTTAACTACATACTTAATAGGCCTAAGTAGCCTAGGTTAAACTACATACCTAATTAGTAGGTTTAGGTGGTGCAGCTTGAGTTAGATACATACCTAGCTAATAGGCCTAGGTGGCCTAAACTAGGCTACATACCTAGAAGGTTTAAGTGGTTTAAGTTAAGCTACCTACTTACTAACCAGGCCTAGGCGACTTAAGCTACTAACCTAGTTAGTAGGATAGGCTACATGTAGGTAATTAACAAAAATGATTGATGAATTACTATAAATTATAAATAAATAAATAATATCAATGATTAATAATTGATTATTTCCTAGGAATTATTAAATATTAAATGCTAAATAATGATTATTGGTTATTTAACAATAATATCTCATTATGAATTATTTACTATGAATCAATAATAATCTATTAATATACAACAAATTATTATTAACTTATAAATTAGTTTAAATAATCACTTATAAAAAATCATTTACAACTATATATCGACTACTATTAATTGTTATAAATTACTCTCAAGTATTAGCCAAAAAATTAGATCATTCAACAATAATAATTAATCAATTAACAAGTTGATTAATAAATTAGTTATTGGTTATTAATTGACATTTATTTGGTGACTAATTAATGACATAAAATATTAATCATGAATGATTGAATATTAACTATCAATTATTAAATACTAATTAATTAATGTACTAAGTTTAAATACCTACATGTGCCTAAAGGTAGCATGTAAATAACCTATTAAACTTCATAAATAGCTAATAGGTGTAATATGCTTAACCTAAGGCCTATTAACTATGAACTTAGGTTTGGTATGTACCAAGTATGCAAAATAAACTTGTAGGTTAAATAACCAAATTAGTATGGTTGATTTGACTAAACGTCAAATTAGAATGGCTAATTTGACTAATTGTAAATCACAATGGTCATTAACTATAGTCAATTTGATTAGGCCTTGCTCATCTTGATGGACTATGACCTTTTTGAGCAAATGTTTGGTTTGTCACATGGTAAAAAATGTCATTTGAATCAAATGTCTCAATCAAAACTAACTCATGCCTTTCATGCCCTAAGCCTTTAGTCAAAATGACCATCCCCTTTGGTCAATGTGGACATTTTAATCAAGTTGGACCTTTTTTAAAATCACGTTTTCTTGTCGAAACAAATGTGTAACTACTTGCAACAAGTTATTTTCCTCTTTCAAGCTAACATATGGTAGGTTATAAATGTTGAAGGATTTGTGCAATTGTACTTACTCATAGTCTAAGATTCCAACAACATTATGCTTTGGAAGAAATGGCAGAAAAGTTATTACCACATCATAGTAGGAATTTGTTAACACCTTTTGTGCGAAGTAAACACTTCACATGTTCCCAAGTTTGTCAAGAAGAAGAATTTCAACTCCCACTAAAAGATGTTATGGCCTTCTTGTCACCTCCAACACTTGCACATGGTTGTAGCTAATTAACAATGTGAAAAAGACAAACACAACACATGGGAAAAAAACCCAAGAATTGCACGAACAAAAAATTGTAAAGAAAAAATCATTGATTTTTATGACCTGATGAATATCTAAAATATGGACCATCTCCAAGAACAATCACAACTACCAACCCTGATTCTTATGACCTAATTCCATCTTAAAGAACAATCACAATTACCAACCTTGATTCTTATGACCTAATTCCACCATCTCCAGGAACAATCATAACTATCAACCTTGATTTTTATCACCTAATTCCACCTACAAAATATGGAGCTTTAAGAACAATCACATCTATTAACATTTATCTCTATGGGCGTGTGTTTTTCTAACTATCATTTTGTTCACTATGTCTTTGTTTTTTTCTTTCTAAAGTTCACAATAATGTAAATCAAGATTCACATTGTTCTAAATTTGACAAGTAGTTGAACATCCTTGTTCTCCACAACAATGTCCCAATCATCATCATTATCGTCATCATCCTGTACAAATTTTTCAACATTTTATTATTGTTATTTGATCTAGGTATGTTCTTTTTCTTTTTCACACCACCCATCTCCTCCAACATAACAATAACAAGAGAGTTTAACTTCTTATCATCTTCTAATGTTCGTCCAACAACCCCATGTCATCATCTTTTCCATTACTTTTATTGGCCCTACAATTCATGTTGATATTACTATGTGCAATTGCAAGAATTCTACTTCTTTTATTTTATCAAACAACAACAAATGCCAAAAATCTTCGAGGGGGAAAAAATGTAGCATTTAGTTCAAAAATGGTGTCAAAAGAAGAAGAAAAGAAGGAAATTTTGTTTGTGTTGCATTAAGGATGATGGTGAATGCAAAACCAATGTTTTTTCTAGCAAATGAAACTGAAGAAGAAGAGGAGGAGGAGAATGAAAAAAATAACACAATGCACATACTTAAACTACTCACATTGAAAGTAGGTTAATCGTAGAAGACAAAATGAGAATCATTGATGCTCACCACAAGATCATCACCATCATCATCCTGTTGTTGTTGTTATTTCACTACAAATTGCCACTTTTTACCCTTCCAAAACCTTGTGCATCTCACCATCTTGTTCTTTTCGTGCACACAAATGTTTTTCACACCAAATCCTAGAATATGTTTTGTCAAGAAAAACAACTTTTTTTAATTTGCAAAACATTCCACAAGTTTGAATCTTCATGTTTCTAACCATTGTGTTTGCAATGTTAGATTCAAAGTGGTAATAATGAGTCCTTGCTCCCTCCTCATTTTCTCCTTGTTGCTTGCAAATATTCTTGCATAAGTTCAAAATATAGACCAATAATCCACCATAAATCTCCAAATATCTAGGTTCGGATCTTGAAAAGTTGAATGCCAAAAGTTGATTCACTCCCGTGCCATGACCTTCAATTTGAAATAAAAGACTAAAAATATTATGCAACAAGAAGGAAGGGAAAGAAGAACAAGTATTGGATAGAGCTGAAGTAACACACCAAAAAGTCGAAAAATGTCAAAATTACTCCACCAATCCTTATTTCATTTCACATCTTGTGCCCCACCATCTACAACATTGCACCACCGTTATTGCTTGCTTAAACTATCACCAATGATAACCATCGTTTATTGGGGATCTTGCAATCCAAACATGTTTTTCTATGGATGTTGTTGTTGGTTTATTTCTTCATTTGTCCTTGTTTTGGATCTAAGCACATAAATGTGTTCACAACCAATTGCCATAAGTGAATGCAACCATGAATAACTCATTTCTCCTCGATGTCTATTACAAGCAATGTAAACCCTAGGATCAACTTCTCCTCATTAAGATAATCATATGCCAATCCTATAGATTGCCTTGTTGCTGCTCCATCTAGATTACTATGAAAGATGAAAAACAAGAAGTTTCTAGAATGTGTTTTCAAGGATCTTTTGTTCATTGTGAAAAAGCAACCAAATGTTAGGGTTACAATTTCCACTTGCGACCTACCATCTTTTGCAACCTACCAACTTTCATTTTTTTTACCCACATAACGCAAGACAAATTGGGGTGCAAAAAAAAATATTTAGCAAAAAATACTCCTTACACTTATTGTACAAAGTATGCACTACAACTTTATAAACATGTTTAATATATTTTGGTGCCTACATGAAAATAAAATTTTTAAAATTATCAATCAAATAACTTTTGTGACTTTTTTGGCCTTGCCTATCAAGGCAAGGATATGGTGTTTAGATTCATTATAGAATATAATAGCTTAAGGGATTTTGGCCCCTAGGTAATAATAGGCCTACTTTTATATGAGGATTTTTGAAAGATGATATTTTGGCTTGTGTTGAAACTTGAGATTTAGCTAATATACAATGATAATATCTTGAAGGATTTTGGGTTTTTTAGAGACTTTTTGAAAATTAGGTATATATTTGCATGGTAAAATATTTGAGTTTCCATAATTCTTCTTTTGCCTTAAGATACTTGCTTAATGTAAATGGCAAGGCCATAGTGTGACACCTCCCTTGTTTGAATGGGCTTAAAAATACATTATGGTCAAACTTCTAAATATGTGACCAAAGCAAAAAATAATCATAAATGATTAAAATTGAACTTACACTAGACTAATTTGTTAATAATCTGGTTCATAATGCTTAATTTGCTAAAGATTTATTCACTAAATGTTATAAGTTTATAAACTTGTGACAAAATCATATATGAACTATAAAATGGGTTGGGAGCATTGAATGCGATTAAAGTTCCCATTCATCGAACGATGATTGTTGATAAGAAACCAATTGAAACTTGAGTAACAAATCTTATTGCTAGCTCTTTTTTATTTTGTTTTAATGGAAATGGCAATCAATAATTGTTCAATGTGTTTGGGTTTTGATTTTCAATGAAGAGCTTGTAGTTTGAATCATGTAGATTTTGTGAATTCTTCATTTGATGGAAATGATAATCTTTCCTCTAATTATTTAGTGTGTTTGGGTTTTGATTTTGAATGAAAAAACTGTAGTTTGAATCATGAAGATCTTGTCAATTCTTCATTTCATACCACAGTATTCACAAGGTTATTATGTAATGTAGTTGGAATGATTGATTATTTTGCCAACCCCATTTGCAATCTTGTTTTATGTGCTACGCGGTTGGTGTGCAATAATCACCTTTGTAAGAAAAGAATTCATGTCCCTTGAAATCCATGTTCGCAGAGCAAGTGAAGAAACCAAATTGCATAAATGCATTGTAATCACACTCATCATCCATTTCAATTTGGCATCTGATAAAAAGACAAATAATTATGAATTTCTGAAGTCATTCACAAAAAAGGACATGTATATGACAAAACATTGACACCTATTCAATTGAGAAAAGCCACATTTGAATTCCCAAAACTAGTACTTACTCCTTCCACCCAAGTCATGACCTAAAACCAATTGATTATTCACAGACTCAAAAAAAAGTGTCATTATTCTAGTCTAGTTTCGTGTATATTTATAGTTTGAAAACAATTCACAACACCAACACTACTTACAATAGACCTATTTCAACAAGTTCTATGCACAATCTTAATCAGTTTTTTGTTTTTTCGGGGAAATTTTTGCAACTTGAATTTGGAAAAAAAAAAAAAAAAAACACTGATCTCAATTCTAAATTAATTTAGTTAGTCATTGTTAAAATGCATTTATCCATTGGGAGGTGTATAAATGACAGAGTCAGAGTCATTGTCCCACATGTGCACACACATGATGATTTCTAAAATAGACTAGGTCAAAATGGGTTGATGCTACCACTCAATTATTGGACCCCTCCAAACTTAAGCCACAAACCCGGTTTCATGGTTTTTTTCCTCCTCCTCAAACATGTTCAAACAAAAACATGAGAGATGATAGAACCTAATAACATGGTTTGTTAAATTGAATACAATCTAAGTTTGATTTAACTATACACCAGCCCATGAATCAGGCCTGAATTCGTCCTTAGTTCAAGCCAAAATTGTATCCCAAATCCTACAAAGATTGTCTCTTTCTCTGGACAGAGCCAACAATGAGAAAAATCTTCATACCTTGATACACTGCCATGTGGTTTTGTAGTGGCTTGACGTGCCCTGTCCTGTGTAATACTATCCTGGCAGTGCCACCTCCTAACACCAAGGAAGAGCATGGCCATTGCAGGGGGGATGAGTTCTTGTGACACCCATAAGTGGGGGTAGTGAAGATGTTATTCCAAAGCATTACTTACAGGCTGCTCTGCATGAAAAGATACGGAACAACTCAAACTGCAAGGGAAACTATCACCAAGAAACAACTGCACAACTTTCATGACCATTTGTAGCAAATCAAGCCAGCAAAAACCACGTCATTACTCCAACTGCTACATGGAAAGCACTCATAACTCCACCCCAAATAGATATTCAGAAAAAAACCAACTACACTGCAATGGTTTCTACAGACATGTTTGGTTTCTCAAAGTGGGTCACTTAGATTGTTGCTGTATATATGTTGCCTTATTTGTCCCTCCCTTTCTCAAAGTGGAACACCCTTTCCTGAATCAGAAGGCAATAAGAAAACTGTCTCAGAAAATTAAAACCTTTATCAATGTCTTTGGAACACACAAAAACTATGAAAGGAATGGGTCAAAACCAAAGGTTGCTGATTGACTTCAAGTTGAAACTAGATTCAAGCTTTTCGTATCATGATTAAACAAGAGGGATCATGGGTACAGCCTGCAAGGATTTTACCACTGCTGGAAGAGATCATGGAATGAGGCCGTGCCTGATGAGGCCGGGCTTGTAATCGCCGGGAAGCCATCACATCTATGCCCTCCAAATCTAATGCCTGTTTCCACGGATATCACAATCAAGGCTTAGTTCTAGGAGACTTATAGTTTGACTTGCCCACTTCAAGCTCCACAGATAAGCCAGCAAAATTTTATCCTTGATCCCTGCAACACGCCATGCATGCTCTCCACCAAAACCTTGAAAGCAGATCACACAAGTGGAGGCTTACCTGTATCATCAGACCTTAAAACCTAACCCTGCTTACACCATTTGCTGGATTATACTGCAAACCCTCTTAACCAGGTCATTTATATGACTATGATTATGCCCTGTGCACAAGCATTTGTTCCCTACTGACCTAACATGGAACAGGGGACATGTGCTAATAGAAATCAAAATACAGTTCATATGTCCACAATCACATGTGTGGTTTGAGGTTCTGCTGTACACAACAAATATCTTTCATAAGAAAAGAGAAATCTCCATTCTCACGATGAAGAAGAAACAGTAAGGTTAACACTTCCTCAGGAAGCCACAAAAAGAACCAAACTGGGGAAGACAGAACAAACAAAAAACAAAAAACACACATTGGTATGAACAAAAGTGCCAGTCTCACACCTGTCCAGGGACCATCAACAGTAGTATGTATGATAGCGACTTAACTACCAAAACTCCCCCACTGACTTCATCAGCTCCCTACAGTGGGTAAAGGCCGGTGACAAGCACCAACCTATGAACTGAGTTTCTGCTGCAATTCCAGAAGCAACGGGAGGACTCAGCCATACTACAGGCTAGCCCTGGGTTGAGTTTCTGCTGTACACAACAAAGCATACAAGAATCAGGCAGACTTATAGCCCCCAAGTTTTACCTCTAGATTCCGCATACTTTCTCGGTCATGAAGGTCCCGGGAGCCTTTATGCGGTAATCCAACAAGAGGTGAAGCATTTCGATCAAAAACCTTCAAAAGTGAAGCCTTATATGCCACTCCATGATCCGTGCCTGAACTTTCTTCCCCTCCTTTGGGAAGATCATTGGTCAACTTTATTCCACCAAACCCACTCCCGCTGATCCCCTTGCCATTGCCATAAATGACCCCACCTTCTGGGACCCCAACCCCAGTCAGGGGAATGAGACCACTAAGAGGGGTGTTATCACCAGGCACTCCAGTTGCTCCAGGATGTTTCAACAAACTTCCAGGAGCCCAGTCCAGAACGGTTGCCCCAGCTGCATAGTATCCAGATCTGTTTAAGGTTTTGGGCAGTTCACTTTGACGAGCATTTGGTGCCATTACCATACCCTCTTCTTCTCTTGGGTCTGAAAGCAAACGCAGACGGAATGTTGGATGCTTTACAGACCGTATACCCTAACATATGCACCACACCATGATTGTCATTCAAACTATGCTTCTAGAGTACATAATACCTCATCACAGAGAAAGAAAATTCTGTAGCTGGAGATCGTTATGGGTTTTGGATACATGATCTTTGTGGCAGGCAGGCAGCCGATGTTGGAGTGTCTTTGGCAGTAGATTAATGTCCTCAGAGTGTGGCATGTGGGTGGAATATTGTTGTCATCTTGAGATGATAGGGTAAATTTCAGATTGCAAAAGGATGGACTGGGTGAGCTCCAAAAAGTTGCACTCTAATGCCTTAGGTCTAAAAGGACATCCAAGCAGCAATGCTGCCTGCCTCCTTTATTTGCTTTGCAACTGGTTTCATCACTCAAAACAATATGAGGCAAACAAAGGGACAAATATTCTTGCCTGCCAAAGCCACTTGGGGATCACTGGTGGAATCTCAATCTCTCCACGGAATGCTTCCACAAATTGAGACTCTTCACGCGAGATTTCAGCATCTTTTTCAAACTGACAAAACTCAGCTGTTGATGTTGACAAGTTCCAGCTTTGTAACTTCCGAAAACACATAACCTGCCCACAGTCCCTGCTGTCATAAGAGGAAAATCTTCTTCCTTGGTTGATGTGCCTTGTCTCTGTTCTTTCCCATGTTCATGAATTTACCACTAGAAAGCTTAAGTCCCAGAAGAATGTAATAGCAAAACATGATGGTGCTGTCAATCTGGATGTGTGATAAGATACAGACTTGGAAAGAGAACAGATGCATCTCATAAAACACACAGACAGCAAAAAAAACCACTACAGGTAACAAGAGGAGAAAAATACCACAAGACCAGTGACGTGAGTGCCATCAAGACAGTGCAAGTAGACTGGAAGATTCTCTGGGCGGATTATGATCTGAAGAACTTGGATGACTTTGGTGTTGGAGAGAGTAACGCTATCCTGCAGAATTCCACCCCATTTCCACCTGTCATCAGCAAAACCAAAATGAAGGACTCAACAATCAGCTGTATGGAGGGATTCATTCATCATTGATGAATCTACAGTCTCTGTAATATTGCTTATATATTTGCTATCCATTGTTTGTTGAGAAAGTATGGACAACTGAAAATGCCACAGAAAATCCACAAGATAGATCAACTATGATGAGTAGAAGAAACAATGACACACAAGAATAAGAACCAAGTTAGAGAACGTGAACACATCTAAACTCATAATTTAGCTGCCCACCACAAATTTACAGATCATTGACAGAAGAAAGACCAAGGAATCAAAAGGAAGATAATGCTTCAAGAGAAAGGAAAAACAAGAAGCTAATGGGGAGGGCTTTAGGGTTTAGGGTTTCCCACCTGAAATTTGTCAACATAGAAATTATGGACAGTAATGCCTTCATGCTCACAAAATTCCCGCATATCTCGATTTGGGTGTGTTTCTGGGGTGAGAGAAATGATCGTCTTCAAATGCAGTCGCCTCATGAATCGGAAATTCTTAATCGTAGGATATGCACCTCTGTGGTGCATCAAACCCCACAAAGATTTGGAAAAAAATTCAGTCAGAAGGATCTCTCTTGGAGCTATAAAGCAAGAACACAGAAAAAGGATCCGTCTCAAGGTCTAACAAGATAGGTCCACCTAGAGACCTATAGACTCTGTGCTCTTACTATAGAGACTTAAGCTCCAATTTCAGGATAAGCATCTCAAAGAAAGCTGGCAATCACAGAGTTCTCTATGGATGAACTTCGCTTATGCAAAAGACCCACAAGTTTTCAAACATTTGAAGAAGAACAAGAAGATAATGATGATGATGATGAAGATGGAAATCACAGGCGTAAGAAATTGGCGTGAAACGTACCTGAAAAATGAGTCTTCAACAATTGCATATCGAAATGGAGGTATCAACTGCCTTTGAAATGTCATTGCTCTATTCTCTCAAAGCACTCTGCAAAAAAAGAAAACGAAAAAACGTAAATCTTCCACACTCCTACTACTACCACTATCACTTGTGCTTTTAAGGGAGCAAACTCTCTCCCTTCCTTTCTCTCTCTCACCCCAAGTTTTGAAGTACCCCTCTCCCTCACACCTAACAACCGTCTAGTGTATTTTCCGTCCCTAGGTGTTTCCAAACTGATGATTTCCTTTCTTTCCTTTCACTGGAAGGCAAAGGAACATCAATAACGAAGGGCCTCCTTATACACAAGTATATAACTCCAACCCTCACTTTCATTGTAACCATTTTTGTTCAACATCCCAGTCTCATAGGCTATGTGCGTGCTCTTTTCTCTCTCTCTCTCTCTCTCCAAATGTTATGCCAGTTCTCAAACCCAAGAAAGAAATGACGAAGATAAAGTAGGGAAAGAAGACAGCAAGTGCAACAGTCGTGCTCTAATAAAAAACCCCGCGACTGCACTACTGTGCTCCTCCTCGAAAGCAAATGTGTACTTCCCTTTCTTTCTCAAGCGAAATCCCCCACACACATCCCCCCCCCCCCCCCCCCCAAAAGCAGAAGGAGAGAGACGAAGTTCCCAACGTTCCCAGGAAGAGACGAAGTTCCCAAAGTTCCCTAACGTACTTTTTCTTCTCCTTTATGTAATAAAGAGCATCTCTACCCACAACAATACAGTGGCCTGTATACTAAATTTTACATAAAGTTTAGTGGCACAATAGTGTGAAATGCAATTTGGGCCTGTACATATAATGCTCATGTTATGATAATCCCCCAAACAAAAGAGAGCCAGCCAAAACAAATATTTAAATAAATAAAATAAATATATTTTATTTTATTTTTTATTGGTCAGCCATAATGATTGCCCTAGGTGGTGAAATATTTAAATAATGACTCACATTTTACTTTCCACCCTCTCATGTTTAGTGATTGGGATAGTGGCATAACTATTTTGGATGAAGTTTAGTAAAGAAGGTAGGTAGTGTTGAACGCAATTTGAAATTATTATTATTTTCATGATTTACTATGATATTGTCATATGAGTACTGAATTTACTTAATTTGTAACCTATCAAAATTATGACTAATAATTCATTACTTCATATGACTAAGATGACTAATGTGGTTAGCCTTATGATTAAGATGACTAATGTGATTGAGGAACTTGTTTGAAATAATTTTAAAGTGCAAATTTTGTTCACTTCGCTTCACTCTCAAGAATAGGTATGTCGAATATTATTACACTAACTCTTTTTTTCAGTCATATTGGACATTACTAATTACACATGGCATGTTGGGTGCTTATATGGTGTAGGTGCTTACAAGTTAATGACTATTATATGACTATTATGAGTCATTTTTGTTAGCATTGTGGCTTGTGATATGTCAAATATGCTACATTTAATGATACTTTGGGAATTGATGTGCCTAAGCATGTAGGTGTGTAGGTCCCCCTTAGGTTGACCTCATACATCATGTATGCAACTATTATGCAATCAATGATGTATGTAAGTAATAACACAGATGATTTGTTATATTTTTCATCCAAGTAGACCCATATAACCTTTTTAGTCATGTAGGCATGTAAGTACATAATAAGTAAGTTATAAAGAAATCAATGGTAGGTGGGCAAGTTGTAGGTAGTTAGCTATGTGTATTGAAATATTGACCATCTATCTACTTATAACCTATCTACTTATTTACACTTACATTCTTATCTTTCTCATTTATAATGTCAAAAGATGTGAAATAACAAGTTAATTATAATATGTTGAGAAAAAATAACATTTTTATGACCTTTCATAAGCAACCAACCAAACCAACTTTCATGATTTGCAATTGCAATCCCACAACCTCAAGGTTGTTTGGGTGTTGGTGCAACAAAAATTGGGTAGCTCTTTCAAGCTACCCTTTCCTAATTCAACCTTCAAACTTGAGTTCTTCATTTGGTTATTTGATCTAGGCTACATTGAGCATTTGCCTTGGGACTTTGGTGGATGACAATGAGATCTCATTGCCTTTTTGAAGGATGTTTTTTTTGTTTATACTTTACCATGCATAATTATATGTCCAATAAGAATAAACATCTAGATCAATCAACTCACAATTCATTTTCATTCTAAAACTAGAACTTGGAAAAGATTGCACCCCCAAATAAATATTTCACATAGTCTAACATAGCTTGAGACCACAAAAGGTCTCAAGGTTCATGTGGCTCACTCTTAACAATGATCTTCCCTAAGGTTCTTAGCTCACATGTATGGGGGTGGACCCTCACTACATTTCTTGTTCTTCCTAAAATTTGGACACCTTTTTACATTGTTTGTTGGATTCTCCAAAAGTGTCATTGGCATCTATGGACTATTGAACAAGTATGGAACAAATAGGGTGCCTTGGGGACATTCATCAATTCCTAACCACACAATGTGATTGGTTGCAATGAAAATGAGGAATACTCTTCCCATTCTAGTTACCATATGGACAGTTTTTCTTACAAAAAACAACCTTTTAACATCCTTAGAAGCTTCTTATTGTATTACCTATGGTTTGAAATATGTCACCTCCTTTGTCAAAAAGAACATTCCACTAGTACAAAAACAAATATTTTTATGTTTCTAGCAATGTGATTGCAATTATTATAAAGTCAACCATAGTCACATCTTTTTTCACTAAATCAAATAATAGTAATGTTTGTTCTAACTAACTTCAATTAACATTATAGTCACACCAAGCATCCCATCTACATGTGGAAATTCATTTGTTTATATTGTTTTAATTGAATAACTAAAAACAATTATCAACTTTTTGATATGGACTATGAAATGTCACATATGATTGATTTAGGTAAACTTAATTGCAATAAAAGATTCCTATTTATACGTGCAAATGATGGAACGGGATTCACGTAAACAATGTATTCGTTGACCAAAACATAATGTAAAAGCTTTGTAAGAATATCTATGAAATTCAGCTCATAATGAACTTTTCTAACTTTAATAAAACCCATGTGAAAATGCATAAAATGTAGATAATTATTCATAAAATGCATCACAACATGTATCTCTAGCCAAGAATTTGTGTATACATCATAGATACATGAAAATAAAATAAGGTTATTCATTTCATTCTATTTGTTTGGTTTTCAACTACTTTTTTACATGAAGAAGCTCATGTTGCAATATTCATTATACACAAAAAATGCTTGGATTACTTTACCATAAGTGGATAGGTATGCCAAATGACCACCCATTCCCCTTAATGTCAAATAATTGGTCATTCATTCCTTTTTATTTTGTTGGAAATATCAACCCCATGAATTGTCGCTTTTGTTCCAAGTTGCAATAGATTATGAAGAATTCATGAAATGCATAATCACTCAAAATCAATAAAGGTTTTGATCAATATTGGTCCAACATGGATGTGAGTGTTTCCATCTCCATTTGATTCCTTTTTAGTTTAGCAAATTTCTAACAACTATTTTTTAAAAACAATTATTGTCATAATGTGAAAATTTGCCAGAAAGAAAACTTGTAATGCATTATATCAACTTGTAAATAAAATATGAACACATATTATTTTGATTTTAATTGTTGCAATATGATCATTTCAATTTAATTTGAGGAAAATTACTTGTGTGATTGAAGTTAGTCATGCTAGTCACAGTTCTTTGATTAAAGTGACTTATGTAATCGAACTTTGTCATATGCTCATTTGTACATTATGTTCATTTTATGGTTAACACTCAAAAATTTCAAATTTGAATTCACTTTGATCTCTAAAGGCTCAAACACCTTCTTCTCTCTTTTTTTTCCCTCAAGGGTTATTGTTTATCACACTTTTGCTTTCACATGCTCTCTTGCATTTGTCAATGACTTTCACATTTTTACATGCTTTGTATTTCATACATAATACATGCTAGTTTTGTTAGCACATTAATTAATGTTTTATTACATGCACTAAATAGAAATGGCATTGTGTCAAAGCTTTAAATTTGCAATATTTTCAATTTATAGTGTTCATATAATCACAAGATTCTTACAATTTCTTGATGAAAAATTTGATTATGAATTTTTCAAAAGTCATTAATGTTTGTAAAGTATGTTTATACAAATTGTAAAAAGTTTCAAACTTCAAAATGTGAAAATTTGCAAGATGTTTTATTATATGATTCAATTACATAGTCTTGTATGTCTACATGTTCCAAGTGTCATGTGTTGTTTTTGTACCATTTCATCTTCTTTGTTTCTAAGTATTGCAATATTTAATTTGGGTGCATTTTTTGTTCTAGATATATTATGAAAGGTCAAGGCTTGTGAAACTTGTTTTTTGGCGTCAATGTGCATGGGATTGTTTTTGATGACCACAACATTTTCAATAATGCATATAAATAGTTTGTGACTTGTTCATGCAAAAGGTGCCAATACAAAGGTGGTGATGGGACACTATACATGAAGAAGGATAAAACCATTTTTGATGACCACCTATGTATTGGCAATGTCCCAAAACATGCTTCCTCTTACGTTTTGGCCTCCTCAATGGTCAATGACACCAATGTACTTGTAATGGTTAACAAGTTGGCAAATGCTTCAAGGGTGGGCATTGCATGGTGTCCCTAATTTTGAAACCATAGTTGCATCAAATGTTGCATGCCCACAACATCTTGCATCAACCTTCAATGTCAAAACAACTTTAACAGTAGGCAACATGTTGCATATGGCCATTGCCCATTGTTCAAAAATCTCCAATTATAGTTTCCACAATTACAATGGTGCATTTATGTAATACCAACAAATCTATGTCTTTGCAAGGTCTATAACTTTGTCATCAAACATTGTGTGATAGTGTCACCAACATCAACAATGATGTTGCAATTGCCACCATCATTAAACCTTATGTTGTAGCTAGCAATGAATTTTCAAAGAAAAATTAAAAATTTGTTGAGACATATCTTGCTTCACTAGAAGAAAAACCCCAAAATGTAACCAATTGATTTGTGACTACATGTAACTAATTGTTATTTGCAACTAACCTTGGTAATTTTTACAACTAGAAATCACATTACACATGTTTTGGTCACATTTGCGACTATGTTGTAACCATTAGCTTCTTCATTCATCCAATGGGATTTTTTTGCATTATTTTCATCCTAGAAAGCCCATGTATGACCCAATAGTTGCAAAAGTGACCAAAAATTGATAACTATTAATTATGTATCCATTAAATTATGTATAGTAAGCCTTATGTATATATTATTTATTTTACAATCACAAGGTATATATTAGTGTTGTTTTCATGGTTTAGGTGGGCTTGGTTTGAAAAAATATATAATATATTAACCTCAAAATAGGGTATATGTAAGGGTGGTAATACATCAATAATAAATAATGTATATACTTATATCTTTAAATTATTAAAGTTATAATATACAATGAAAACATTAAAGACATATTACAAGCTTATCCAAGATTTATTACGTTTAGAATTTTTTTAATTTTTGTGCTATTATAATTATCGTTAAAAATGATTAATAACACCTATAACAAATGACATAATAAAAAATTTAACAATAATATTATAGCTAGCTTCATAAAGTTACTTTTTAGCTAAAATTATAATTAAATAGTATTATTTATTATTTTAATTTTTATTTGTAAACAATGATTATTCATAATAATAATAATGATAATAGTTTATTATCTTAATATTTCTTTTTGTAATAATTATTATATAATTTTAAATATTTATTTTAATTATTTTGATTCATGTAATTACAATAATTATCTGAATTACAATACTAAAATTACTACATTATTCCAAGGAAATCACTTGGCATACAAGGACACCTTTTGTTATAGTGTGTGTTGTCATGTATATTTAGTAAAACTTATAAAATTTAGGGCTAGATCTAAGTCAAATTATTGTTAATTAATCAAACAATGATAAACATAAATATCGAATGCTACATATGCATACAAGTAGTCACATCAATCATAAAATTAGTCAAAATAAACAAGCCGTCATGCACCTGATCCATTGAAATAGTAGATGTTTTAGACACAACAAACATGCCATTTGACATCCATGTCACCTATAACACTAAACAATTTAAACATAGTAAACATGCCATTTCACATCCACGTCACCTAAAACACTAGACAATTTAAACACAATACACATGCCCTTTGGTATTCATGTCTTTTAAAATACTAAATAATTTAGACGTATTAGGCATGTCATTTCACATCCATTTCACCACATATACTAAACATATTAATCATAATAGTCATGTCAGTTAGCACCCGCATCAATTAAAATATGAAGTAACCTAGTCATAATAAACATGTTGCTTAATGAACATGTTCATGACTTATACCACTTTTAGTCACCTTCTAAAAACAAAATATCTGTCACACATGTTAATTAGTTGGCACGAAGTCATATCTGTCACAATAGACAAAAACACATCAACTATAACTATAATCACAATAGTTGATATAAACTTAAATATGCATTCATTTATCAAATACTTAATCAAGTTTGTGACACAAATGACCATTTTGTTTTGACTATAGCCAAACTTGTGCAATGTCCAATGTGATAAAAAAATTCAGTCATAAAATCCTAGATGTGTAGAAGTGTTATATCAATCATATTAGTTGGAAAAATAATCCCTTGCATTCACACATTGTTATTCTCCCCTTTGATCACTTCTAATTAGTTTTCTTTAATCTAATCAAGTTCTAATAGGAGATATGACTATGCCCATCAATTGTCCATATATAATCCATTACACCAAGGGAAATAATAGATAGGTTCATTATTCATGAAGACCACACATTTGATGAAATTAACAATGAACTCATGGTGCATGATCCAGTATCCAACACAAATAATGCCAAATTCTCCATTCTTGGAACAAAAATCTAACTTTTTGTGTGGATATGGAATTTACATTTCTTTCCTATTGAGTGTAATTGTACCTATTCACAAGGGTGTAGACTTTTATTTTGTGTGTCAAATTTGGCCAAATAGAAACATGCTTCATCCATAATTCAAATATTTTCTTATTTTCATTCATGTATTTAGCCCAAATTATAGAAATACGAATTTTGATTTTTACTTTCTTAATGGTTTGTTCCCATATGGTTAAATTTTCCTTGGTCATATTATCGTTTTGGTTGCATTGAAACAATCCATCATAGAAAGTGCAAGCTAGTTGTTGTATAACAAACACATGGACTAGCATGGATGTTACCATGAATAAATGCCTTAGTGGTAATATGTATTCTAAAGCTAATTTACGTTTTAACCCAACATAATTTTTTAGTTGTAGTAGTTTGTATTGACAATTGATGGATGCATTTATAATCCTTGTTAAACTTTTGATGGGAATTACCCTTCCAATGAATGTCCAATAGTAGTAATTTCTATAATGTATTTATGATGGTGAATACATTGTGAAAATACATCGACTTCTATCATGCTTTAACCAAATTGGTTTAATAATTGCATTAAAACATTGTACCTCCATGGAGTGGGAGCACATTGAATATCTCTAACATATATGGTCCATGATGATGTCACTTCTATTCACATTTGAAAGTGTAGAAGAATGGGTGACATGTCATAATTTTTTACATAAGACGATTATGATGTATATTCTCCCAAACTATAAATGATATATCACTAAAAAAGCTTCCTCATTCCAATGATGTCTTCAAAAAAATTCTATGAAATCTCCATCATGTTTCATATTGATGCCATGATATGCCATGGCCATTCAACTAAGATGGAATGGGCTGAACTTAAGGCTACCCATTTTGTTGGGTGTAAAGGGCGTATTTCACCTTGTCAATCTACCCAATGGTGGACTAATGTTCTTTTTATGTACTTGAATGGATGAACTTAGATATTTTGATTCTGGTTGTGTCGTTTTTTTCTATAATTTCATTTCCTTAACTTTCATGGTTTGTTGCTTCTAGCTTTATTAAATGTAATGAAACTTCTTGTTTTTTTCCTTTGTGTTTTTATTCATGAATTAAATCTCTACACATTTGTTTGGCATACTTAATCTTCCATTTCTTGGATCCAAAATCAACTTACACCCAAATTCAACATTTGAACTATCTTGACAATGATCACAAAACATACCCATGCCTACAAACAATATACAAAATGTTTTTAGCTCTAAATGTCCATTGTCCAATCAAACCTTAATCAGCCGAACATTGAAGTTTGATTTTCGAAGCCACAAAGGTTTGGGTCACCCATAATTCTTCATTAATATTCATATTGATTTTATTGTTTACATGGTTTTTTGGTTCCAATTGTTGTGAATTTCAATGGCATCGTTAGACTTTGCTCTAGATGTAATGCATGGAATAAATATTTGGAAGGTGTTGTGTTCATGTGTCATTGGAACCTATTTTTGACCTTGGTGTAGCCCACGGCATGGTTTGTTTTTTTTCATTGATGTCCACCATTTTGTCTTTTGTGCATTCTGTGGTGGTAGGCATGGTTTCCTTTTCATCATCTATTTCTATCATTCCCTTTTTTGAATATGTTAGGGATCTTGGTTTCTCCTCCTCACTATCGATTATAATGTTTGTCAACATCAACTAATCCATCTCTCTGTCGTAGGCAAATGCAAATAATATATATGCATCATTCTTTACATTAAAATAAATTTTTGGTCAATTTTGTTGTAAGATTGATTCATTTTTTTTTCCAATTTGGAATTCAAATAAGTAATCACACTGCTAGTGAAAGTACTATGAGAAAATCATGTACATTGCAACTTGTCTATCTAGTTGTAATCTAGTTTTATCAAATACTTTTTAATTGCAATTTAGTTCTATTGGATAGTTTTTAGTTGCAATTTAATTCTATTGGACAAGTTGCAACAAATATAATTTTTTCATAATGAATCGTGTCCTAAAATTTAGTTCATCAAGTTTGTTGGCCATGGATTGTCTTCAAGTGGTTGTTGCAAGTTGTTCAAAAACTCGAATATAAAGATTTTGATCAGCGTTTCATATATCTTGTAATCTTGCAAATGATTATAAAATGTTTGGTATCCCCCTTTTCGTAACAAAAAAAAGGGTAGCCTAACCTTTGTATCATACATAAGCCACGCCACCACCCACCTGAGCTTTAAGCTTTTGCCAATAACAGGGCCTGCGTTATTTGTAAATACTGCAAGCCCTCTCCCTTAAAACTACTATATTTCCCTTCTTAACCTAATAATGCCGCAAATAGCCTTTTTTTATTGCTCAAATAGCAGATACGATAAAAGGGTGCTTGCTATATTGCTATATATGATGATTTATAGGATTTATTTTTCAGGTCTTCAATCAACAAGCTTGAAGTCTAACCAATCATGGATTTTGCATGAGTGTACTTCTTTTAGCATAGTTTGTTTTATTTTATAGCAGAGCAGTCTTTGCTCCATATTACTTTATATAACGGTTATATGTCATAAAGTAGACAATTTCATCATCACCGCTATGAAATGGCCATGTTTAACTTGTCTGATTTTCTGGCAATGACAAGAGCAGAGGCCAACCTCTATTTGGTACTCTTCATTTACATTTTTCAGCTTTTTTCCAACATATACATAAGGATACAAGTTCAAAATCTAGTAATGTTTGATAAGAATGTTGTGGATATGGATATATGGTGAGATGTTGGAAATGAACGTAGTCAAAACAAGGTTATTTTTATTGTTTACTTCAAGTCATATAAGAAATTACATTGGCTGCCCAAAATAATCCATGGTTGCAATCATATGCGTTTAATGACATATTTGTAGGTGTTTAATCTATTTGTGTATTTATTGCTATCATGAAACCTATTTGATGTGTATTGGATCACTAACATGGAATGTTAAAACATTTACAAATGGCATAATGACTACACAAGTCAAAACAATCTAGATTTGTTTCAACAACCATAAAATTTGTTTGTAAATCTTGTTGTAAATTCCCATGAGAAATCAAGCATAGATCCAAGTTGTTTTTTTCTCAATCTATTGTAGGATATGGAAGTTCACAAACACCACAACCCTTTTAATTCTAGCAATTTGGAGCCATTTAATGTCACATGGGCTAGTCACGTGGACACGATGGTGACATGATAAAATATTTGATTGTGTCAAAAAATATTCCTCCACATCACCAAAGTATGTTAAAATATATGCTTTCTAACATGGATAACATTTATTGAAAATATTCCTTCCTGTTCATGGAACCTTGCTCACTGTTCATGCACACGCTCACCCGTTCATGAAATAGTGGTTTTACCTTATAACTTTGTTGATGTTTACTTTACAAAATAGTTGCATGTCTAGTTTGCACGTCCAATGACACAAAAAAGTTGTTCAATTTGATGAAGGAAAGAGAAAAATATTGGAAATTGTTTGATAATGAGCACATGTTCGGTGATGAGTGACTGTATTTTATAGCATTCTTGACGATGTTTACTTCAGAAAACATCATCATCAACTATCATCATCAACTATATAACACGCAGCAAGTTATTGTAGGAAGTGTCATCAACATCATCTGCGCCCAAATTATGCACAAATGGGTGTTTGTGTAGATAACTTAGGCCAAAAAAAAAAGAAGGTGCAAGTGAAGCAGGTAAGTCGGTTTCTTATCTGACTTTTGAGGACCACCATGGTCCTGGTATTGGGTGCCTCTTTTTTTGAAAAAATGATAGCAGCCTTGGTCAGGGCTATTGGGTACTTTTTTTTAGAACTTTCATAGCAGCTTTTGGTCTTGAGTCAAAGACTAAGTTTTCCAGGTCGGAGGCAAGTATAAATTTGGCACAAGGTCGGTAGTATTACCTCAGGTCAAATGAGCTTGGTAGGGTCGCAGCTGCCTTTGTTTGGTAGAAGGTTGGTATTACCTCAGGTCACTTGACCTTGGTAGGGTCCTTGCTTGCTTGCTTGCTGCCTTTGGTACAAGGTCGGTATTACCTCAGGTCAAATGAACTTGGTAGGGTCCTTGCTGCCATTGTCCACAGTTGATACCAATGTTGGGCCTGGTATCAACCACTGGTTAAAATTTTACCCCACTACCAGTTTGGTATGAGCGGAGCATTGCCAGCCTTATTATATATACCAATAGAAGCCTTAACTTTAGGGGACTTGAGAGGTAATACCCGCCTTGTACCAGGCTGGTACGTTCAAAAGCCGGAACCGGACCAACACTGGTTGATACCCGGCACAGGCTTATATAGGTACCCCGTAGCGCGTAAGTAGGTAGGTTCCTTTTGTGCGCGCGCGCGACAGTGCGATGTAAAAAATAAGGAAATAAGAAAAACCGTGTTCGTGTACGGTGACAGAAGTTGTGTTCTGGTCGTCGGAATCTCTTGGTCCTGATGGTAACGTGACGGAAGTTGTGTTCTGGTCGTCTGACTTTCTTCGTCCGTCAGGCACGGTGACGGAAGTTGTGTTTGTCGGATTTTCTTCCTCCGTCCGTCCGTGCTGCTGCTCTTGGAGACGCGTCTCCAGTGCTGCTCTGTTTACTCTTCTTCTTGTTATTCTTTAGCTCAGCTTCGTAGGTTGTGGGCGAGAGAGCGCGTGACGACCGTCGAGAGCTTGAAGAAGGAATGTTGTGGAAACTTGAGCAACTGCAGAGCATCGATAGATGATGAGTGGGTAGTGATCTGGAGCTCAAGAGCATACATATCAAGGAGGGAAAGAAAGCAACAGAAAGTGGAGTAATAGGAGGTGAAGGAGGAAGGATTGAAGACAAGGAAAAGGAGCTGCTGGGAATGAAGTGAGGCGGGAGAATAGGGTGAAGAAGCAAGGATCTAGTGTGGGGCAGGAGGCGGAGAAGGCGGGGACTGAAAAAGATTTAGGTTGTGGTGAGATTCTTTGATGGAGACTTTGCGGAAGTTTCGGACCCAAGTAGCCAAGCATGCACCTAAGTTTGGACCGCAGGCGAGCAGCGATGTGATCATAGACGAGCTAGAGCTGGAGAGGTTTCATCGTCTGGAGAAGTTGTACGCGTCGACAAGAGCTGGTAAGCATTTCCAACGAGATGTAACGAGGGGAGTGGAAGGGATGGTGAGCACCGGTACGAAGCAACTGGAAGTGGCAACCAAGCTGGCGGAGGAGTGCAGGAAGTACGGAATGGAAGGGCCGGGAGTTGGAAGTGCGCTTGCTAGAGCCGCGATGCAATACGGCGCTGCGAGATCGCAGATGGAGCGAGAGCGGGATAACATGAACCGAATCTTTGGAACACAAGTTGCAGATCCGCTTCGAGCCATGGTGACTGGAGCACCGTTAGAAGATGCTCGACAGCTGACAAACAGGTACAAAGCCCTCCGCCAAGACGCAGAGGTTCAGGCTACGGAAGTCGGCAAGAGAATGGCGCGGAACAAGGAGACAGGGGCAGGATCTAACCCTGAGAACACACTCAAACTCCAAATGGCGGAGCAGAAGCTGGGTGAGCTTTCGGCATCGATGGCGGTTCTGGGCAATGAAGCCGCAGCTGCAATGACAGCGGTAGAGACACAACAGCAACGGCTGACTCTTCAGCGGCTTACTACTATGGTTGAAGCTGAGCATTCCTATCACCAACGCGTCGCTGAGATTCTCGATGAGCTTCTCGCACAAATGGTCTCTGAACGACAACGCACCGAATCGGCAATACCGAACTCAAACCCCACCACTGCCTTCGTTGCAATCCCCTCGTATGAGAAGAACGTGAAACCCTCAAATGGTCATCAGACTGATGAGGATGCTGTGAAAGCAGCTGCTGCTGTGGCTACAAAGAAAGCTTCCTACTACCTTGCAGAAGTAATACATGCGTTTGAAGGGGAGGGTCAAGGGGAGCTAAGCTTGAATTTGGGAGACTATGTTGTTGTCCGGCAAGTCTCTTCCACTGGATGGTCAGAAGGGGAATGCAAGGGCAAAGCAGGTTGGTTTCCATCTACATATGTTGAGCAGAGGGAACACATCCCTTCCAGCAAGGTGGTTGTCAATGACAGCCCCATGTAATTTCTCCTCTTCCTTTGCTTTGTTCAGCAGCTTTTTAGGGTTTTTTTCTTCTTCTCCACTCCAGTAGCAGCAGCAGCAACAACAATGCATGTGGTTTGTTTTGGGGGAGTTTGGGACTGTGGTTTGGAATGGAGAAGCTGTGGTTTACAACTACTCTGATGATGTCAGTTTTGGAAGGTGATGTGCACCTGCTCTGCCACCCAATCACATCTCCATCCTCTGTCTCTCAGTGAGCCAGTTTCAGAGCTTCCAGTGATTTCTCTTCCTATAGTTATGTTCAGCTTTTAGAGTTTTCTTTCTGAGCAGCAACATATGTGGGTTTTGGGCAGTTTGAGACTGTGGTTTGGAAGCAATGTTTTACAACTCTGATGTCAGTTAGAATGTCATGTGCACCTTCCCTGCACCTGATCACATCTCCATCTTTTTGGTGAGCCAGTTTCAGAGCTGCCTTCCAATTTCTTCACCTGTTTTCTCAAGACTTTATAAGCATCTGGAAGAAACCTGCCGGCAGCTACCTATTGCAGCAAATTGCGAGATATGTTCATGGCGGTTGATTCTGAGAATAGCTGCTATGCTATGTGGCTGGAAGAATTCTTCAATCACCCCTGATTTGCTTGGAAGCTCGAAGTTGTCTCTGGATTCAAATCAACAGCCATTATTGTGGCTGCTGTGGTCCCAATCCATCTCTGCAAACTGAATGGCAGGTGGGGTTTTTCTGGTACTTGAGCAGCATTCAGGCTCCTCACACTCTGATGCTATTTCCAGTCTCTCTTTTTAGAATTGCACTTTTTCCAACCGAAAAGTTAGCACCTTCTTGAACAATTTTTGTACAAACATGGGTTCCTGTGAAATTATTGTGTTGAATCTTTGTTTCAGAAATTGCATGCAAGGCAATAAATGACCAAAAGTCAGAAAACCAAATGAATCAACTTGACTAGTTAAAAACAACAGAGCATCTCTTTCATCATTTCCAGTGTATAATTCTGTTCCCTGCTCTGAATGGTTTTCAATTCCAATGCAGACATTTGAAGCTTAAAGAGTCCTGTTATGTTTTAGTACTCAGTCAATGTCATCTGCAGAGATGCAATGACACCATTAGTGACATAATCACCTTTGATTCTTGGACACAAATTTGAAATGTTTCTGATAACATATGTACAGTAGTATATCAAGGCACTGTTTTTTCATACTGTCTGAACACCCAATTGTGTTTATGCTTGAGTTTTTGATCTACTGTTACCTCATGCATCAACAACTGAGTCCATAATGGGTTTCCAATGGATGGTGCATGCATGGGTGCTCAGTTACCACAACCCATCTCACGGACCCCAAATGAATTTCCTGGGCATGTCCTAAAATGGAATGCTGGCTCACAAGGTCATTACCAGCGCTGGTCTGGTTGGTCTGGTATTCATATTTGAACATACCAACCTGAACCTGGTACTGGAATTTGTTTGTTTCGTTAATACTATGGCTCTTACTGGTATTGAGTCCCTGCTAGGCTGATATAAGACTTGGCATTGCCCGGCTCATGTCAGATTGGTAGGGTTGTTGCTACAAGTGTTGATACTAGATGCAAGCCTAGGTACTAGAACAACACTGGTGATTAAGCGTTTCACAAAAAGCCTGCAAGGGTAGCCTTAGGGTGAATCAGCACCATCAATGGTGCTGCACCTTCTTGAATGAGGCCCTTGCATGGTTGTGTTTCGTCCTCAGACAGGATATTCATAATGTTTAGAAGCAACAAAAACCAACAAAATCTAGGGTTCTTATTTGGTACCAGTGTTGGTGATGCTTCACCTATGGCCTGAGTGTACAGCCATGCCCTAGGAGAAACATAGAAAATTCTGGCAAGGGAGAAAAGACAAAAAAAAAACCTAATGATAATATCCCAGGACCAATTATGCAGGTAAAACCAGGCAACTTCAAACCCTTTAAAACGGGAGTCTCCGTATGTGATGGGGGGGGTTTTGTAGTTGCCATTTGCCTTAAACAGGTCTCACAGAATAATATTGAAGGAACATGGAGCTTTTGCACTGCAACAATTGCTCAACAAACATTGATAGTAAATTCCTACTACGCAGCTTACAGTTTTTTCCCAAGAGACTATCAATCAAACACATGCTAGCTAGTCAAGCTTCACTGTCATTTACATCAGTGATCAACATAGAAAAGGAGAAAATGGACACCTCTCTGCACAATTAGGCATTTTCCATCAATCAATGTCATGAATAGAAGGGGGTGTTCCAAAGAAAGCTATGCGCTGACATGAGTGCCGTACTCACCTGTGCATTGATGTTAAAGCAAAAGACTCTTCACTTTCAGGGAGGGCCAGGCAAGCCACTGTACAGCTGACCGCTCTGTCTTTCTAATCCCTGTAACTGCAGAAACATCTTTGAAGTCATCAGCATAATTGCTGTTGGTTTCCTTAGAACGCTCAGTGGTGCAATGCCACTGTTGTGAAGTGATATTTCCCAAGAGGGGCATTTTATAACATTCTATAGCACTCTGAACCAATGGCAACGTTTCAGGCCAGAAAGACAGAGCTTTCTGTTTGTTTGCCTCCATCACCATGAGCCACTTGCACCCACAATTTGTGCCCATCACAACCACCAACCTAGACCATGCTCACCAGCACTACCAACTGTCTCCATGTCTTCCCTTGTCCCTGCTGCACTCCTGCAAACTTGTGTAGTAACTTTCTCAAGCATAATACATGAACATTTGTGATTGCCATTCTTGATCCTTCTCCTTCTGCATCACTTCCCACAGAGCTGCAAAGTCTGTGTGCCACAAAATGTGCAGAATGGTATCTGAATCTGTCAAAGTTTGATAACTAACCCTGTTCTCTTCTTTTTCTCTTTGTCTACACATGACTGTCTCCTGCAATAGATATGGGTGACAGATGGAGGTCACAAGGGTTGAGGCAGTCTGTCGGTGTTTAGCTCAGTAGGTTTTTAGAGGCGAGATTTTCACTCCTCCAGATCAATCATCTTTATTTTTTCACAAGTGTCAGGCAGGGTTTTGCAGCAGAGTTGCAATGGTGAGTCTCCCTTGCCAACCCACCAAATCTGCTATCTCTCTATCTGTCATCATTTAACAACCACAAGAAGCAGGAAAACAGAAAAATCCATAGAAACAATGCATCATCTCCACATTGCCGCACTGTTTACACATGCACTGAGTTTGCTGCATCCCCATTTGCCTCCTGCTGCTCTTTGAGTACTTCCTTTGGGGAAGATATGGACAGGGATTCTGCCTCTGGCTTATGCACATTACCAAAGTTTGTGAAGACAGTTGTACTGATGGTGAGGGCTGATGAAGCTGCTGGCTCTGGAGGCACCTTTGGTACAGGACAGGTTCCAGGCAATGCAAGCTTATCTGGGTTGTCATCCTCATTCATAGTGCAGGAATCCTGGACTGGTGCTGGTGGGGAGCTCTTATGCGACTTTGGTGACAGGTCTCTTGCATCAGGCACTGTGCTTTCTTCCACAATAGACCTTGTTTTTGAGGTGGACTCCAACAATGCAATTGATTCTCCAGTGGAATTTTGTCCAGGGTCAGAAGTTCCAGAGCTGTGTTGTGGCTTCAGTGCCTTGCAATGTTGGCGATGGTGTTTGCTATCCTCATTCACATCACTAACATTCCCACACTCATCAGTACTTGGCAGGTTCCACCTATCTGCAGCATTCGATGGTTGCTCCTGCTGCATGCCTGGTTCACTGGGGTTTACACATTCTCCATTGCCTGCTGGCAAAATCCTTCCAGGTCTATTAGTGAGTGCCAGATGACTCAAGTACTCCCCTGGGTTGATAACATTTCCCACTCCTGTTTCACCAGACCCAGACCCTGATCCATCACTCACACAAGTTTCATCACCATACTGCGTTTTTACTGCCATTCTACTGGTCAATTTTCCCTCTCCCTCTTGATCAGCCAAGTCAGTCTGCTCCCTCTCTCTCTTGGCTCCAGCTTTAGGAACCCATCCTGCAAATGCTCTATTTGCACAACTAACTTGCTGTTCATAACCCCTTATGTAAGAGTTGCCTTCACCCTGACTATTGTCTTTTTCTTTTAGGGACCCTCCAACCTCCTCACCACTGGAAACACTTGGGGAGTGATCCTTTTTTGGGGAGAAGTGTCGCACCTCCTTTGTTGTTCCATCTTGTCGAAGGACAAGCTTGGGAGGTTTCTTGAATGGTACTTTTGAAGGTTGCACAATGGTTAAAGGTGAGAATGCAGGACCAGAATTACTGGCTGTCCAAGATCCACCGGAGAGATCAACATTGAAGGCAAGTGGTGTTGCTGCAGTGGTGGGGAATGCATAGATGGTGCCTGAATCTGCCTGGAATGCATTCACAGGCTGCCAACCTCCTTGCTGCACTGGAGGGACAGGGTGTGTGTACCATGCTGCTGCATTCATGGCTGAGACTACAAGGCCCTGCCCAGGTAATGTGATTGGCCCTTCGTACGGGTGCAGCTGCACTGGGACAGCAGCTGCTGCTAGTGTGTAGGCTTGGTTGTATACAGGAGGAGCAAACCCAGAAGGTGCACCTGCACCATCTCTTGATGCAGGAAAGAGCATCATGGTCTCATTTGTGATCTTGAAGGGTGCAAATGTCTGAGGTGGGGGCTGAATGCCGATGGCAGGTGCCACCTGGTAGACGCCTTCTGCTGAATGAGCCCAAGTGTGTTGCTGCTGCTGCTGCTCTTGAAACCAAGTGCCCTCATTTTTAGAATACTGCTCCTGAGGCCTTGTGAGTGTTGATCCTGTCCAAGAAGCTTCTGATGGTGATGGTGGAGAAAATGCCATCTGTGAACCATGGGGGACGATAAAGAAACTGTTACTAACAAAGACAAGATGTCACAATGCAGCATGTAGTTGAACAGTTACTAACAAAAAGAACCATCTGTAAACTTGCACTTAACAATAACAGTAACAACTGAAGCACCTTTGTAGGATGATACGAACAATTGTCATCAATATTGAGTTGGAGAGAGCAGTGTTCTTTCTTGCTGGAGACATCTGCAGCCTGGCAATCTCCATCTGCCTCACTCTTCTTTTCTAAACTAAGCCCCCACAGTCCACCTAGAAAGCTTTGAGTGGTAATGCTTGGGGTAGGACAAACTGGGGCCTCATGCAGAATGTCATTAGATATTGAGGGGACAGAATGCAGATGATCCTGGTGTAGCTGATCACCAGCTTGTTGAGCCCATCCACTGCTCAGCCTCAGCTGAACACTCTCTGTCTCCACATCCACCTTGCTACTAACAGCTTCACCTGATGACTCCTCTTCGTCCTCATCCATGTTTTCATCTGGTGGCTTCTCCAAATCAAATGTTCTTCGTTTCCCTGGCTTCCTACCACCACTGAACCTCGTACCTTGCTCAACATCTGCCACACTAGTTGTGTATCCTCGTTTGCCTGTGTAGTTCCCTTCAGTAGTAGTTTTTCCATGTCCAAAACCTGAACCTTGACACTCTGCCACCTTTGACAAAGGAGCTTGTATCATCATTGCCCATGAGCTCTCATTGTTTGGATTCACAGAGGCACAAGTAGTAGTAGCAACCTCTGCTGAATCTCGCTTCCGCATTTCTGCCATAAGATATACCTGAACTTCATACACCCTATGTAGCTCCTGCACCTGGGTTGAACCAAATAGGTAAACACCAACCACATCAGTCTTTTCTGGACAAAAGCATGCAAGTGGGGAAAAAGTGATTGCAGGAGTTGGGAAAAGAAAAGCTTGCCCACCTACCTGCTCCCGGAACTGTGCATCTTGCTGCAGGATGGTATCACGGACGACTGCAGGTGGCGGTGGCTGCCCCGTGTCTTCATAATGGTTGTTCCTGTCACCTACTAAATTGCTTGTGATAATGAAGTAATTCTCTGTGCTGTTGTTGCCTGCACTCTGCAAATCACAGTTGGAAGTCAAAGACGGTAAAATCAAGTACTGAAACTGTGTGCTTTTTGTAACTGTGTGAAGCTTTCCAAAAAAAATCCACAAAACAAATAACATAGTTGAAGAGAAGCAGGCAGACATTCGGTCTCGTGAGTGGGGGCTGCAGGCCAGGATCTGTTTTTCAGGATGTCTTTCATTGTAAATACTCATACTGGTGTCATGAGGTAGGCACCTTGTGAGGCGTGAAAGAGCCATTTTCTTCCTGAGATGCTGCTGGCCGAAAGCCCACGTCCTCTTCCGAAGAGTGTTTCCTGCTGATTGTTGATCGGTTGACTGACCAGTTTGGCACCTAGAAACCATCAGCTGCAGCTTCAGAAAACAATGGAAAATTCTCACCGATGCGCTGACAAACATAGACTTGTATGTATGTGCAGTTGGTGAACAGAAGGGAGAAGAAAAAGGAAGAAGAATCCTGCTCCTACCTCTTGAATGTCAGAGGATTTCTGTAATGTGAAACCTCCAGATATGGAAGGCACAAAAGGCCGGCCTCCTCGTACAGCAGCAACAACATCTGGCACGGCTGCTGCTGATCCAAACTCTCCTCCTCCACCACCTCTGGCTGATGATGTCTGCAAGTTTTCTAACCCTTCCCCTTTCCTGAACTCTTGGTATGGATCTCCTCTCGATCCCCGCAAAACATCCATTTCTTCTTCTTCTTCTTTCTCTCTCTCTCGACAGAATCTCCTATATTATCCCGGGGCTCTTTTTTAACACCAAATCGTTGACAGCTCTCAAATGCTCTCAAGAAAAAGAAGCCTTCAAAGAAGCTCGTTCAGAAGACAAAGACGATTCCCCGCCAGCTGCGGCAGCAGCAGCCAAGCAAGATCCAAATCAACCAAGCAAAGCAGGAGAAGAAGAAGAAGAAGAAGAGGAAGAAGAAGAAAAGCAACAAAAACAAAAACAACAACAACAACAAAACAAAACAAAATAGAACAAATGTCGGAAACAAAAATGCAGCGTTAATACTGATCTAGTGTGCGAGTAGATCAAGAACAACAAAAACAACTGCTCGTCGTCCTACTCCTCCTCCTGCTGCTGAGCTAGAAAGAAGCTGGGAGGAACGGAACGGAAGAAGGAGCGGCCTCCCCTCAGGAACATGAAGCTATCGTCCGATGTTGCAACAACAAAAAGACAACAGTCGCATTCTCACATTTGTTAAGCTTTTTTCTACAATCGGTTTGCTCAAACCCCTAACCATCCTCCTCTTCGTCCCTAGCGTGTTGTCTACACTTCAAGCTCCTCACGAATCCCATATTTTCCACACTGGAACTCCTGCGAAGGTCTCTCTGAGAGAGAGAGAGAGAGAGACATACAGACAAAGAGAGAGAGAGAAGACCCACACACAGAGCTAGAAAAGACTCGAGAGATGACATTTCCGCAACTGCTTTACTACCGAGAGAGAGACACACAAAGGCGCAAAGCAGCTATTTTAATTTTAATTTTAATTATTTATTTGTGGCAAAAATCCGCCAAAAAGTCCCCCATGAAAACATACAAGGTGAAGCGAGCGTTTTGGAAATTCCCAAAAAAAAGAAAGAAATCGCCACATTTCCAGGAGGGGGAAAAAAAAGGTTTTGAAATCGCCGAGATTTGTGGAGGATTTGGGCAGGATCTAGCGTTCTTCTTTTGAAATCGCCATATATATATATATATATATATATATACACCTAATAGGTTGGTTCTAGAGGTCCCTCAACATGTAATAGTATTCCTAGATTATTATTATTTTTCCTTCTTTAATTGTATTGTAGCCAGATTTGGCTAAAACCCTCTTGTGGCTGATTTGATCGCCACTTTTGCAGCAACATCAGAAATTTAAAAAAGAAAAAAAGAAAAAAAGAAAAACTCTGGTGCAAAGGCTGTTGGCAAAAGAATTAGGTATATCAAACAGGGAGACTTTTTTTTTGGGGGGGGGTGGGGGGTGGTTTCCTTTTATTTTGGGGTCTTTTTGGATTGGTCCCCAAAGTGTAAGGTAAAACCCGAGGAGGAGCCGACACACTTTATTAC